>SJYR01001214.1:0-35049 GCA_006410655.1 Kobus ellipsiprymnus
GAAATTACGCCAAGAGCTCGAACAGACTCACATGCCTCGGAAAGGCTGACTTTGCCTTAGTGGGGTTTAAGGTGTCCCTGGGGGTTCTGCAGGCAGGAACGCTGGACGGGGTTGCAGTTTCCTGCTCCACGTGGGGTTTGGATTTATCTCTCCCACTCCCTCCTTCGGCCCGTCAGCTCTTGGCCGCAGCCCACGGGCTCTCCCCTGATGCACGTGGACTCTTCTTGCAGCCCGCAGACTCTAGCTTTGGCCTGTGGGCTTAGCTGCTCCTGAGCATGTGGGATCTTAGTCCCCCAATCAGGGATTCAAGCCTGAGCCCCCTGCATTGCAGGGTGGATTCCTAACCCCTGGACCACAGGGAACTTCCCTGACTCTATCTTAAATTAATTGATTATAAATCATTTGATCCTCACTATAGTTCCTTTGGGCTTCCCTGGTGGCTCAGATGGTAAAGAATCTGCCTGCCATGTAGGAAATCTAGTTTCGATCCCTGGGATGGGAAGACCCCCGGGATGGGAAGACCCCCTGGAGAATGGAATGGTTCCTTTAAAGTTGTGTGAGGTCAGCTGTGAGTTATAAATAAAGATAAGCAAACCCAGGTGAATAGCGGACTGAGCTGGAATTCCACTGAAAGACGTACAAGTTTCTTATGGTGCTTGAGTCCTTTTGAGGAAAGAGTATTAGCAAAGGAAGATGCAAATGAGTGAGGGAAGGACATTAAGGGCGGACTTTAAGGCTGAGCAGGTTTGGCCGGTGGAAGAATGGGGATGAGAGCCGCTCTTCTGAGAAAACATCGCGTGTAAATGCTCAAGTCAGGACTGAGCTCTGCGCACAGAAGACAGAGAGGGTGCTCACGTCCGTGGTGGGTACAGAGACGCCTGCACGTCGGCCCTCTGCCCGTGTCCCGGTGTCTGCTCTGCAGACGGGCTCCTCTGTGCCGCTTCTCTAGAGTCCACATGCACGTGCTAATGTCCAGTATTTACTTCTCTCTTCAAGGGGGAAGGGGCTGTGGGATGAATCAGGGAGACGGTTGATAGTATGTATAAAACAGACATTTCATGAGAACCCACTGAAGATCACGGGGAACCCTACTCAGCGCTCTGTGGTGATCTAATGGGAAAGAAATGCAAAAAGGAGGGGACAGTATGTGTATCTATGTGAGGCGGATTCATTCTGCTGCACAGTAACACAACATTTAAAGCAGCTATGCTCCAATAAAAATTAATTTAAAAACCCAAAAACAAAGACATAATAAATAATAAAAAGGAGAAAGTTATTAAGTGTGTGTGAATTTTATTTAATTCTTTTGAGAAGTCTAAAAGAAAGACCAAAGAACGTCCACTGAACTGTGCAACGTGAGGTCCTGGATGAACATACTTGGGAAGGCTAGAGGTCAAGGAAGAATTTTTTAATGGGCGAGAGCTCTACAAGTTTTAATTCTTGTACAAAAGATTGAACAGAAGAAAATTTGATTAAAAGGTTCCAGGGAGCATAGAAAGATTGGCTTTTGAGAGTAAGAAATAAAATACAAAAGGAAGACACCACAGGCTGAGTGTGAAAGCGTATCAGAGTGATCTTTCAGAATTTCTGAACAATAAGTTGGGGGCCAGCAGATTTTTGTCCTGATCAGATTTTTATGACTAGAGATAATTTTTTGGCTCAGATTCATGCTTTATCAAATTAAACTATTTGCCTTTTATTTAAAGGAAGCTTTTAAAAAGTCTTTGGTTATTTTGGCTGTCAAATCCTTCCCAATATTGTGACGTTGAAGGATAGTAACTCTCACTCTTTCTTCCTCCCAGACATTCGTTCGTGATGGCATATAAATTACCCACAGAGGACGTTCACCCTCTGTCTCAGACCTTTTCCAAATTAGAGGCAGGTAAGTTTAGACTGTTGAAACTTAATGTACTGTAAATATTTTCATGTGGAATGCATATCAGATAACTTAAGTACAAAACTTATAGCATCAGTCAAACCTTGGAAAATTTCCACTGGAATAGTCTTAAAAATCTTAAAGGTAATGCATGGGCAACCCTAGACTTGGCTTCACACCACCCGATTCCCCCTCTGCTCGAGAGGAAATAGGTCAGAACACTCTGTCCTGGCTCCCTTGCATACCGCTGGAGCATAATTATCGTTGTGACGTCCCAAAGCCCACCAAGGTGAGCTTCTGGCAGCTCCGTGTTTGTCAAAGTCAGAGGCACAAGGAGCAGAAACCTGGAGCCACGGATTCAGCCTAACTGTGAAAGCCTTCCACCCCACTGATCCGTGTGTTTATGTCAGTGCTGGGACGACGGGAAAACACGCAGCGATGAGACGTGGCGAGTCAGGTCGGAGAGGCGGTTCTGAACTGGTTTCAGACGCTAATCACAGCTCCCGCTGGGTATGGTACCTTGACGTGCAAGAAGCGTGGCATTTACTGAACGGGGACCAGCAGGGAGTATACTCCATGGGTCTATAAATACAGACTGAAGGAGCAGAGGCTGAGACTGAGCCTACTGCGGGAGACAGTGAGGGGCAGGGAAGCCTGGTGTGCTGCGGTCCACGGGGTCGCAAAGAGCTGGACACAGCTTAACCGCTAAACCGCAACACAGCAATGCTCAGCAGTTAATGTGGAGGCCAAAGCACACAGGCAGAGACTCAGAAGCTGCACGCTGAAATAGGACCCACGGTTCTCGTTAACGGGGGAGACTTACGGGGCATTTACGCGTGAATGCAGTGCTCTTTTGACCAGCCGTATCAGCACTCTTTAATTCATCCTTCAAGAAAATTCAGTTTACTTGGCCCATATCTTAAAGTATCTCCTGGATTCGAAGTTGCTGTTAATGTTACCGGCTTTGAAAATACTTCTGTTGACAAATGTGCAGGCCCTAACGTCAGCCCCTTTACTCGCAGTGAAGCAGGCCTTCGACCTGGAAGAATACAGCCTTTCCCAGGCCACCTTGGAGCAGGTGAGGTTTTCAACCCTCGAGCATCAACCCAGGGAATCTTTGTGTGAGTCTCTGGGAACTCCCACCTTTCAGAAACACCCTGACATGTTCGTTCCCTTCTTTATTTTCTCCGACTTAGGTATTCTTAGAACTCTCCAAAGAGCAGGAGCTGGGGAATTTGGATGATGACGTTGATACAACAGTCAGATGGAAACTTCTGCCGCAGGAAGAGTCTTAAGACCCTGGACCTCCTCATGTCAGATGTTAGCTCTCACTGCATCCTCAGTTCCCGTAACTGCAGAAGAAGCTCATGTTACTGAAGTTAACAGAACATTCAGTAGTTCGGACATTCAATAACGGTTAAGGTTTTTAGATTTTTTTATTTGATGTGGACCATTTTTAAAGACTTTATTGAAGTTGTTACAGTACTGCTTCTGTTTTAAGTTTGGGTTTCTTGCCCGTGTGTCACGTGGGATATCCGCTCCCGGGCCAGGGATGGAACCCACGCCCCGTCTATTGGAAAGAGAAGTCTTAACCACAGGATCTCCAGGGAAATCCCATGATCAGGGTTTTAAATGGCTTTTTAAACTTTAGAATGGAGAGAAGAGGCAAAGAGGGAAATGTGGCAGACAAAACTAATGTAAGCAGACGCTACACAGATTAGGCCTGCTTTGTGTTTAATTCATAAATCACATGATGTTAGACAAGCGCTGTGTTGTTCAATAAGGCTGACTGCTCAGCACATGTTACAAATAAAACCTGGTAGGCTTTTGAACCCTAGACTTTAAGCTTATCATCTTTCTAAAGCATTATTTACTTAAGTGAGTGAAGTTGCTCAGTCATGTCCAACTCTTTGCGACCCCACGGACTGTAGCCTACCAGGCTCCTCCATCCATGGGATTTTCCAGGCAAGAATACTGGAGTGGGTTGCCATTTCCTTCTCCAGTGATTTAAGATCATAAATGTGGTATTTTTCAAAACATCTTTTTATCTGCATTCCAGAGGTTTTTATATGTACTTTATTACTGTTCCATTCTAAAAAGTTTGCAACTTTGGAGTTTGGAAATTTGTTTTTTGGTTTTCAGGCACATCTTTTATTGTTAATTCTAATCAGATTGTTCTAAGATAAGGAAAAGTGCTCCACATGATGTCTATTTTGTGATATTTGCTGACACCACTTGTGAATCAATATGTGCTCAATGTACTTTTTAAAAGAGTATGTTTTACTTGTGTGTGTGATTTTTGTGATTTATCTTAGATCAATATTATTGACCTACATCCAGTCAAGAGATATATAAAGCAGAAAAATTGCCAAATCCCACACCACTAATAATANACAGTAAGTATTTTGGCTGACCTCTGTTCACCGTGCTTTTCAGGAGTACTTTTTCGAAGTTGGCATCAGTGAACCTAGTGATTCTTTATGTTTCTCACTTACCATTTCCGGGATGTCTCCCATGTCGCTATACCCCTTCTGCGTTCTGTAGCAACCTCATGGCATTCCTCTGGTGTTCTACCATGTTAGCCTTTTTCCTGTTCCCTGACCGTCTGGTTCCATGCACGTTTATAAATAAAGCTGGGATGCGCTGCGTTGAAGTCTCATTTGACACAGTTTTAAAAGTACAGACCTCAGATGTCACTCTTAGCTCTCTGCTCCGTGAGACTGCTGTCTGTTCTGACCCGCAGAAAAAGTCCGTGTCCGTCCTCGGCTTGCGAGCCAAGGAAGCAGCAGGAACTTCTCATCTCGGGCTCCTTCCTGACTCTGCCTTTGCTCCCCTGCTGGCCTCTCTTATCCGCTCTGTGGTCAGCTCCTTTGTCTCCAGCTTGGCACTGACTTAGAGGCAAGATTTGTCCCCTTACCTAGACTCTTACAAGTGGCTCTTTCCACCGCTCCTGGGGGGATTTGTTTCGTGGCTGCGATGGATCATCACCATTGGTCAAACGAGGAGCTCAGTGAAGAGCAGCAGCTCCCTCCTGACCGGGGAGAGTGCCCGAAGTGTGCGTAAAAATTTGACACGTATTTCAAGCCAGATGTTATTTCATATACATTACAGTTAGTCTCCTAGACACGAATG
Organism: Kobus ellipsiprymnus; assembly: GCA_006410655.1. Taxonomy (NCBI): domain Eukaryota; kingdom Metazoa; phylum Chordata; class Mammalia; order Artiodactyla; family Bovidae; genus Kobus; species Kobus ellipsiprymnus. The sequence goes on from SJYR01001214.1 coordinate 5,009, forward strand.
AGTTCCATTCCAAGGGCATGTTCGTACGTTCAATTTGTTCAAAAGTCCAACACAGTTAGCCTAGGCACCCAACTAACACAATTGTCTATACAGCTGTGTACTGCAGCAGGCTTATAACACTTTCCACACAAATAGTACATTAAAAACAGAAAAGTAGAGCACTCTTCATCGTACAGTACAGGGCAGGGCGTTGGAAGGTGCAGCAGTGCAGAACGACAGCTGGCACCCCGGGCTGCCATCAGTGAACGGGCAGGAAGAGCCGCTGACCGGGGGAGACGGAGGTGGGGACGGCAGAGCTGAGGGGTCGCCAGCAGCAGGAGGCGGGGGCGAGCCGCCGCGTCGCTCAAGAGTTCCATTCCAAGAGCATGTTCGTACATTCAATTTGTTCAAAAGTCCAACACAGTTAGCCTAGGCACCCAACTAACACAATCGTCTATACAGCTGTGTGCTGCAGCAGGCTTATAACACTTTCCACACAAATAATACATTGAAAACAGACAGAAAAGTAGAACACTTTTCATCGTACAGTACAGGGCAGGGCGTTGGAAGGTGCAGCAGTGCAGAACGACAGCTGCCATCAGTGAACCGGCAGGAAGAGCCGCCAACCGGGGGAGACGGAGGTGGGGACGGCAGAGCTGAGGGGTCGCCAGCAGCAGGAGGCGGGGGCGAGCCGCCGCGTCGCTCACGCCCGACGTTGGAGGGACAGCGTCTGGTTCCTTAAAAGAGGAGCTTGGCGAAAAGCAGCACCCGCCACTGTCCACAAACGTTCTCACTCCAGTGGAACAGGAAATGGTCAAACGAGATGCAGCAGGCGGTGGGGTATCCTCGGGCGCAGCTCTTTGCCAGCCGACACCGTCAGCTGTCAGAGAAGGTCACCTCCTCTAGCAGATTTCCTTAGCTGCTTTGAGCAGAGCACCCTGGACTCTCACTTTGTAAATTTCCTGCTGCTATAAATGGAGACCATGCAACTCTGCTCAGCTTCATTCCTTCTGCCCTTAAAATGGTGGCCACAGAGAAGGCATGGTACCACCACCAGGAAAGCACAGCTTGGGAACAGAAGGTAGAACTTCTCCATGTTTTCAGCACGATGTCTTAACTAGTCACAAAATCCTCACATCCTTGGGGATTTCGTATTTCACAAATCTCTACACCTGGTAGCATTTCCTGGGTTCCTGGGTTTCTCCGATGGCAAGAGCTAGACTCACACTTGCTGACTCAGGTAAGGAGGGGCCTGTTGTAAGCCCAGGCGTAGCCCAGAATAGCAGCAGGCCTCTAAGAGCCGGCCTGAAGGTCTTCCTGCAGGCAGATGCCCCCGCGTGCCCCTGACCCGGAGCGTGCATGGCCTCAGTGGTGCCCCCAAGCCTTGCTGTGCATCGTGACAGGCTGACCTCCTCCTCCAGGTGCCAGCTCACTGCGTCTGCGCCCAGCCTCCTTCTGCTTAAAGTCCTTGTTTACTTCGAGTCTCACCTTACACCACAGCCTCCTCTGTCCCTCCTGCCTCCTCGCCTCTCTCCGTGGTCCTTGGTGTCCTCTGTTTCCCAGTTCTCATTCCAGAGAGCTGCAGCTTGAGATTGGCTTTGCTGTTGCTTGGACTCTCTTTACAACCAACAGCACAGGCTAAATGCGAGGCCTTGGACCCACCATACAAATGCTGGTCAGCCCTCCGTTAAGAATGACACTGGGGCCTTCCCTGTGGTCCAGCGGCTGAGACTCCGTGCTCCCAACGCAGGGGGCTCAGGTTCCATACCTGATCAGGAAACTAAGAGCTTGCACGCTGCCACAAAGGTCAAAGGTTCTGAGTGCCACAACTAAGAGCCGGAGCAGCCAGAGAAATGAATACATAGATCTTTAAAAAAGAAAAGAAGCGCCCGGGCCTCGTCCCTCCGGAGGGCAGTTTCCCCTGGGGCAGCTGTGAAGCACTGTGTTCTTCATGTTCAATAAAACCCATCGGAGTTCAGCTCCTACATAGAGTGTGCGTCCTTCCAATGCTGCCACAAAGGTCAAAGGTTCTGAGTGCCGCAACTAAGAGCCGGAGCAGCCAGAGAAATGAATACATAGATCTTTAAAAAAGAAAAAGAAGCGCCCTGGCCTCGTCCCTCCGGAGGGCAGTTTCCCCTGGTGCAGCTGTGAAGCACTGTGTTCTTCATGTTCAATAAAACCCATCGGAGTTCAGCTCCTACATAGAGTGTGCGTCCTTCCACACAGCCCTTCCTCCCATTGCAGATGCATGAAATTTCAGGTAAAATAAGACAAACCCACTTCAATGCCTTAAGTTCAATAAGCTTCAGCCTGTGTCCCAGGGACCCAGCATCGACTGAGTCTGGATATCAACCGCCAAGAGTGCGCATGGGGCGTGTGTGCCCACCTGAGATGCGGCAGCTTGTTGTGGGCGAGAAGCACGGACTTAGGACAGCAATTCTGCATGAAGCCAGCTCCTGTGAAAGGCCCCTCAGGCTGGGGCAGGGCACGCCCACCACCTGGAACCCACTTCAATGCCTTAAGTTCAATAAGCTTCAGCCTGTGTCCCAGGGACCCAGCATCGACTGAATCTGGAAGTCAGCCACCAAGAGTGCGCACGGGGCGCGTGACAGGCGTGCCCACCTGAGATGCAGCGGCTTGTTGTGGGCGAGAAGCACAGACTTAGGACAGCAATTCTGCATGAAGCCAGCTCCTGTGAAAGGCCCCTCAGGCTGGGGCAGGGCACGCCCACCACCTGGGAAGCTGGTCCAAACACTGGCTAGAAAAAGAGTGAGCTGTAGTCAAGTAGCAGGGCAAGAATTTATCCTATCCATGTGGTCCAGGAATTCCAGCTGAAAAAGTCAACCTGTGTCATCACAAACACGAGCCAACAGGTATCAGTGAGGATGTGGAGAGACCGGAGCACCAGGGCGCTGTGGGAGGGACGTCAGCTGGGGCAGCTGCTGTGAAAAGCAGGATGGGGTGTCCTTAAAATGTCAAAACCGGAACAACCGTATGGTTCAGCAAGCCCACCAGTGGTGGCATATCCAGAGGAACTGAAAACAGGATACTGAAGAGGTGTCTGCCCTTCCCCATTCACCGCAGCGTCATTCACAAGAGCAACGATGAGGAATCCGCCTGAGCGTCCTTTGGCAGATAAAGAAGATCACACACACACACGTGCGCGCGCGCGCGCGCACACACACACACACACTCACACAGCAGCACTCCTCAACCACAGGAAAGCGGGATATCCAGCCACTGGTAACAGCATAGAAGGAGCTTGAGGGCATCCTCCTAGTGAACTCAGAGAAAGACAAAGCTGTGCAGTCTCACTTAAACGTGGAGTCTAGGGAAGCCGAACTCACAGAAGCCGGAGGGCGGTGGTCTCCAGGGCGGAGGGTGGGAGAAATGTGGAGACACTGGTCAAAGGATGCAAACTTCAAGTTACAAATGAATACTCCTGGGGGTCTAATATGCATCAGGATGACCTTCGTTAACAATATTACGTTCCTGACAGCTACTAAGAGGGTAAATCCTAACAGTCTTACCACAGAAACGGCATGGCAGGTGCACGACGTTGTGTTAGCTAACACACACACACACACCGTCATTTCTTGATACAGGAGTGCATCAGGTCAGCACTTTGGGTATCTTAAAAATGTACACAATGCTGTATGTCGGTTACATCTCAATAAAGCTGGGGGCAGTCAGCCTAAAAGGGGCCAGTGGAACGGCTGGAGGCACAGGAGGTCAGGCAGGCCACAGGCTCTGTGCAAAATGTGGCTGGTTCCCAAAGCGGCAGGAGAGCCGACCGACACAGAGGCAGCAGTGAGATGGCAGGCTGGCCAGAGGCAGAGCCCACGGGCATTGCCAACACCCAGATGTTCGTAACACGCAGCGTTTGCAGCAGAGCAGATGCTGACGGTTGAGAACAGAAGCCAGCGCCTCGGACGACGTGGCAGGATGGCTCTGGGTGGACTGAAAATGCTCACGGTCTCCGTGGAGTGCTGAGCTGAGCGCCCTGTGCCGTGCAGCCTCCCGCTGGCTGCTCACACGTGGCGGTGCTCACGCGCCCGGGGGTGAGGGTGGGAGGGCGCCCCACGAGCCTCACAGAGCTGACTTGCGCCACTGTACAGCAGTCGCTCACACGACGTCGCAAAGCAGCTCTGCCCCAATCAAGACACAAAGCTAGTGGCCGCAGATAAAACGAATGGACCTTTACTGCCTAGAAACTCTCAGTGTCTCACTCCATCTGGTTTTTGGAAATTGCTGTAAAATAGATGTATAAGATTTGCTGGAAATAAACTAGACGCAGGTATGATAGGAATAGGGACATTTATAGGAAATAACCTAGAATAGGCAAATTCACAGCAGTGGAAAGAATAATAAAGGTTCAGGGTGAATGGGGAGTTAATAGTTTCAGATTTCCTGTTTTGGATAATGAAAAAGTTTTGGAACCAGATAGTGATGATGGTTGCACAATATTGGGAATGTAATTAATGTCATGGAATTGTACACTTAAAAATGGTTCTGATGGCACATTTACTCCTTTCTGTTTTCTAAAATATAATTTAAAATAATTCTGACATAATACATGATTGCTATAAAAAGATCATACAATGTAAAGCAGTCTAAGCTATGGAAATTCTCTTGCTTAGTTAATACATTTTTCTCTCCTATACACGTAGGATACTAGCGAGTCACTTGTTCTGAAATTGCCTTATTTAACAACATACTGTGAACATCACCCCTTCTCGTTTGATTCTCTCTGTGTGTCATTGCTTGTGCTGCCTGTGTGTTGGTTCAGTGTTTGGATGTGCCCACAATATTTAGTTGGAAATCGATTGGAAGATATTTAGGTTCTTTCTAAACCTTCCTTTGGAAATGACGCTGCAACTAAGGCGGTTGCACGTAGGTCTTTGGGGACCGTCTTCCCGCTCCCTTGGAGGCTGTTGCTAGAATGCCTGGGTCAGAGTTTTTCTCCATGCCTGGGCTTTCAGCCTGAGGCTCCCCGGAGTGTCTCGGGTACTCTGCAGACAGTGCCCGACTCTCCATGGAAGTCAGCCCCTCTACAGCAGCAGTCTCCCGATAAAGGAAGGGATTAGAAACTGCCGGCAACCAGGACAGCTCAAGTGCCCATTTCCAGAGCTCACTCTGCTGTGTTCGTTGTTACTGTCTAGTCTCTTAGGCGTGTCTGACTCCTGCGACCCCATGGTCTGCAGCCCGCCAGGCTCCTCTGGCCATGGGATTCCCCAGGCAAGAATACTGGAGTGGGTTGCCATTCCCTTCTCCAGGGGATCTTCCCCACCCAGGGATCGAACCCGAGTCTCTTGCATGGCAGGCAGGTTCTCTGCCACTGAGCCACAGACCTTTTCAATAAAATGAAAAAAGGAAACCAAAAAGGACGGCGTACATGGATCACTGTCTCCGACAGATGAACAGTGCGAGCGGTGGAAAGGGGGTGGGATCTGAAAACCCCTGTTCTGTTCTCCCTCCTCGGGCGGGGGGGTGGTGTTCCTGGATGCATGAGCAAGCTACAGGGATGTCCCACCTGGCACTGAAGCGAGGTCCGAGGAAAAGAATGTTCATTCTCCCAGGGACGTGGTATTATATTTCTCCCTCCTCAGAGCCAGCCTGAGGATCACACGGAGTGAAAAAAAGCGTCTCATCAGTGAACACCATCCCTGCGATGACCACACAGGACATGATGGAAGCCGCAAAAATAAGAAAAGTAACACTGGCCAAATTGGCTTCCAAGAGGGTCCACGACGACTGACCGTAATGCTGAGCGATCTAGACCTCTGTGTGATATGGAAAAAGTTATTGGCCGGAAGAGGAGAATTTGACTAGAGCAAGATTGAGCCTTAGTAGAACAGTCAGCAAAGCTCTCTACAGAGAGCAACACAAACTCCAGCAGCAGGGACATTCTTAAAAAGTGCTGTTTCAAACTCTGCGTGAATCACACTCAAGCGCCGGCTGCGCTCAGGTCAGTTTCCCCTTCTGCGGGGCCAGCTTATCTGCTCCCGTCAGGCTGACGGGCTGGGCCCCGAGCAGCTGTACCTCCCCCACGTGACTCCAGACCGAGGACAACAGCAGCCTGGAGCGCTGCCAAGCCCGGCCAGACCCCCCCCAGAGGTCCGAGGGAGTGCCGACGTGCCGGCAGCTGGGGAAACATTACAGACACGTCTACAAACTCCTCGTGCTGAAATTCTGTGCTCAGGCAATGCTGTTACAATCCTGACACCTGATGCTAGAGATTCCAGTCACAGGTGGGTGTCTGTATATGTTCTTCATAAACTAGTTAAGCAAAACGTAGAAGCTTGTATGGAAAAGGCAAAAAAGGAGAAGTAGACGGATGCCTAAAGCGACTGCTGCAGCTAAAATTCCAGAAATCTCGTGGCTAGCGCTAACATGCCGCCAAGATGCTAAGCTCTAGTTTACGCGAAAGCTTCTTTATTTAGAAAGTGAGTCATGACCACGTATTTTGTTTTGCTTCATTCAGGTTCATTTATAATCTTGGACAACCAAGCCACCCAAAGCTCACCCTCGTTCTGAACACACGGACAACACTCTCTGCCATGAACCTGAAAGCTTAATCAGGAAGCCAGCAGACCCACCACGCTGGTAAGAAAGGAGCAGTACCGGCCGTCTCCACGCAGGGGTCCTCCGTGAGGAGACCCTTCCTCGTATGGACCTTCAGTGCCGGGCTTGTCACTCTATCACAGTTGCCAGGCAACACCTCAATTTTGGTTAAGCCTGTATGACAGAGACCAGCACTGGGAGAAGACATACATGAGCAAAATGAATAAAAGGCTCTATTTCTGGTACTTACCTATGATTCATTTGGCCACGTTGCGTCTCGGTTGCAGCAGGCAGGATCTTTCGCTGCCGCGCGTGACTTCTCTAGGTGCGGCGCCCAGGCTCGGTGGTCGCAGTGGGTTCTCTGCAATGGCCCTTGGGCTCCGGAGGGCACGACCTCCGTAGCTCCACAGCATGTGAGATCTTAGTCGCCCGCCAGGGATCGAGCTGGTGTCCCCTGCATTGCAAGGCGGATTCTCAACCACTGGGCCGCCAGGGAAGTCCCCCAAAAGTCTCACTCTAAGTGGGTGAACCTGCCTTCCGTGGAGCCGTAGTTCTGCCTGCCGACTCCGCTGCACCCCCACCTCCGCCCCGCCCGACATAGTCACTCTTTCACTGAACTGGGTAACCAACTCAATGACTCCATCAAATATATTGCTTCTCAGACTCGAACACCTCATTCTTTTCCTAAACTCTCCGCAGAAGACATTGCCTTCCTCTTGACTGTGAAATGAAAGCAATTACAAGAGAACGTCTTCACATACTTTCACAGCCTCAGCATCCAACCAGGCTTCCTTGGGCTTCCCTGGTGGCTCAGATGGTAAGGGACCCGCCTCCAATGCGGGGGACCTGGGTTCAGTCCCTGGGCTGGGAAGATCCCGTGGAGGAGGGCTTGGCACCCCACTCCAGGATCTTGCCTGGAGAACTCTGTGGTCAGAGGAGCCTGCGGGCTACAGTCCACAGGGGTGCACAGCACACGGGCTTTCTTCCCATTAACGTGAGTCTCGTTCCCGTTCGTGTGACGGATAACATTCCTCTGCCTGAGGCCAAGATCCACACCTGTGCTCCTGGCTCCATCACCATTGCCACTATCCCCCTTATTCAAGCACTTTCAAATGCCTGTCCACCCACAAGGGCTGCTTGTTAGGTGAAATGGAGATTTCCAGTGGAGGGCCGTGACCCAAATAACTCTGGGTCCCCGAGACAACCTCAGGGGGAAACAATGGCATGATGCACACATGAAATCCTGTTATTATCCACTCCCATATCAAGTTCTTCTGTGGTCCCAACTAGCAATTATGACTCTACAACGTCATAGAAATCTCTAAGATTCCTAGATCTCTAAGAATTCTCTAAGATTCTAAATTGCTAAGATTCAGCAGATCTGAAGAAATGTGTAGTGGACCAAAAGCTCTGCTTCTTCTTTCACAAGATTGTAAATGAATACTCTGTTGTTGTTTCACAGTTGCTAAGTAATGCCTGACTCATTGCGACCCCGTGGACTGTAGCATGCCAGACTTCCCTGTCCTTTACTGTCTCCCTGAGCTTGCTCAAACTCATGTCCATGGAGTCGGTAATGCCATCCAGCCATCTCATCCGCTGTCGTCCCCTTCTCCTCCTGCCTCCAATCCCTGCCAGCATCAGGGTCTTTTCCAGTGAGTCAACTCTTTGCATGAGGTGGCCAAAGTATTGGAGCTTCAGCTTCAGCATCAGTCCTTCCAATGAACACCCAGGTCTGATCTCCTTTAGGATGGACTGGTTGGATCTCCTGGCAGTCCAAGGGACTCTCAAGAGTCTTCTCCAACACCACAGTTCAAAAGCATCAGTTCTTCAGCACTCAGCCTTTTTTATGGTCCAACACTCGCATCTGTACATGACTATTGGAAAAACCATAGCTTTGACTGTACAGACCTTTGTTGGCAAAGTGATGTCTCTGCTTTTTAACATGCTGTCTGGGTTTGTCATAGCTTTCCTTCCAAGGAGCAAGCGTCTTTTAATCTCATGGGTCAGGAAGATCCCCTGCAGGAAAGCATGGCAGCCCACTCCAGTGTTCTTGCCTGGAGAATCCCATGGACAGAGGAGCCTGGTGGGCCACAGTCCATGGGGTCGAAGAGAGTTGGACATGACTGAAGCGACTTAGCGCAGCTCAGCACATGGTTTGAAAATTCACAGCAAAATAGTTGTTGAATTTTTCTTTGTTCTTAGTTCTGCATAGGATACACTGATATTCTAATCTGAGGACTCACATCTTCAATTCCACAAAAATATCATACCTTTGCTTATTTATTTCCTGTATGCTCCCTGTTATAAAATGCCTATTGAGCACTGCACAGGCCTGTGAAGCTTCTAGATTCGTGCAGAGGTGCGAGGTCCAGCGCTATAACCTGTGGCGGACAGAGTCAAGGTCAGGGGGTATGGATACGCCTCTCTGGACCCTTGTATTTCTGACGTAGCATTCACAGTGTCAGCTTTAAGTTTTCTTGTTTTTTGCCTGTAACGATGCGCCTCCATTTCCTTCTGTTTCTTCCAATGATTCTTCCTTATTTTCTTCTGTCTTTTCTTCTTCCCTTTTAAAGTTTGGTTACATCTGAACTTCCACGTTTTACTCTCTATTTCAATGTGTTTCTAGCTGGAAGTCGGGCAATTCCTCACCACAGAAGGTCATATTGATGGTGATTGCCTCAGGTTTTAGTAATGAAAATAGCACCCCCGCCCCAAATAAAAATAAATCAGAATAAGGATGTCAAGAAAGAGGAATAGAAAGAGACTCAAGAAGCAATGATAAGAACCGAAACTAGGAAAATACATGGAACTGATTATTGATACTGTGAGTCTTAACGTAACTGTAAGAAGTGGAGTGAAAGTCGCTCAGGCGTGTCCGACTCTGTGACCCCGTGGAGTACACAGTCCATGGAGTTCTCCAGGGGGCAGCTACTCCCATCTCCAGGGAATCTTCCCAGCTCAGGGATCGAACCCAGGTCTCCCGAATTGCAGGTGGATTCTTTACCAGCTGAGCCACAGGGAGTCTACAGGATCTAAAACAAGTGTAGCAACAAAATTCATAAAAATCCAAAATATGTTTCAGGCAATTTAAAGGAAACTTAGATTATTTTTGGGGGGTCATTGATCTTTCATTGATACAGAACTTCTAACAGTGTTTACAAACTTCTACCCCATCCCCTTTCCCTGAGACATTTAGAACATCTGCATTTCCATGTTTTTGCCAGTTTTTAGTGTAAAAGACACGTACTATTTAACTGTTGACTATTTTCAAAACCAGAGCTAATTACCAAGGAGAGAAATGTGTATACAAAACATCATAACTTTAAATGTTTGTTTTAAAATTATACCTCTCTTCTCCAGAACATATCTCAGCTTCGTGAATACTAACATCTGTGCCTTGGGAGCTATGTCAAATATTTGAGATTTCCCAATTCACAGACTTTGGTCTCTTTTTGGTGGTTTACTCTGGCGGGTCAAGAAAAGTTTGTCACTCTTTACAAAGATAGACGATATACCGAGAATTGAATATATTTCAGTTTTTCCCCTAGTCGTCACGTATAAAAATTTACCTGAATCTTTTCCCAATTTTTTTTCAGTCCTTAGCAATCCACTTACTTTTGTTTTGCTCAGATGCCTTATGAAATCCTGTATCCATGATGCAAGGAGTAGGAGAAAGGAATTCGTTCATAATTCTCCCCTAGTCCAACTTAGATGTCTCTCCAAGGCAGACTATGGATTGCTTAGCAATCCAATTGTTTTTTAGGGAAAAAGAAAAAGAAAACAACTCAGCCCCCGCACGTTCTATAGCGCGTGTTAGTCAGATATGTCCATGGCAACTGTGTTTAGGCATTAGTGGTAAAAAGAAAAAAAAAATAAAACGGCTGAAGATTTCTCATACAAATTTAACCGTTTTGCTCGGTGAGTTGCTCACTCACTGCCTTTTATCCCGTCTCGGTCTCATCACGGTGGCAGAGCTAATTTTGTGTTCCTTGTTCACCGTCTCCCCCGACCCCTGGAGTCGGAAGGCCGAGTGAACAAACACGGGGCTTGTTCAATTCCTAACCAGCCAAGGAACAGTCATTTCCCTGCAGGATAACTGGCTTTGGGGGAAGAAAAGACAGAAAACAAAACCAGCTCATCGTGGGCAGCTTGGTCTGGCTCCGCCCCTTCTCAGAAGCCAGCCTGGGGGAGAGCTGCTGGGACGCCTGCAGGGAAGGAACACAGGGCGAAGTGGCCAGAAGGACATCTCACCTGTTGCCTCAGGCAAAAGGGACTGCGCTTTGACCCTCTTTCCAGGGCACTTTTTCTCTCCTTATCCTGACAGTAAGTAGAGTTCCGTTTTGTGGTGTTGTGACAAATATTTGGGTGGACGCTGCGAAAATCAATCTATTTTCCAGATGTTTCCAAATACTTGTGTGTTCTGTACTGAAGACCTAACAACAAAACGTCTGTTTTTCCCAGCCAGCTTTCACTGTGTAGATACAATAATAGAGCATAGGAAAACAGTAGAATTTGCTTCTGGACCAGCTCAGGGAGACTCATCTGAGTATTTCGATATGAAATCTGAAAGACATTTTATTTGCAAACATTTGGGCAAAATTACTTTGTGTGATCTCTTTCCTCTTTGTGTTTCTTTTTTCTCTTTCTCTCTTTTTTTCTTTTCTCCTTTCTCTTTCTTTCTTTTTTCCACTTACTTTATAGGTTTTTTTTCATCAGTTATTCAGGAACTTTTGAATTCTGAAAATTGAGGTAAATTGTTTTATGCTTCCTGTTTATCAGAATCAAGCTTCAAGTCATTTGAGTCTGGATAATTATTCCATGGCATAACTCTTTGGATAAAAGTTGCTCGATTCAATCAGGAAGGTAAATATCAAAAGAAAGTACTTCCTTGGGATTGCTTCTAATGGACATAATTAATTATTTAGATGAATTTAAATTATCAGAATTTTTGTTAATCAGCTATGGCTCTTCTTTTTAAAAGTAAAGAACAAACATTATAATTCAGATGAGATACTATTCAATTGTTCTATTTATATAATTGAATTTCTTTTATAAAATGTCAAAATGGGAAGTATCTCACAGGTTCAGAATTTAATTCTATGTTTTCCATTGTAATACTCAATGTTATTGTAAAATTGTGTAAATGGTCCACTCTACTTCCTTACCAGTACTCATCTCCCAAATAGCATATATTTGATGTGAAATTTTATAATCATGATTATTGAACTAATCTTTTAAATCCCTTTTTTGCAGTTCCTAAAGGTGGGTAATATTTTCCCTCAAAATGTGACCAAGGCTTTTTTCTTATTACACTTATTTTTCTAGCTTATACTCCATCATATCTACTTTCTCTTTATTTAATGAACAGGCTAAATGCATCTGAAACAGAAAAGTGCATACCAGCAAACTCAAGCACTTCTGTGCAAGAATCTCCTGAAGAAATGGAGAATGAAAAGAGAGACCTTGCTGGTATGTTTGACCATCTGATCCTTTTCACAGTGAGCAGTATTCTTTTATTTCGTTGCCTCATGGTTCTCATATTTTAAGAAGCAGACTGCATTTATTTTGTTTTGTTTTTTGAGGAGCTGTAAGGATGTATTTTGTTTTGTTGAATGAAAGATTCTTTCAATTCTATAGTGCTTTACAATTTTCACAAGGTTCCCACACACAGTCTCATATGACCGTTTGCTGGTGTTCAGCTCTAAGTCGTGTCTGACTCTGCGACCCCTGGGCTGCAGCACGCCTTCCCCGTCCTTCCCCACTTCCCGAGTCTGCTCAGACTCTTGTCCGTCGAGTCGGCGATGCTGTCCAACCGTCTCATCCTCTGTCGCCCCTTCTCCTTCGGCCCTCGATCATTCCCAGCATTGGGGTCTTTTCCAGTCAGTCGGCTCCTATAGTAACCCTTTTTTCTCTCACCCCTGCATTGCCCCACCCCTGCCCTCTCTCCACTGAAAACCACCAGCTTGTTCTCTGTATCTGTGAAAACTGCCCTTATTGACTTTGAATTTCTCTCCAGTTATTGGAATTGAGAGACGCACAGTCGTCTCTGAAAAACCACCCAGAACTGCAAAGACAAAGTTTTCCTCATTTTTTTTAAAAAAGAAAGTAACTAAAATCTAATAATGTGGTGATTGGATTATAAGCAATTGTTGATAAACAATCTGCCTGCCGATGCCGGAGACCTGGGTTTGATCCCTGGGTCGGGAAGATGCCCTGGAGAAGGAACTGGCAGCCCACTCCAGTGTTCTTGCTGGGAAACTCCATGGACAGAGGAGCCTGGCGGGCTACAGTCCACGGGGTCACAAAGGGTCAGACACCACTCCGCACATAGCAACTGTTAAAGCTGCCATCATGGGTAATCCGTTTAGAGTCAAGAGATACTAACCACGGCATCTGCAAAAACAGAGGAATTTTAATTGGGGGCAGTTATTTTCAAGGCCATAATTTTCTACACAGAGATTATTTCCAAGAATTATGACCAAGTGACCCCACTGATTGTCAGTGTGCACGGACGCCCCGAATCTCAATAGCTCAACGCAGCCAAGGCTGGTTTGTCGCTCTTTGTAGTCTGAGTCAGGCTGGCAGGGAAAGGGACGCAGGTTGGGTCGGTGGAGGGATCTCCAGAGAGACACGCAGGGCCCCAGGCTCCCTCACGGAGCGACTCCGCCACGGATCGCGTGAGACTTTGGAGATTCTCCCTGGACCCTCAGGACGCGGAGGCCTGAGACAGACAGAAGGAAGCTTGCCCAGGGCTCCATTAACCACCCCCCTGCCAGAACTCAAGCATTTGGTCCCGCTCACTGCAGGGGCGGGGAAGGCCGTCTAGCATCGGGCCAAACAGGAGATGATGGATGCTGCCAGCCTGCCCCTTCTCACGGACACGCGGGGATGGCAACGGTTTAGCTGCTAAGTCACGCCTGGCTCTGTGCGACCCCCACGGGGCTGTAGCCCGCCAGGCTCCTCTGTCCGTGCGGTTTCCCAGGCAGGAGTCCTGGAGTGGGTTGCCGTTTGCTTCTCCAGGGGATCTTCCCAACCCAGGGATCAGACCCGTATCTCCTTGTCCTGGAGGCGGATTCTTTCCCGCTGAGCCCGTGGATTCGGCAGCTGACAGAACGCTGCTCTTTGCCCTCCTGAACGCCTCGCGGGGTGCCGTGTCTTACCGGCTCTGGGCCCACCTGCCCGTGCATATGAGGACTAGGCCTGTTCGCCATCCTGGTGGGCTCCGGCATGGCTTGCGCAGTAGTGCATGACTGAACGCAGGAGTCAGTTCCGGCCTTAGGGAAGGACCTGGGTGTCGCCCTCGTGGTGTAGGTCTTTGGTTGGGTCCCAGTGCTCTGAAGAGTGAGGGCAACGGGAAGCCAACTACCTGGTGAAACTGGAATTTGTCTTCAACTGTTCTCTTCTGTTGACTGAGCTCCTTAAGGGATTACAATCTAAATTTGTTCTCTCTCTTTTTTAATATAGGAATGGGGGTTCCCGATACTTTTAGCACTTCATATGTGCATACTTGCACATTTAAATGAAAATGTCCATTTTCCTGGAATGCCTCCCCAGAACCTGGGAAGGGTAGATAAATATAATAGGTCTTTTGTGGATGTTGTGTACACACCCATCTCCAACTTGACCCAGCAGATAATGAACAAGACGGCATTCGCCCCCGTTATGAAAGGTAGGTGTGCTAATGGCCAAAAAGTATTACTGATTTTATTACTTCACTTTTTAGCTGAAGTGCGGTTGATTCACAGCGTTGTGTCGATCTCTGCTGTACACCACAGTGACGCTGTTATACACTCAGGATCGTTCCTTCTTCCTAGTCTCTGCCATTATGGTTTATCACAGGATTTTGCAGTATAGGAGGACCTTGTTGTGATCCATCCTGTATATAACAGTTTGCGTGTGTCAATCCCAAACTCCCAGTCTGTGTCTGCTCCATCCCCTCCCTCCTTAGCAGCCACAGGTCTGCCCGCTGAGTCCGTGAGTCAGTCTCTGCTTCGTAGAAGGTTCGTTTGTGCCCTTTTCTATATTCCACACATAAGCGATATCACGCGGTGTGTGTGTTTCTCTTTCAGACTCACTCAGTAGGATCATCTCTGTCTGCATCCACATTGCTGCAGACGGCATCGTTCCTTTTATGGCTGATCCGCATTCCGTTGTATATATGTGCCACGTCTTTATGTTTTTGATAAAATGTATGCGTTTTTAATTTGAAGCCGCAGTTAACTATGATGCTACTTATCTAGCTAGCAAGATAGCAGAACTTTCTCAGTTCTTTCTCTCATTTAGCCTGAACTGTTAGCCTTTTAAACCCTTCTGGCTTGATGAGGATCTACTTCGGGGAGGCCTACATTTCTATTGGAATTTAAATAAAGGAATAGCTTTATAATTTCAGATTTGCTGAATACTGCCTAGGAGGAATATGTTATTGATGAGTGTGGGTGTTTTTAACATGGAAATATAATGATTAATATTTATAATTTAGGAAAAAACATATAAATAAAAGAAATTAGATATGGTTATTATAACATTAATTTCAGAACTGTGAAAATTAAGGGTGAATAATCTAAGGATATTCTGTCTGCATATGGTATAATTTGTAACCATCTTTAAAGTCCTTCATTCTAGATTTTTGCTGTTTGGCTACACCATGCAGCTTGTGGGGTCTTAGTTCCCAGCCAGGGATCAATCCCGTGCCCCTAAGGGGAAGCATGGAGCCCTCACCACTGGACTGCCAGGGACGTCCCTAAGGGCTTTCGTTCTAAATGAGGCCTCTGGGTAACTGAGAACCAAAATGTGCTTTTCACTCACGGGCAGACTGGGTGCAGTCTGGTTGCTGCTGCTGCTGCTAAGTCGTTTCAGTCGTGTCCGACTCTGTGCGACCCCATAGGCGGCAGCCCACCAGGCTCCCCCGTCCCTGGGATTCTCCAGGCAAGAACAGTGGAGTGGGTTGCCATTTCCTTCTCCAATGCATGAAAGTGAAAAGTGAAAGTGAAGTCGCTCAGTCGTGTCTGACTAGTAGCGACCCCATGGACTGCAGCCCACCAGGCTCCTCCATCCATGGGATTTCCCAGGCAAGAGTACTGGAGTGGGGTGCCATCGCCTTCTCCACAGTCTGGTTATCTACTCTTAAATTCTGGATTTGAACAGGTAAAATTGCTTGCTGTTGAAGTCACTTTGTGTTCTTGGTCACTGTATAAGGCAAAGACTATATGAAGTTCGTTTGCTTAGTAAAGCTAAAATCTGGAGTCCTTTGACCACATAATAACTGCTACAGTTACCTCTGTTTTTGTACCCTGATTCTCTAATATATACTTCTTTCTTGACATAATCATTTTATATAAAATTTGCCCTAATGCCTGTCATTATTAAAGGAAAACTGTCAATTCTCATGCATATCTCCTGATTTTAGAACCTAAAATGACAACAAAAAATTCCTTTTTTTTTCTTTTGGGTTAAATTTAATTTAAAGGTAGAATGATTTTAATTGATTTCAATGGAAAATAGGTGATGGCAAAGTTGAATCTCACATTCTGTTTTGGTGAAACTCTAACAATCCTCCCTGTCTTTTTCTTTTTAAACCATGCAATTCACAGGAAGAAGAATCATTGGGGTGCCAGATGAGAAATCCATGGATGAAATAATGCTAGACACTTTCTCATACAGCGTGGGGGTCATCTTTAACGACTCTTTCTCTTATAAGCTAAAATTTTATCGGAGATATTACGTTCCCATTTTGAAGGAGGATTTTTTCACAGGTGACTTTCCATGTACAGCGTTACTGTTGGTTTTGCATGTTTTTAACAAGCACTAGGGTGGGGCGGGCGGCAGAGGTACCCGCGCGAGCACCAGATTCGACACACACCCCGCTGACCTTGTTCCAAGCTCAGTCGTCTCTTCCCCCCTGAGGATGGCCCTCAAAAGCCCAGTGAGTCATCCAGCAGATACGTAGTGAATTCCCAAGGGCGTGTTGGAAAGGATGCAGAGGTGATCGAGACTGAGGTCCCAGCCTCAGGTGAGTGTCCAGGGTTAGCAGGACAGGCCGCCGGTGAGCAGTTAATGACCAGCGCGAGGAGAGGTGCTCGGGCCAGTTCGACCGGGGGCTCCCGAGAAGCCCTGTGATGAGAGAAGCTCTGCCTGGAGGAGGGATGGTTCAGTGAACCCCGGACCGGGTGGCGTATGTGGGGAGCCAAGGAGTTCACCTTCCAGAGAGTAAAGGGGGATGTGGATGGGGGCGCTGGGGTGGGGAAGAGCATGTGGTATGCGACGGGGCAGAGGGGCCGTCCTGTGTAAGTGGGCAGAGCGCACCAAAGGGGACGCGGTGGGAGGAGGAGGCTGGCACTGCTCGAGGGCTGAGGCGGCGGAGAGGCATCCGGGCGCTTTGATCAGTGCAGGTTGGGTTTCCAGGCCTGAGGGAGCGCTCGCCCTCAGGGAGAATGAGTGAGATGCCTAGTTCTGCTTCACGATGAGATGCTCACTCGCCTCTGCTCGCTGTATCCTCTCCGCTCACATGTTGAGTGATAGGACACTCAGTGGTACAAAGAGAGAGCAGAGTGCAGGATCTGATGGACAGGATGCGTCTGCAAGGGTCAGCCTTCCGGTGGGTGACTGTTACAAGCAGTGAATAAACAGAGGAATTCTGCAGCCGGGGGGAGTCTTACTGCTTCAGAACAACCGTGATTTAAACTCCACACGTTCCCTAGACCAGAGTGGAGATGTTCTCATTCTGGCGGCCAGGAAAGGCCCGTGTGGCGAGTTCACCTTTGTAGAGAGAGCAGGACAGGAAGCTGTAAGCCCCGGGCCCTCCTGCAGGGAGAGCGTTTGGGCACGAAGCCAGCTCCGGTGCCCCAGCGCCTGTGGCGTCTTGGGGCACAGTGAGGCGCCCAGGGTGGGCCAGAGTGTCTTCTCTTCATTTTCTGAGACATCCTGTGCCTGCCACGGTTTCCACAAGTAAAGCCACCTTGTTTAGAACTTTCATTTGCTCCTTTTTCCTGTGGTTAGAAGTCCTGCCTGTTGAACACTGGGATACACGTGTCTCTTTCAATTCTGGTTTCCTCGGTGTGTGTGCCCAGCAGTGGGATTGCTGGGTCGTATGGCAGTTCTATTTCCAGTTTTTTAAGGAATCTCCACACTGTTCTCCATAGCGGCTGTACTCGTTTGCATTCCCACTCAGGAGGGGGGATACATGTACACCCATGCGCGATTCCTATGAAGGCATGGCAAAAAAACCCACTACAATATTGTAAAGTAATTAGCCTCCAATTAAACTAAATAATTAAAGAAACAAAACCCCCCAAAAGTCCTGCCTGGTGAAGGCTCCTCTAGAGCAGCTTCTCTTGGATTCTTGCGTCTTGTTCTCCAGTCGCCTCACTCCCAGACTGTTGGTTCTGCCTTTTCCTTTTATTTATTTATTTTATTTATTTATTTTTTGAGGCAATAGCGCATTACCCCCTCCCCATTTCACTCAGTCATGCCCGGCTCTTGCGACCCCGTGGACTGTAGCCCACCAGGCTCCTCCACCCACGGGATTCTCCAGGCAAGAACACTGGAGTGGGTGCCGTTTCCTTGCTCATTGCTAGAGTGCAGACATTAATGACTTTTCCTTCCGTAATGTTGGGTCTGCTTCCTTTGTGTGTGATTGTAGCTTACTGCCAGCGTACAAATATTAATGACTTTTCCTGTGCACTGGAGAGATACTGGAAAGGAGGATTCGTGCCTTTACAAGCTGCCATTAATGCTGCCATTATACAAGTAAGAAAAGTGCTAATAATTGAAGTGAGCTAATTCCAGAGGCATCAAGGTTTGATAAAAGATGGTGTCTACTCAGGTCTTCATGTGTTTATATAATGAACTGGGTATCCAAATGGTAAAACTGACATTTAGGTGAAGGAGTACATGTTTTTTAAACTTTAAATTTTCAAGTAGTTTTAGAAAGTTTCAAAAACAATGTACAGGGAGGCACCCACCTGTTCTTCATCTAGTTTCTCCTGAAAGTAACATCTTGCATAACCACAGAACAGTGTTTAAAACAGGAAGTGTACCAGGGCCCAAGCCCCATAGCTTATTCAGATCTCACCAGTGTCTATACTTTAATGATTGTGTTCATTTGCGTTCTTCTCTAGACGACAGCAAATCACTATGTGATGGAGGAGCTGATGTCAGTTACTGCTGTAAATATGAAGACGCCACCCTTCATCTTCAAGGACAGCCTTCAAAATGAGATGTTCATTTTTTATTGCTTGCTTTACTTCTCCCCGTTTATATATTTCCTATCACTCAATGTTACAAGGGAGAGAAAAAAGCATAAGGATTTGATGAACGTGATGGGTCTGCAAGATTCAGCCTTCTGGTAAGTGACTAATTCAAGTAGTGCAAATGAATAAGCAGAAATTCCGGAGCAGCGGAAGAGTAGCACTGTTTTAGAACGCCGCCACTTAAACGCGATGCACCGCCTACTTTGTTGTTGTCGGGACTTTTTTATTTAGTTCTTATTAAATTTTGCTATGCAAGATAGTGATTATATTTTTCTGGGCCGTATTTCTGTGCCATCATATATGAAGCCAACAGAATGATAGAGGTATCGTTAAGATCACAAAGAATAAAAAAGAATTACCCAGTGTCAAAAGGAAGATGTGTACGAGACCAGGCGGTGTAATTTTTTAAAAATTTTTATTGGAGGGCAGTTGATTTACAGGGCTTCCCCTGGTGGCTCAGACGGTAAAGCGTCTGCCTGCAGTGCGGGAGACCCGGGTTCGATTCCTGGGTGGGGAAGATCCCCTGGAGAAGGAAATGGCAGCCCACTCCAGCACTCTTGCCTGGAAAAGCCCATGCAGTGTTGCGTTAGTCTCTGCGGGACCACGCAGCGCATCAGAGTATACATGTCCACATATCCACTCTTTTTTAGACTCTTTTCCAATATAGGTCATTACAGAGGCTTGGGTAGAGGTTCCCGTGCTATACAGAGGGTCCTCATTAGCGGCCTATTTTATATATAGTGCGCATATGTCAATCCCAGCCTCCCAGCTTATCTCTGCCCACCGCCCCCTCCCCATCTGCCTTCCCCTCTGGTGACCGTAGGTTTGTTTCCTGCGCCTGTGACCCTTGCTGTTTTGTAAGTTCCTTTGTACCGTTTGTGTTTAGAGTCCACACATAAGCGATATCCTTCGCTCCTGGTCTTTCCCGCCCTGACTGACGTCACTCAGCCCGACGATCTCTAGGTCCATCCTGGCACGATTCCCTTCTTTCTGTGTAACTGCGTATTCTTCACTGTGGCCGTGTGCCCCGCGTTCCTCGTCCGCTCCTCTGCGCATGGACACAGGTCGCTTCCGTTTCCTGGGTCCTGTGTGGCGCCGCAGTGAACGCGGGGGTGCGCGCATCATCTTCCCTTTTCTCTGCATCATTTTCCGTTACGGCCCAGGGCCGTATGGTAGTTCCGTTTTAGTTGTTTAAAAGGAATCTCCGCACTGCCCTCCGTGGTGGCGGCACCGACTGACATTCCCGAGAAGGGTAGGAGAGGGCCCTTTTCCCCACACCCTCTCCAACATGTGTTGTGTGCGGATGCTCTGAGGGTGGCTGTTCTGACCAGTGGCAGGTGATACCGGGTTACAGTTTTGATTTGCCTTCCTCTAGTAATGAGTGATGCTGAACATCTTTTCCAGTGCCCTCCCACCTGCCCCCCGGGGTTATCACTTACTTTCTCCCCACTTCCTCCTGTTGAAGAAAGTGCAGGCTTATAATGGCTAGTTTCTGTTCAGAGATTGAGTACCAAGGATATATTTTTTTGAGCAACTAAATGCTGTATATTGGAGTTGAGATGGCCTATAAGGGTGCCCAGTCCACAGGCGGGCAGGTAGGAAGCACTTTATAAGAGCACTTGCTTCTTACATGGATATACTTATATCTTACCCCATTTCACAAATGATTTAATGTGATTTTAACATTTATATTTCAACATGATTATCATATATGTATGTATGTCTCTATGTGTATATATTATAATAACAAATAATAATTGCAGAGTAGAAACAAAGGTTGAGCAAAATAATGAGTAGATAAGATTAACAGATAAATACGCAAATCATACAATCTGCATATTAAAAAGCAGAGACATCGATTTGCTGACAAAGGTCCGTATAGTCAAAGCTATGGATTCTTCGGTATTCATGTACAGATATGAGAGTTGGACCATAAAAAAGGCTGAGCACCCAAGAATTGATACTTTTGAACTAGTGCTGGAGAAGACTCTTGAAAGTCCCTTGGACAGCAAGGAGATCCAACCAGTCTAATCTAAAGGAAATCAGTCCTGAATATTCATTGGAAGGACTGGTGCTGAAGCTGAAGCTCCAATACTTTGGCCACCTGATGCAAAGAACTGACTCGTTGGAAAAGACTTTGATGCTGGGAAAGATTGAAGGCAGGAGGAGAGGGGATGACAGAGGATGGGATGTTTGGATGGCATCACTGACTCAACAGACATGAGTTTGAGCAAGCTCTGGGAGATGGTGAAGGACACGGAAGCCTGGCGTGCTGCATGGGGTCGTGAAGAGCTAGATACAACTTAACGAGTGAATATAATCTCTAAACCTCTAAGAGGCCAAGGCTCTTAGAGAATTCTGTGATAGCATCAGTTACAAAATTCATACTGTCTAGGAAAAGAAAAAAAAGAAAAATAATCTGTTTGCTTTACCCTAAAAGAAATTTTGCATTTTTCAGTGTTGAGTCCTGGGAGATGTTTCTCTGTATACGCCCCCTAGTCTGTGGGTATAGTACTTATCTGGAATGGATGAAGGACTACTTATTGAACAGCTCTTTACAAGAAACTTATTTCCTGAAATAAAATTAAGGTCTAGGAAATTTAAAGTTTCCTATAAAGTATATTTTATTAACAGGAAGAGTTTTAATTCTAATATAACTGAAATATGAAATAGTAAAAGGGGAAAGTGGGTCTTGAAATTTAAAAAAGGAAAGTAATGTTTGTTCAGTGAAACCTTGGGAAATACAGAGAAGTAAATGGGGTTTGTCAGGAGGAAAGAGAGAGAGGAACTCTGTACAAACGACAGTATCCCTGCAGCCGTTTTAGGACAAGTAGGCACAAGCCAACTCTAGACTAAAATCAGGAAGGTGCTGGTTATTTAGATGAGGCTTCATTCTCAGGGTAAATGCTTCTTAGTATGCATGTAACCCCAAATTTGGCAAAATGGATATATGTTAAAACTAACAAGGAAAAGAAAAATCTGAAATATTCTTATTAAGAACAGAATGTCTAGTGGTAATAAGTTTTACAACACTCCCACTTTTTTTTTAAACTAAAGCAATAAATGTGAAAAGCAGTCAATATTTACTCTAGTGATATCTGAAATTGCTTTGTTTTATCATGAAGTTTTTCATAGATATATTAACATCCCCCCCATCTCCACCCACAATTCCCTGCTACAGATTCCTTTTCTAGAAAGGTTTAACTTCCTTCATCCATAGTCCCCACACCCTATGACTTTTCAGTTCCTGCGTAGAGCAGTTCCCCTCTGTACTCAGGAAGTGAATTCTGTAGAATGCAGTGTGGCTCTCCAAAAATGCTGAGAGTCTAGCACAGTCTGGATCCTTGTAATGACATGAAAGTTTAAAAACAAGTTGAATAAGCAGTAATTAAACATACTCTGATACACAGAGTGCCTGATGAACTATGGATGGAGGTTTGTGACATTGTATAGGAGACAGAAATCAAAACCATCCCCCCAAAAAAGAAATGCAAAAAAGCAAAATGGCTGTCTGAGGAGGCCTTACAAATAGCTGTGAAAGGAAGAGAAGCCAAAAGCAAAGGAGAAAAGGGAAGATATACTCATTTGAATGCAGAGTTCCAAAGAATAGCAAGAAGAGATAAGAAAGTCTTCTTCAGCAATCAACGCAAAGAAATAGAGAAAAACAATAGAATGGGAAAGACTGTAGATCTCTTCAAGAAAAGGCAGAGGAACCAGAGATCAAATTGCCAAAATCTGCTGGATCATGGAAAAAGCAAGAGAGTTCCAGAAAAACATCTATTTCTGCTTTGTTGACTATGCCAAAGCCTTTGACTGTGTGGATCACAATAAACTGTGGAAAATTCTTTTAAGAGATGGGAATACCAGACTACCTGACCTGCCTCTTGAGAAACCTATATGCAGGTCAGGAAGCAACAGTTAGAACTGGCCATGAAACAACAGACTGGTTCCAAATAGGAAAAGGACTACCTCAAGGCTGTATATTGTCATCCTGCTTATTTAACTTCTATGCAGAGTATATCATGGGAAACGCTGGACTGGAAGAAACACAAGCTGGAATCAAGATTGCCAGGAGAAATATCAATAACCTCAGATATGCAGATGACACCACCCTTATGGCAGAAAGTGAAGAGGAACTAAAAAGCCTCTTGGTGAGAGTGAAAGAGGAGAGTGAAAAGGTTGGCTTAAAGCTCAACATTCAGAAAATGAAGATCATGGCATCCGGTCCCATCACTTCATGGGAAATAGATGGGGAAACAGTGGAAATAGTGGCAGACTTTGTTTTTGGGGGCTCCAAAATCACTATAGATGGTGATTGCAGCCATGAAATTAAAAGATGCTTACTCCTTGGCAGGAAAGTTATGACCAACCTAGATAGCATATTCAAAAGCAGAGACATTACTTTGTCAACAAAGGTCCATCTAGTCAAGGCTATGGTTTTTCCAGTGGTCATGTATGGATGTGAGAGTTGAAGTATAAAGAAAGCTGAGTGCTGAAGAATTGATGCTTTTGAACTGTGGTGTTGGAGAAGACTCTTGAGAGTCCCTTGGACAGCAAGGGGATCCAACCAGTCCATCCTAAGCGAGATCAGTCCTGAGTGTTCATTGGAAGGACTGATGCTGAAGCTGAAACTCCAAACACTTTGGACACCTGATTTGAAGAACTGACCCCCTTTAAAAAGACCCTGATGCTGGGAAAGATTAAATATGGGAGGAGAAGGGGATGATAGAGGATGAGATGGCTGGATGGCATCACCGACTCAATGGACATGAGTTTGAGTAAACTCCAGGAGTTGGTGATGGACAGGGAGGCCTGGTGTGCTGCAGTCCATGGGGTCACAAAGAGTCAGACATGGCTGAGTGACTGAACTGAACTGAACTGAAACATGCTCTATTGGGATATATTCATGCAAATTCCCGATTTTAATAATTTCACTGTTTTCTCCAGCTGTTTCTTATTAAGCAGTTTTATGTACAAGGAAGAGCTCTGAACCGACAGAAAGCCTACAGCTGCTCTCTCAGTTCTCTTACTGAGTTACTGTGGTGACCTTGAGTAGGACCCTTTACCAGGAAGAACTGCCATTTACTCATTTGTAAAATGAGAAGCTTGGGCTAAAACACTCTCCAGGTTTCGTAGATCTAAGACTGACTGCTATTTCTAATACCCACTTCATAAAAATGTGAACACCAGCACATCTATAGCAAAACAGTGTGAACACGTAAGGGTGTTGCCATAATCTATGTTCCGTCGTGTCCAACCCTTTGTGACCCCCATGGACTTATAACCCCCCAGGCTCCTCTGACCATGGGATTCTCCAGAGCAAGAACACTGGAGTGGGTTGCCATTCCCTTCTCCAGGCGATCTTCCAGACCCAGGGATCAAACCCGTGTCTCCTGCATTGCCGGGGGATTCTTTACGCTGGAGCCACCTGGGAAGCCTGCCATAATCTGCATCTGTTTTCAGAAAGAAATGCTGAACAGGCGCAGCAAGCATGCAGTCGGCTGAGTGGCTGTGAGATGCCAGCTTTGCACGGGAGGAAGGCGGGGCTGCTGCGGCTGCGGGCCTCAGGAACGGCCACATAATCGGTGCTCCCGGCACACCCACGGTCACTGATGGGTCAGCAGCTGTTGTTTCCTTCCAATTTTATAATGAGAACACTTTGGTAATATACAACAAAGCTGGAAACACAGAGTGCTTATCTCCTGGAATTCAGCAATTTCACCTTAAAGAAAAATTGTGTGCACTTTGCCCAAAAAAGGCAAGTGCAAGAACATTCTTAGCACGGGCAGGAGAACACTGAGTTGTATTCGCACAGTGAGATGCTGTGCAGAGTGTACGATAGTTAGGCGTTGTGAGTAAAGGCAAGTTGCAAAAGAGCACAGGCAAGGTGACGCTACTGAAGCCTGTTCACGCTAGTCGTGCAGTATGAACACCGCGGCAGTGTGTAGTCTGAC
The DNA here is from genome assembly GCA_006410655.1 of Kobus ellipsiprymnus. Taxonomy (NCBI): domain Eukaryota; kingdom Metazoa; phylum Chordata; class Mammalia; order Artiodactyla; family Bovidae; genus Kobus; species Kobus ellipsiprymnus. The sequence goes on from SJYR01001214.1 coordinate 29,754, forward strand.
ACCAGCGCAGCCGCCGTAGTGTTTTAGCTTGTTGTTCAGTCGCTAAGTTGTGTCTGACTCTTTTCCATCCTACAGACCGCAGCACACCAGGCTTCTCTGTCCTTCACTTTCTCCAGGAATTTGCTCAAACTCACGTCCATTGAGTCAATGATGCCATGAAATTATCTCATCCTCTGTCACCCCATCTCCTCCTGCCCTCAATCTTTCCCAGCATCAGGGCCTTTTCCAGTAAGTCAGTTCTGTGCATCAGGTGGCCAAAATATTGGAGTTTCAGCTTCAGCATCAGTCCTTCCAGTGAATATTCAGGACTAACTTCCTTTAGGATGGACTGGTTGGATCTCCTTGCAGTCCAAGGGACCCTCAAGAGTCTTCTCCAACATCACAGCTCAAAAGCATCAATTCTTTGGCTCTCAGCTTTCTTTATCGTCCAACTCTCACATCCTTATGTGACTACTGGAAAAACCATAGCTTTTCTAAACAGACCTTTGTAGGAAACGTGATGCCCCTGCTCTTTAATATTCTGTCTAGGTTTGTCATAGCTTTTCTTCCAAGGAGCAAGGGTTTGTTGCTAGGTGGCAGGTACAAAGGGAGCCATGGTGTTATTCTTTAAGTATTTTTGTATGTTTTAAATATTTCTTAATGAAGTTAAAACAACTGAAATATCGTTTGTCTTTTTTAGGCTCTCCTGGGGTTTAATCTATGCTGCCTTCATCTTCGTTGCTTCCGTAATCATCACAGTCATCATAACGTCTACTGGAATGATCATCCTGACGGGCTTCATGGTCATATTCACTCTCTTTTTCTTGTATGGCTTATCCTTGGTAAGTTCGTACGTTTGCTACCATCGTCTCTGCTTGTGGTCTTGGCTATAGAGAACAGATATAATGTCTGAGCAGGCTCCTGTAGCCACTTCTTTCACGTTGTGTGTGTGTGTGTGTATGTGTGTGTTTGCTTGAGAAGTCTTTATGAGTATGAGAAAATGATGAAACCTAAATAAAATTGAAACTCTTTTTTTTGCATAAAGATCTGAATTAATGAACTGACGCATCAAAAAGAAAGAAAATTGTTTTGACTCTAAAAAATACCTAAGATTTTTATAGATTGATGGGAACGTTCTTAAGGGCTGGACCCACCATTTTTTCCCAAAGGTTCCCTGTCGGATGGTAGCTTTTCGCGTCTCATCTCTTTGTAACACCCCACCCTCGTCTGACCGCCCATGTCACCCTCTCTTCCTTCTCTGAACAGGCTCCTCTGACTTCTCCCACCTTCCAGGGGGTTTTCTGCAAAACACAGTAGAGGCTCTTTGTTAATAGGTTAATTTAATTTCTTTCCCTCTTTCCAAGGCTGCACTTTTATCCTTTTCTCAGCTCTTCCTGCAGGCTTTCCAAGTAGATAAGTGGTTAAGAACCCGCCTGCCAGTGCAGGAGACAGCTTCCATCCCTGGGTCGGAAAGATCCCTTGGAGGAGGGCATGGCAACCCACTCCAGTGTTCTTGCCTAGAGAATCCCGTGGACAGAGGAGCCTGTGGGCCACAGTCCACAGGGTCGCAAAGAGCCGGAACAGAACATAGCTACTATACAGCAACAACAGCTCTTCCTGCAGACTTTCAAGCCCAGCATTTAAGTAGGCAAACAAAGATTCTCCTTACAAGGAGGCTGAGAGAAGGATTGAGCATAGTTACCCGTTAACGTCGTTCATCGCTGTGTCTGTGATAAACGTTCATCTTATGCTACGGAGGTCCTTCCTTTGAGGTGGGACCGCTGACGGTCAGTCTGTGCAGTGTCTCGGCTCTTTCAGATCGCCCTGGCGTTCCTGATGACTGTGCTGCTAAAGAAAACCATCCTCACCAGTTTGCTGGTGTTTCTCCTCACCCTCTTCTGGGGGGGTGTGGGATTCACTGCATTTTACCAGCAACTTCCTTCACCTTTGAAGTGGATTTTCAGTGTCTGTAGCCCCTTTGCCTTCAGTGCTGGTATTAACCAGGTGAGATCAGAGTTAATTCTAACATTGTCATCATTTCTAAGAACCTAGAAAAGACTCTCTTAAAAAACAGTTAAAACTTAAATTCCTATTATTAAAACATTATATTTTTAAAAATCAGTTTCCTTCTAATATTGCTTTGATTGCTGTAAAACAGAAAGTTCCCCTAAGAGCTTCATCATGAGGGCTTCTTAGAGAAACTGCTTAATAAAGTGGTAGTTCTTGCTGCTACACCGAATTATTTTTAAGTATTTATTATTATTTTTGTTTGAATCTTAGATTATCCACCTAGATTATACTATGAATGGTGTCATTTTTCCTGACGCTTCTGGAGACTCATATATAATGATAGCTACTTTTTCCATGTTGACTTTTGATGCCCTTTTATACTTGGTGTTGGCGTTATACTTTGACAAAATCCTACCCTGTAAGTAATTACGGTTTTTTCCTGACCTCTACCGGTACTGCTCACATTGAAGATGTTTTTCTTAAAGTTATATATTTTAAGAAATAAGGAATGACAAGCATTTCCCATAAAAGACTGAATGATTTCTTTTCCTCTGCTTCATAGCTTTAATGGTCCAAAGGAATTGCTACCTAAAAATAATTATTCTTCTGAATGTGATATAGTAATACACATTATAAATGTACAATGATGATCATTTTAATTATATTTTAATTAAATATATTTAATTATTATAATTATACTTTAATTGTAATTATAATATTATGACTAAATTACATTATAATTACAATCATGAATTATAATAATTATATTTTATAATTATATTTTAAATATTATAATTATATTTTAAATAATGTTACACTTTTCAAAGATCACTGAAAGTGTTTTCAAAGAATGATATTGAGGGTTTGAATCAGGACAGGTAGGAATAAATTAGTTCTTTAGATGGTTTCGGTTGGCATAGGGACATTGCATAGTGAAAGTGCCTCCTAACCTTTGTCGTATATCGCTCGTATTTACAGAAGTGATCCCCTGGAGGAGGGCAGGGCACCCCACTCCAGTATGCTTGCCTGGAAAATTCCATGGATGGAGGAACTTGGCAGGCTATAGTCCATGGGATTACAAAAAGTCAGACTTCACTTTATTACCCAGTTAGATTTTCTCTATCTTGAAAACAACTAAAAATTTCACATAAGTCTAGAATTCCTACACACATACTAGAATCAGCGTGCTTTTTTACCTTGCATGATCCTATTTATATATTTTATTTTTTATGTATCTTCCACTTTGACTGGATTTAAATTTGTTCTATATATTCCTACATATTTATTTGTATGTATATGTCTGTCTCTTTATCACTTCTGGTTAACATCTGAAGACCCTTAGTAACAAATGCTGTTCCATTTTTTAAAATCTAGAGAGTGACCCTAGGTTCATCTTGAATAAATTAATTTCTCCAGGTACTTTCTATTGATGTACCAGATAGATTTCAGTATTTTGCTCAATCAAACTGTTGAGTCACATGATTTCGTAAGTTCACAAACATATTTAAAATTATTTTTATGTGCCATGTTAAGGCTTTTCCCACTCAATATGTGATTTAATCATTATTCTAAACACATTTTAGAAAGCAATTTATTCAAGCCTTTAATTTATACCTTATCAAGGGTTCTATTACATTGTTTACCTTTCGTAATAAAGTCCTTTCTTTTTAATTTTCATTGGTTCCTTCACTCTCAAGACTTCTCGATAATAGGGAGTTAGAAAGCAATATTTGTGATGCTTAAAAGTCCAAGACATTCTGCACTGTTCTAAAGAAGGCTTACGTGCTCACTGTTTTCAGGATACTGAACAAATGTTTTATCACCTTTTGATTAGATGGAAACGAGTCCCATTATTCGCCATTGTTTTTCCTGAACTCGTCATCTTGTATCCAACACCTTGTATCCAACCGGAGGACTGGTAGTCATGTCGCTGAGAAAGACGTGGACCCTGAGCCCCCCTCTGATGATCACTGTGAGCCCGTAGCCCCAGAATTCCAGGGGAGAGAAGCCATCAGGTAGTCACTCGTGTACTGATACATGGGCGCAGGAAATGAGCTTACAGAAAAAGTTTATTTAAGCATAGCTGGTTTACAGCGTCGTGTTGATTTCTGCCGGACAGTCGGCTGGCTGCTACATATTCCTTTCCACCGTGGTCTATCGCAGGATACTGAACAGAGTTCCCTGGTCTGCATAGCAGGGCCCTGCCGCTTATCCGTCCTGTTTGTAATAGTTCGCCTCTGCTAACCCCAAACTCCCCGTCCCCCGCCTCCTCCTTGGCAACCACGTCTGTTTCCGTTTGTGAGTCTGCTCCTGGTTTGTTCCTCTGTGTCGTATTTGAGATCCCACACGTGAGAGATGCCACACGCCGTCTGTCTCTCTCTCTGCCTTCCTGCACTCAGCGTGATCGTCTAGCTGCATCCCCGTTGCTGCCAAGGGCAGCTGTTCATCCTCCTCCACGGGCGCGGGACGCCGCGTGTGTGCGTCTCCGCAGCCTCTCGCCGCTCGCCCGTCTGGACACTGAGGCTGTTCCGAGGCCCGCCTGCTGTGGACAGTGCTGCTGTGGACGCTGGGGTGCACGTGTCCTTCTGGATTAGAGTTTTCTCCGGATATATGCCCAGGAATAGGACTACTGGGTCGTATGGCAACTCTCTTTTTAGTTTATTGAGGAATGTTGCTTACTGTTTAGGGCTTCCCTGGTGGCTCGGGCCTGGGTTCAGTCCCTGGGTCGGGGAGATCCCCTGGAGAAGGAGATGGCAACCCACTCCAGTATTCTTGCCTGGAGAATCCTATGGACGGGGGTGCCTGGCGGGCTACAGTCCATGGGGTCGCAAAGAGTTGGACACACTAAGCGACTCCACTTTCAGTTTCCATACTGTTTTCCATAGTGGCTCAAATAAATGAAATAGTAACCTGAAGCAAAATATTGAAGAACAAATCTGTAAATGTCACTCTGAACTCCTCCACCGCCATCACCTACAGTGTCTCGTACGGTAGTGAAAGTCCCATTTGCTCAGCACGGGGCAATGTCGCCGCTTCACCCTCTGTCTAGGCTCCGCCTGCCTCTGTCTGTCTGCCCCGGCCTCTGAGTTTGCTGGTCTTCAGTTCGGTTCAGTTGCTCAGTTCAGTTCGGTTCAGTTGCTCAGTCGTGTCCGACTCTTTGCGACCCCATGAATCGCAGCACGCCAGGCCTCGCTGTCCATCACCAACTCCCGGAGTTCACTCAGACTCACGTCCATCGAGTCCGTGATGCCATCCAGCCATCTCATCCTGGGTCGTCCCCTTCTCCTCCTGCCCCCAATCCCTCCCA
>SJYR01001214.1:50108-71238 GCA_006410655.1 Kobus ellipsiprymnus
TTTGTGTGCGTCGTGGGAGGCCATGTCCAGATGGCCACGCGTCAGCTCGGCGTCTAGAGCGCCTTGTGTGTGGCTCTCACCAAGGAACGAGGCACGTTCCAGATCTGACTGTGCTCTTTGGGAAGGACTGTCAGCCTTTTCCTCACGTCGTCACTAGGACTAAACACAGGTCCCTTCTTGGCACATCCCAGACTTCCCTGCAGAAACGTTCGCTTCCTCTTTTAGCTGCTGTCTCCTCTCCCAGAGAAGCCCTGCTTCTTGGATGCTCTGAGGATGTCAGAGGCTCTCCAGCAGGGTCGTGAAGTCTGAGCAGATGTTTCTTGTCAAGACTGCCCTTACCTTGTTCATGTGCAGAATTCCATCGAGCCCTTGATGGGGAAAGGGGTCAGTAATCTCCTGAGGTGTGTTCCGGTGGTGGTGATTTAGTCGCAAGTCATGTCCGACTCTTTGCGACCCCATGGGCTTTATGTAACCTGCCAGGCTCCTCTGTCCATGGGATTTCCCAGACAAGAATACTGGAATGGGTTGTCGTTTCCTTCTCCAGGGGATCTTCCCAACCCAGGGATCGAACCCTGGGTTCAGTCAATGGGTCTCTCGCATTGACAGGCAGATTCCTTACCACTGAGCCGGCAGGGAAGCCCCCGTGTGTGTTAATGGACGATGATAAAGAGCTGTCATTCTGCAGGCTCTCTGGCGGACGCTCTGACCGACGTGCGGCTATAGTGCAGTCACCTTCCTGTAATAACCTTTGTGGCTTCTCAGGCTCCGTCGCGAAGAGCCCTCCTGCAGTGCGGGATGTGTGGGTCCAGCCCTGGCCGGGAAGATCCCCTGGGAAAGGAAGTGGCAACCCACACCAGCATTCTTGCCCGGGAAACCCCACGGACAGAGGAGCCTGGCGGGCTGCAGTCCTCGGGGTTGCAAAGAGTCGGAGACGGCTGAGCGGCTGACAAATGGCAGAATAGCCTTTGTAGCAAATGCCCTGGGCACACGCTACACCCGAGAGAGTCGGGCCGAGCAGCTGCTAGGCGCTCTGTCCCAGATCACGCGGCCTGTGCGGCGCGCATTTGGGAATCGGGCACCGACCCGGTGGTTCCAGATCCGACAATTTTTCCACATAAAATTTTAAGTAGATATTTAGGCATCCATGATTGGGTGTTCCTGTGGAAGAGATTAAATCCTCAGAATATTGTCACATATGAGACGTTCTCTGTCTTTGCAAAGACTGGGCATACTGTGATCATCTTTCCTGAGCTCCACATTTGGTATGAATTCACCGTGTTTTCTCCACTGAGTTCATTGAACGTGGGCATCATGCACCTCATTTGTTTCTGACCTTCTTTGCTTTGTAACCGGGAACATTCTAAAACCACGTTTAATATTATTAGAAAGAGAAAGCTGTGGTGCCCATGATGCCGTTAGTAATGTGCGTGTATTCTTTGTGTGTGCACGTGTGTGTAGATTTTGAACAAGCGGAGATGAGCAGGAACACGGGTCAACTGCATGAGATGGATCTGCCTTGCTCTTCTGCCCCCAAGACACAGAAGGCTGTGAGCGTCGCAGGCCTCTGGAGACTGCAGTTCTGGGCGATGGCACGGCTCCGTTTCTTACAGTTAAGACGAGGAAGGAAAGGGCTTCTGACCCTGTGAGTATCGGGGCACGCGGCTTCTTAGACAGTGAGTGTCAAGAGAGGGTTAAACGGCAGGGAATCTGAAACTAGAATACGATTAAATACTGCTCAGCCATAAAAACCTGCATAATGTCGTTGACAGCAGCAGGTGAACCCAGGGATCATCGCAGTGAGGGGAGACAGTGAAAGACAAATAGACCATGTTGTTTACATGTGGAATCCTCTAAAAACGTGCAAATGAACTTACTTACAAACCAGAAGCAGAGTCACAGGAGTAGGAAAAGCTTACAGTTGGCAAAGGAGAAAGGCTGGGGGTGGCAGGTAAATTGGAGCCTGGGATGAATGCGTGCACACTACATGGAAAATAGAAAACCAGTGAGGACCTGCCGTGCAGCACGGGGAGGTCCACTCTGCGATGAGCTGGACGGGAAAAGAACTTCAAAAAGAGCAGAAATTAAATTGCTATTGTGGATCTAAAAAGGACGAAAGCAGACAAGCAAAGAAGAAGCCTGGAACACAGTAGCCCCCAGCAGCGTTCCTGACAGAGGACGAATAAATGTGGCGTTTGATTGTACCAACAGCGGGGACACCCGACATGAGGGCCTGAGCAGCCTTCCCCACACGTCTGTTTAACTTTCATAGTTTGATGGCCTGTGTTTATATCCCAATGCCAGGCTCCCCTGGGGGCTCAGCAGTGAAGAACCCGCCTAGAAGGACGAAAGCAGACAAGCAAACAAGAAGCCTGGAACACAGTAGCCCCCAGCAGCGTTCCTGCCAGAGGACGAATAAATGTGGCGTTTGATTGTACCAACAGCGGGACACCCGACGTGAGGGCCTGAGCAGCCTTCCCCACACGTCTGCTTAACTTTCATAGTTTGATGGCCTGTGTTTATATCCCAATGCCAGGCTCCCCTGGGGGCTCAGCAGTGAAGAACCCGCCTGCCAGTGCAGCAGACTCGGGTTCAGTCCCTGGGTGGGGAAGAGCCCCTGGAGGCAGGCATGGCAACCCACTCCAGCAGTCTTGCCTAGAGAACCCCATGGGTACAGTCCACGGGGTCACAGAGAGTCAGACACGACGTAGGACTGAGCATGCGCCCGCGCATGGCATGTGAGGGTGCGACTTTCAGAATGTTAGCACCAGTTATAGACGGCACTCACCAAATGCTTGTGAGATGTCTGGCTGCATAAGTGACACTGTTCTGTCGCGGCAGCGTTCATGTGGTAATGTCTCTTTATTGATAGAGTGCTCATGTTTGGAGTTGCAACGCTCCCTTTGATTGTGGAAAGCGTATTCTATGCTGTGTTGAATGAAACCACTGATTGGGAATTTAAACCTGAGTTGTATTTCCTCTCTCCGGGACAACTTCCCCAAGACCCCCGTACCAGCTTATTGATCATCAATGACACAGGTAAACAGAAAAACATTTTAAATCCAGAAAAAAGTGATTCTTATTATTAAGTAGCACAGGTTGGGGAAGCAAGTTATAAGAGAGTAAAGTGTGCGTTTGAACCTCGCTCATGGAAAGAGCTTGCGGGGTGCGGTGCACGTCGGTGTGACTTTGTTGCTGCTGGGACAGCCAGAGGGAGCCCGAGTCTGACCTGCCAGTCTGTCCGCCTGAGGGCCCTCAGCTCTCCTGGGAGACGGAGACGGGTTTCTGTACTCACAGGAGCAATGGGGAAGCAAGTTATAAGAGAGTAAAGTGTGCGTTTGAGCCTCGCTCATGGAAAGAGCTTGTGGGGGCGGTGCACGTCGGTGTGACTTTGTTGCTGCTGGGACAGCCAGAGGGAGCCCGAGTCGCCCTGTAACTTGTCTGACCTGCCAGTCTGTCCGCCTGAGGGCCCTCAGCTCTCCTGGGAGACGGAGACGGGTTTCTGTACTCACAGGAGCACTCGGTGTCCAGGTCTCTGTGTCACAGCAGCCTGACCCACACCCGAAACGCTGTACACGCCGACTGATAGCATGACGATGGCATTGGTATACCCTGTGCCCCTCCAGCAAAATCCGGGGAGACTCAAGACCGACTGGAACGCATGGTCTTGTTCCCCTAAGCGAGGGGCAGTGGTTTTGCCTGACTGCTTAGGTCAGGCTTCTTCGGTGGCTCAGGGGTGAAGCGTAAGACTTGATGACGGCAGACAGTGGATGGGGCTTCTCCTCTGCGGGCCGGCATTGTTATTCTCCTGCTGCCCACAGAGGCGCCGTTACACGGCGTTCTACCAATCTTGACTGTGTGTGTGTGGTTTATTTTTTAAAAACGGTCACACGTGTTCTTGCTTTCTGTGGCCTTCTGTTCTGGATTTCATGCTAGAATCAAACATTGAAGATTTCATACAGTCACTGAGGCATCAAAATATACTTTTGGAGGTGGATGACTTTGAAAATAGAAATGGCACCGAAGATCCGTCTTACAACGGGGCCATCATCGTTTCTGGCAAACAAAAGGTATGCTTGCCACTTGCCTCTTGTGTTTGCTTTTACGAAAAACAGTTAAAGTGCTACATTTCAGCTGATGTAAACACTGTGAAAAGTCAACCCAGCTAGTATACAGTGACAACTCAAAACATGTGGGGTTATCACTGAATAAACCGTGACGTTTAAATAAGTTGTTGTAAAACCTTTTTATCTAAAATTTTGAATTATAAGATTTTTTTACATTTGAAGGTGCCTAGATGTCATTGCATTATTCAGACTCAATAAAATATTAGACCTTCTGAGTACCAACCCCTATAATTATGAATTTAAGAAATCCCATTTAATGACGAACTACCCAAGTGACATTTTATATGTTGAGGAACTACATTAAATACTATAAGAATCACATGAAATCTTTGGGAGGGAAGTGCTCTCAGCTTCTTATTCAATATGTTTCAATTTGGGTAAAAGAGTGCAAGTAACAATAGAGATCCTTTCACAGGAGTAAGACTGTTGAGAATACATCCCAATCTTAAGTAAAACTAGTTTACATCCCAGTGGAAAGCTGGGGCCAGACTCCATGAAGCCGCCTGTTTCTTTCTTGCTACAAGGGAAATGAAAACAAAGCAAAAGGCTCTGCAGAGAACCACTGGGCCTGCCGACAGCCGGCGCCTGGTGAACGTGCGGTCTCTGTGCCGACTCTCGGACACGCCGTTGCTTGTCGGTTGCTTTATTTGTTCCTGACCTCAGGTGTTCTCTGTGTGAACGATTGGTAATGTGGACAATGCAGGAGCAGTTTTAGAATTTTGTGAGTCTCTGGCTGTGCTGGGCCTTCCCTGCTGTGCACAGGCTTTTCCCTGGGTGCAGCGAGTGGGGATCCTCTCCAGACTCGGCCTCTCTTGCTGGGACCACGGGCTCTAGGCGCGTGAGCTCAGCAGCTGCGGTTCCCAGGCTCCGGAGCACAGGCACCATAGCTGCGGGCTTAGTTGTTCCGTGGCATGTGGGATCTTCCCGGACCAGAGATGGAAGCTGTCTCCTGCATGGGCAGGCGGATTCTAAAGAATCCGCTGAGCCTCCAGAGCAGCCCGCGTGAGCACCCTTATAAACGTGAAGAACATGAAGGCGGCCTCGGCAAGCGTGAAGGTGCCTCACTGGCAGTGTGATCCCACGCTCACCCCGCCCAGAAAATCAGGGTTCCTCTGCTTGCTCTCTGTAAGCTTGGTGTCCCCTTGTCAGGGCCTGTTAAATCGTGGTCGATAAAACTTCCTCGTAAGCAAAATGGGGATGAATGACTTCAAATCAGAAATGCTGATAAAAATGCATATTGCCAGCTGTGGCATCTGCCCCACCAGAACCTAATGTACATGATCTCACTTAAGCCGTGTCCCAGCCCGTTCACTGTCCCCCGCAACAAGAGAGAAAAGTGATGCTCAGACAGGCCAGCTCACCCAGAGGCGGTCACACAGCCAGATGCGCCACCGCCAAGCGCGCTCTTCCCCCGTGGCGTGGGACCGACGTGACGCTGTTTGTCTTTGTTTCCTGGGAAGGACTATCGGTTCTCAGTCGTGTGCAACACGAAGCGGCTGCACTGCTTCCCCGTCCTCGTGAGCATCGTCAGCAACGCGCTGCTTCGGATGTTCAATCAAACACGGCGCATTCGGACCGAGAGAAGCGCGTACCCTTTGGTAAGCGCTGGGTTTGCTCGTTTACCTTCTTGGGCTGTTGAGCAATTGCTACGGGTCCTCTGGATCGTCAGTCCTAGAAGCCATTTCGTCTTAATTTTTCAATCAGGCTATACTTAGCAACGTATGATTTTTCCTAAGTTATTACTAAAGGGTTTGCAGGAGGAATACTTTCCAGTGTTCTGTGATAGTCTCCCAGGGAATCTTCTGAAAAACTACAAGCTTGATTGCAGCAGTGTGTTGGAGACAGAGAGTGAGTCAGTGTGTGTGTGTGTGTGTGTGTGTGTGTGTACAACGGGTTGGAGGTTGGGAGCCCTGGTAACCAGCTTTAGAATCTTGTAAAGCCAGTATCACTCAGTGGCGGACCCTTCATTGACTCCGCGGCTAGCGGGTTGGCTGAAATGAAGGAGAATCTGCCGGCTTTGGGGCCATCTTCCTTCCATCCGTCCCTTTACTCACCCATCATTGCTCTGCATTGCAAGGGTGTCTGATACCCAGAGCCACGTTCTCAGGGGTCTTTGTTAGCCAGCTGTAGCCCGGATTTAGACAGCAAAAAGCAGGGATCGGAGCCAGGAGGGCAGAAAGGCCACAGGCCGTGGGCTCCGGTCACATTACCTCCACTTCGCCTTCCAACCCAGAAGGGACAACGGCTTCCTTACCCTTGGTTCCTCCACTCTCCCCACCCACGCAGCCCTTGCGTGCTTGGCTTCCCTCTGTTTTAAGTACTGAAGGTGGTGAAGACTTTCAGATTAGACCCCAACCGGTGCCCTAGAGGGGTCTCCCGAAGCGGACCCTGACTGTTCCAAACCAGGAGGTTGGGAGAGCGAGAAACGCGATTGGAAATGGAGCCGTCAGAGACGTGAGCCCGGTCTGTGACAGGGCGGAGCTCAGTCTGGGCCTCCACTGCCTTACGGCGCTGGGCACACACGGGGGAGGCGGGGCGGCTGAGCTGAGCTGAGGCCACCGCAGGCCGTGGGAGCTGGGCAGTGCTGGACAAGGGGGTCTGAGGGGACCCTGCAGACGGGGGCCACCGGGTAGACCGAGGGGCTGCAGCCCCCGTTGGTCATTGAGTCTCCTCATTTTATTGCTTGTTTGTTCAGGATCAAAACGGACCGAGGCCCCACGGTTATTCTCTTAAACATCCCCAGCAGTGCATCCCTTTCTCCTTTCAGCCATTCTCAGAAAGACAGTGACGCGTTCTCCCATCCGCTGAAACATTAGAATTTGTAGATGTAGCTTCCAAAGCCTGAAGGAAAGTTTGAGAGTAATTTTGAGACAAGCTCCGGGCCTGGCCTCCTGTAATTAACCCTGGAGGCAGCCCTGTACCTGTGTGTGCTAAGTTGCTCAGTCGTGTCTGACTCTCTGCGACCCCAAGGCCTGTAGCCCACCAGGCTCCTCTGTCCGCGGGATTCTCCAGGCTAAGACTGGAGTGGGCTGCTATGCCCTCCTCCAGGGGATCTTCCGGACCCAGGGATCGAACCCAAAGCTCTTTACCTCTCCTGCACCGGCAGGTGGGCCCTTCACCACTAGCGGCACCTGGGAAGCCCCCGCCCCGAGCTGAAGGCCAGACTCAGACACGGATCTGGGGGAAGTGAGTGCAAGTTTCTCTCCGTGACGGTGGGCTTCGTGCAGAGGGTTTCCTTTCAAGTCTGTGCTTCAGAAGCTCCCACTCAGCCACCGCACCTTAACCTCTTCATCACCAGGTTTGCTGGGGAAGACGGTCGCTCAGGCCTGAATTATCAACCTCTCTCATCGCCCCTCAATTATTGTTTCTTGTGTTGTGGTGTAAAAGAAGCCCCGTAACACAAAACCTTATCATCTAGTCGTGTCTTAAAATGTCTTTATTTTCGATTGAAGGATAATCGATTGACGGTATAGTGTCGGTGTCAACGCGGACCAGCCATCAGCACACACAGACCCCTCCCTCCCGAACCCCCGTCTCCCACCGCACCGCACCCCCAAAGCTCTCACCTCTGTTTCAGCTCCTGGAGCCACACGGCAGATTCCACCGGCTGTCACTTCATCTAGGGGCTTTTAAGGGTGCACTTCGGAAGTGTTCAGTATATTCACGCCGTCATGAGTCAGATCTCTGGAACTCTTCTGTCTTGCGGAATTAGCACTTTATCTCCGCCAAACAAGACTCCCTGCTCCCCGCCCCTCTCGGCCCCTCCGGACCCCGTTCTGCGGCTCTTTCTGGGAATCAGACTCGTGTCAGTGGGCCACTTACCAGCACGCGCCTCTCGGGCCTGGCTTCCTTCCTGCTTCCCTGACGTTCACGCGTGTTGCAGCGTGCGGCAGCTCACGCGTGTTGCAGTGCGCGGCAGGACGTCCTCCTCTAAGGGTGAACGGTCCTGCTCATGCACACCCATTCATCTGCCCGAGGACTTGTGGCTGCTTCTGTCCCTTGGCTTGTGTGAACAGCGCTGCTGTGAACAGTGCGCACGCGTCTCTGCTTTCCTTTCTTTTCGATACACGCCCTGAAACGGTTCTGAGTCACGTTTCACTTCTCTTTTTTTCCCTCGGAGTTGAAGCTTCACGTTGAGGGACCAGGAACTTCTCCCCACGCCCCTCCCCATCCCGGCCTCCGTGGGTGGAGATCGAGGAACTAGCTGTGCGTGTTTGATTTTTCAGTACTTCCAGAAGCACGTGCTTTTGTGAAGATCGGTATTTCGTTCCTTTTTTACAAATGCTCACTGGCTTTGAGCACTTTACTGTATGGATGTGGTTAATGAACTGTTTTGTTGAGGTGGCATCGACTTACACCACGGTTTTCCGGTGTGGCCGTGCGCTTCTGCCCGTGTGCCCACCAAGCACGTCTTCTGTTTGCAGGGCTACGTGCTGCTCCGGACGGGGCTCCCCGAAGGCTCGTTGTTCTTGTTTTTTGTCATGTGCAGCCTGTCTCCTTACATCGCCATGAACAGTGTCAGCGATTACAAAGTAAGAAGAGGGAGGAGGGAAGAAAACCGCCGGGGCCCTGGTCATTCTGTGTTCAGTGCTATATGGGTTTTCTCACAGGAAAACACTGTAACGTGTTTAAGTCAGATAATGAAGTTCAATATTATTTCTATCAAGTCAGGAAAGTCCAGAGAAGGCGATGGCACCCCACTCCAGGACTCTTGCCTGGAGAATCCCATGGAGGAGTCTGGTGGGCTGCAGTCCGTGGGGTCACACAGGGTCTGACACGACTGAGCGACTTCACTTTCACTTTTCACTTTCCTGCACCGGAGAAGGAAATGGCACCCCACTCCAGTGTTCTTGCCTGGAGAATCCCAGGGACAGGGGAGCCTGGTGGGCTGCCGTCTATGGGGTCGCACAGAGTCGGACACGACTGAAGAGACGCAGCAGCAGCAGCAGCAGAAAAGTTACTTCTAAAAACACAAAGTGCTTGTTACTTCAAAATGATAGGAAAAGGGCAACAGTCTGGCAGGCACTCAAATTAATCTAAACCTTCAAAGGGAAATGTGATACAACTTTCAGCCACATTATTTCCTAACCACAGGGTTAGGTTAATCATTGATATTGAAATCGAGGACCACAGACTTTAACCCACTTGCCATTGTGCAGAGTACAGTTTTTTGGTTGTATTTGTGTTGGGTCACACCCATTACGGAGGCAAGACAGTCCTATCAGATTTAAACAGGTCATCTCTTACCATCTGAGTCAGTAATTATCCAGGAGTATATTTACATAATGGAGAATTTACTGTTCTTGGGATGACAAAATAGCATTTCTTTTGAAGGAGACTGATTCAGGCTTTGATCATTAGGAGGTGACTGTCCTATTTATTCTTCAAAGCTGCCAGATAAAGCAGTTCTCGGGTTTAAATGTCCACCTCGATGCAACTGGCCCTTCTCTCATCGGCTCCCTAAAAGTGATGCGCACGTAATTAAGGTATTGAAAAAGTGAAGTGAGAGTCGCTCAGTCGTGTCCGACTCTTTGCGACCCCGTGGACTATGCAGCCCATGGAACTCTCCAGGCCAGAATACTGGAGTGGGAAGCCTTTCCCTTCTCCAGGCAATCTTCCCAACCCAGGGATCGAAGCCAGGTCTCCTGCGTTGCAGGCGGGTTCTCTACCAGCGGAGGCACTAGGGAAGCCCGAGGACCCTGCAGGGGGCAGCTTATCCCTTCTCCCGCGGGTCTTCCCGACCCAGGAATTTAACCAGAGCCTCCTGCACTGCAGGCAGATTCTTTACCAACTGAGCTATCAGGGAAGCAGATTAAAACATTAAAAATTTTTTAAATATTAGATTTTCTAAAGATGTAGGCACCTCCCTAGTGGTCCCAGCGGTTAAGCCTTCGCCTCCCAGCGCACGGGGTACAGGTTCGATATCTGGCCAGGAAGCTGAGACCCCGTGTGCCTGCCGCCAAACGCCAAGGTGTAGGACAGAAGCAGTGTTGTGACGAATCCAGAAAAGCCTTCACGAAACGGTCCACGTCAAGACGCTTGAATCTTTTTTTAAATGTATTAGAATATTAGGCTTTATTTCCCTTTGAAAATCACCTGATGTGTTTTGTTTGGATTTGAATTCCAACTGAATCCATGTATCTGCTGTGTTTTTCCATCAGAAGAGAACCAAGTCCCAGCTGTGGGTCTCCGGCCTCCTCCCCTCTGCGTACTGGTGCGGGCAGGCGCTGGTGGACGTCAGCCTCTACAGTCTCATCCTCCTTTCCATGTATTTGATTTTCTACCTAGCAAACATGGTGTACGTTCATCTCACAAGTCAAGTTGTGTTTGCGTTGGTAAGTAACAATGGCGCAGACAGTATCTCACACAGCAGTTCATCGTAAATTTTCACACTGCCATAGTTTCATATAGTCCTGACATTTCCATTGTGCAGAGAGCTTGTGTAATGAGAAACGTAAGCCGTGCTTGTAACCTCTCCCTCGGTTAATATTTCATTTTTTGACTATGGTGTTTCTTTCCATTATCTTCAGGTTGTCGTGACGCTTGGTTACGCAGCTTCACTTGTCTTCTTGACATACGTGATAGCATTTATTTTTCGTAAGAGGAGAAAAAATAGCGGCCTTTGGTCATTTTGCTTCTATGTAGTAAGTATTTACACAAACGGTTCTTTTTTAAACTTTCAGTGTAACATTAAACGCAGTCACGTTTGCCTTGAGCAATGAGGACAATCACTACCTTAAAATCACACCCTAGAAAGGGGAGCGAGTGTGACATGTTACGGAGTCGGTGATGCTCCTGGAGGATCCGTGCACGACCTTGACTCGAATTCACAGAGAAGGTCCGTGTGCTGTGCCTGCTATATCGCTCCGTCCCGTCCGACTCCTTGTGACCTTACTGTGGCCCGCCAGGCTCCTCTGTCCACGGGATTCTCCGGGCAAGAACACCGGAGCGAGTGGCCATTCCCTTCTTCCCTACCCAGGGATCGAAACTGTCTCTCTCGCATCTGCACAGGCAGGAGGGTTCTTTAGTAGCGCCACCTGGGAAGCCCCTGGGGCCGCAAAAGAGTTGGACATGACTGAGCGACTGAGCACATAAAATCACGGAAAACTTGGATGGAAATGTTTTATCAAAACTCTGGGGCTGCCTGACGTCAGCACTTCAGGTGCCTTTTAGCTGAACCCCTCAGCTGCTGGCTGAATGTCTCTCTTGCATACACAGCTCTCAGTTCTTGGAGTAGGAGTCTTGAAATCACGAGAGGAACCCAACCAAAGTCCACCTGCTAAGAAAATGCGTATGGTGTCATCCACCGATTTCTGTAAGAAGTTGGCAGCGGATTGTCCTGGTCAGCAGCTAGCTGTTGACTCACCCTTTCTCAGCAGACATCTCTAGGTAGTATTGGGTTGGCCAAAAAGTTAAGATGGTATGGAAACACCCAAGTGAACCTTTTTGGCTAACCCAGTATTTCTCAGTATTCAGCTGGTAGTGTCTATAGAGATACTTTATTTGAAAGACTGATTTTGAGACAGTCATGAAAATTTGGTACGCCAAAGTCTTTCCATTCGTACTTTGCCGTGAGAACTCTTTTTTCTTTTTCCAGCCAACAGACTTAATAATACTGCACAATGTAAGCCCAGAAGCTGGGTAAGCAGAGCAGATGTCAGTCTGACTGACAGTTGATTTCTTTTCAGCCGTGCTCTTGGTTTGCATACGTCCAGAAAAGGTGGACAAAACATGCGTACGCACACTTTGTGTTTCTTGTCATTTCGGCTGTGAACAAAGTCTCTTTCCGGGCCGGTGTTCAGGCGGCATCAGGGTTACTGGCCAGCAGGGCCTCGGACAGGTCTGCTCCTGCAAAGTGAGTGAGGACTCAGCCGTCCTAGTTTGAGCAACCTTGGAGCCGCTCTTTGAGCTCGCTGTCTTCAGGCCTAAGGCGTCAGCAGCCCCGAGTCGTGCTTCCTCTTTCTGTCTTTGCCCAGTCACTCTGTTGGCGCTCGTTGAGCAGAAACCGCTCCAGGCTGAGACTTAGTAAATGCACCTCTAGACGAATGCCCGCTGCAGTGTGTCGAGGGAGAAGGCAGCCGCTGGGTTGCCAGGCACTCGCCACTCACCCTGTCTGCACAGATCCCACAGCCTCTCCGATGAGGACTCACTCGGCTTCTCCGGCAGAACCGCGCCTCCCTCTCAGCTTCCGCTGCGGGAGCGGCCGGGGAGGCGCCGTCCTCACGGATGCAGCCTCTGCGATGATGCTTTCACGTGGGAAAACGAGAAGGAATTTTCTCAGCAGATTTCAAAGTGTGTCAGCTCCAACAGCGTATGACAGCGCTCCCAGAACTCGAAACGTCAGACTGCCGGAGCGGAGCTTCCGTGTCTCCCCGCTTAGGGAGCAGAGACCACCCCCGTCTCCCCCGCCCCTCGGCCAGTGCTGTACATAGTAAGGGATGCAGGGCTGGTGCGGCAGGCTTCCTCCAGCGCCTGGTAGAAGCAGACTGGAGTCTGCGCTGTCTTACCATGCATTCCTCCTGCAGAATTCCTCAGCGGCAAGTGAATAAACGAACAGACAAGGAAACTTGCTTTGTTGTTTCTAAGGAGAGTCCTGATGATACCAAGGCCTTTCCTGTTAGGTTTGTGGATTAGTATGATGACTAAGTCCTTCTCACTATCGTGTGAATAAGTAAGTCTTAGCAAATAAAGAACCACAGCAGAGAACTGAACTTTAGACACCGAAAAACTACATTTTTCGAATCGAAATGTATCTACAAATGATTGGAGATCTTTTTTTCCCCTTTATTGCCAATTCATTGTAAATTTATCATGGATTAAAATAAGACAAAGCAGTATTGCAAAAACAAAGTAAATTTTGCAAACTAAAAATTTCTTTCCTCACAATATGAAAAATATAGCACAGTGTTACAGTGTCATACTTGTTTATATACTTTCCGATTATTTTCCTTTTTCTTTGCTTTTGTCAGTTTCATTTTTTATACCACTGAAAAGTAACCACATATTTACGGAATATTGAAATGTCAGATTTGAAAAATAATGACGATTATCGAGCATAATTCTCATTTTATGGAAGAAAATATTATTCAGTTTTTGGATTCTTTTTTCTTTGATGCTTTAATCCTTTATAATTTCTTTTTAAACATTTTTTATTGAAGTGCAGTTCATTTGCAATGTTGAGTTTAATTTCTGCTATTCAGCAAAGTGACTGCTGCATGCATGCTTTCTTTCCCAACGTGGCTCATAGCAGGATATGAATGTAGCTCCCTGTGCTGTCTAGTAGGACCCTGTCTATCCGTCCTGCACATAATAGTTTGTATCTGCTGTCAAGTAACCTATTTAAAGTCACACAAAAATTAGTGACAGACGAGATAAAACTGAGGTCTCAGTGAATCTGTTTGAACAATTTAGCTCTCACCTTCGTCTCCAGATTTTCCCTCTAAGAATTTCCTGTTGGGAGCAGAAGGTCATACACTTTCTCATAACAAAATCTCCTCCCTTCCCCTCTCCCTTTGAAAGGAGTGTGCCTGCACGAGGGAAAACTCCCATGTATCTGATCAGAACACCTGCATCTTAGGCATCTCCTCAAATACCAGTGGACGGAGGGTGTGTGGCGCTAACATGTTTCCCATTGCCCTGTAGGTCACGGCCGTCGCATTTGGCATCATTATGCTGTTTGGGCCGAACGCCGCTGTCCTGATACCTTGCATGGTTTTAGTTCCCTCAGCAACCTTGAGCGGATTTATGGCTTTTTTGCAAGAGGTAAGAAATCTTATCAAATGTGCCATTAATTTTGAATGTGCAGCCTGTTAACGTCCTTTGCCTAAATCTACGGAAACAGACAGCAGGCTGGTGTTTTCCTGGGAGCTGAGGTGGGAAAGGAGTGGGTGTCTCTTTGGGGTGGTGGAAATGTTCCTAAGTCGAATTGCAGTGATGCTCTTGCAGCTCTGCGAATTTACTAAAAAGCTTTGAATCGTACACTTAAAATGAATGAATTTTATGGCATGAGAATTTAACCACAGTAAAGCCATTTTGACAGCTTTGCCAGGAATTACCTGGCGGTCAGCAGTTAAGACTCAGCACTTTTACGGTGGAGGCCCAGGTTCAATCCCTGGTCAGAGAGCTAAGATCCCAAAAAGCACGCCGGGCAGCCAAAAAATAAAAATGAAAGCTTCTGCCATATGCACTTTACAAAACGTAAGCACTGTCACACGTATTTAAAACGAATGCCAGATAGAAACACGTTGCCTGATTCCATGGGTATCCATTATCCAGCGTGAGCATATGCTCGCATACAGTAACACTTACTCACTGAGAAACAGAAGTAAACTGATGCTGAAGCGCCAATACTTTGGCCACCTGATGCGAAGGTGGTCATTTCCAGTCTTTGGAAATGACCCCGATGCTGGGAAAGATTGAGGGCAGGAGGAGACGGGGACAACAGAGGATGAGATGGTTGGATGGCATAACCAACTCAGTGGACATGAGTTTGAGTAAACCCCGGGAGTTGGTGATGGACAGGGAGGCCTGCGGTGCTGCGGTCCATGGGGTCGCAAAGAGTTGGGCACGCCTGAGTGACTGAACACCACCACCAACTTTGCTGTGCACTGTCCCAGTAGTTAAGACACCACAGCAAGCAGGTGGCACCGGTCCTCCTTTCACAGTGCAGGGGAGACAAAGAGCAGCCTCAGCCGGTCAGCGCCAGGGGCCTCGAGGTTGCCAAGGAGGGGCAAGGGCAAGGTTCCGAGCCCAGCTGGGTCCCTGGGGAGCCCGAGGACCCTGCTGGGTCCTGAGCAGTGGGCGGGGGTGGGCGGGGGAAGCCAAGGCAGGGATGCAGGAGAGGGTGCGTGGGCACCGAGGAGGCAGAGGCGCTTTGCACAGGAAGAGCTGAACGGCGAGGCGAGCAGGAGAGCTCGGCCAGGAGCACGCCGTCTGCCAGGAGGTGGTGGCTTAAAGGGAGTCACGAGTGCTCCCAGGGACCCGGGAAGTCAGCTACAAACTGTCCTTTCCTTCACTGGCACTGCCTGGAATTCCCTACTGCAAACTCATTCCTTCACGCGAAGCGTTTCTCTCCTAAGATGTAAGTCGCCCTGTGAGGTGAAATACACCAACCCACGTGTGTCACACATGGCCGGGGAGGAATGAAGAAAGAGTCACAGGATGGGACTAATTATTGTGGTGGAAACAGTCGCCCCCTGGGACCCAGGACAGCTCCTGGGCCATTTAGGGCAAAGAAGGTGGAGCCCTAGAATCATTCACCATTCTGTCTGTTAGGCTTGAGTAGACGGTCAGCAAACATTAAACCAAATTATCAAGGAAAAATAGAAGGAAGAGGTGGACAGACTTAGGTCACCTCCTTGGAGAGGCAGGCAGGGTTGGCTAGGGGTCCTCTCTTTGCTCTGTGGGGAATTGCCTGTCACCAGGGCACAAAGGGGGAATCAGA
This sequence comes from Kobus ellipsiprymnus, assembly GCA_006410655.1. NCBI lineage: Eukaryota > Metazoa > Chordata > Mammalia > Artiodactyla > Bovidae > Kobus > Kobus ellipsiprymnus. The sequence goes on from SJYR01001214.1 coordinate 65,676, forward strand.
CTTAATGAGGGAAAGCTCCAATATGTAAACTTCCCTGTTAATTAAATGCAAATAAGAATGCTGATGAATTTCCACTGAGCCTTTTTTTTTTTTTTTTTTTTTTATCTTTGCAGAGAATCTCTCGATACAGGATACAATACCAAGAGGCAAATTATGACCTGAGTGCAGCTGACCTTCTAGTGTGCCTAATAGTAAGGCGGCTTTTCTACCTCATTGCCCACTTTTTTGGGGGGGTTATCATTTACCGTAGTAACTCTTTGATCTTGTCTGAAGTGTGCCAACTTTGAAAGTGTTTTTAAGATAGTCTTAGACAAAGCAATTACATTCAGATACGATTTTACATTCTAGTTACTTCTTATCTGCATGAATGGACTGTGTAAATCCAGAATGCAGTATAAAATTAGATTTTCTTATTTATCCTGTCTACTGCCCCCTCCAGATTTAAGTTTGTAAAGAAACCCATGCAATACAACTTAAATCCTTCGCAATTAGAGATAAACAAAGCAAAAGTAAAAAATAAACATGAAAGGGAAAAGGATTATACTGGTGTATGTGGGCTGAAGAAAATTAGTGTCTTTGCATATGTGGCAGTACTTTTTTAGGCATAGACCAAAAATAGTGGTCCTTGCCCTCATGGGGCTTAAATTCTGGTGGAAAGAGGCAGATAATAAACTAAGTAAGTAACATGCTGTGTGAAAGGATGGAATTCAAAAAGAAAAGCCCGCAGGAGGCAAGGAAGCGAGCTGTGGGGACATCACGGGGAGGAATATTCCCGGAGGAGGCGAGAGGGTGACCCTGGCTTGATCCAGACGGGTGGCCAGGTGGTTGGGGCAGGGTAGCCACAGGGGAGAGTGAAGGTCACAGAGGTAACCGAGCCGAGTGTGGGTGAGCAGAGGGGGTGGCTTGGCGATCCTGGGTCACGTCCAGGACTTTGATCTTCCTTTGTGAGGGCAAGGAGCCACTGGAGTTTTCAGGGAAGTGCCGTGATCTGATCTATGCTCAAAATACAGCCCCCGTTGCTGTGTTGAGAGTAGATGTTTGGGGCAAGGGATGAGGAGAGACCCACAGCCAGGGGCTGCGGGGTTACTGTCAGCAATTACGGCCGGGCAGGGTGGGGGCAGCCCTGGGTTCCGGGTGCCTTTGAAAGGAGAAGCAGGTCACCCGTGCTGACAGACCGGATGTAGGTTGTACAACAGGAAGAAGGAAAGAAGGCGGGTTCCCCGAGTTGGATTGCTACTATAGAACTGATCGGTACGCATGCTTCACAGCTGTTTTATCTGAAGACAAAAGACCCAAACTACGACTCAGACGTTTCTGATGTGAACTCACCCCTCAGTGTCACTGTTTCTTTGCTCCTAGCCTTACTTTCAGGCTTTGCTCTTCATGTTCGTCCTGCGATGCCTAGAAGCAAAATGTGGAAAGAAAATAATGCAAAAGGATCCTGTTTTCAGGTTGGGATAAAAGTTAATTTCATACTTTATATTGCATTTTGATATGCCTAGGGAGTGCCTGCACCCCCAGCCTCTTAATGCTGATTTGTATGACCGTATGAATAGCATGCTGATTTTCAGCATGGTCGATGGATTTCTGGCTGAACTGCCAGGAAACGGGACACCTAGGCAGGAGCTTCCCTTGTAGCTCAGTTGGTAAAAGAATCTTCCTGCAATGCAGGAGACCCTGGTTTGATCCCTGGGTCGAGAAGAATTCCTGGAGAAGGAAATGGCAACCCACTCCAGTATTCTTGCCTGGAGAATCCCAAAGACAGAGGAGCCTGGCGGGCTGCAGTCCGTGGGGTGGCAAGAGTCGGACACGACTTAGAGACTGAATCACCCCCACCCCCCACCCCAGGCAGAGTTCTGCCACTAACCAGCTGAAGGGAGCTTTCAAGCTCTCAAAAATTTAATGAGAACTCAAATATTTGTTTGACTTAATATGAATAAAATGCTAGATTTCTAACTAAAAAAAAATAGATATTCTGTAAGCAAGAAAGGGTTACTGTATAGCACAGGGACCTGTGGTCAATATCTTATAATAAGTAACAAGGGAAAATAATCTGAAAAATGAGAAATGTGTGTACGTGTAACTGAATCACCTTGCCGTGCACCTGAAACGTTGTAAGTCAACCATACTTCAATAGAGCATATATGCTAAGAAAAGCGTTTTAATGAGAACTCAAATACACCCTTTTCCCATTCAAGAGGATCACTCATGCCTGACCAGAGTGACTGGATGGAGCTGGTTCGACAGCACAACTCAGAGTCTTTTAGCAGGGAGAGACTCTAGGAAGGGCCAACAGTCAAGACAGGAATACCGGAATGGGGTGGGGGTGCCATTTCCTTCTCCAGGGATCTTCCTGACCCAGGGATCGGACCCAGGTCTCCGGCACTGCAGGCAGCTTCTGAGCCACCAGGGAAGCGCCAAACAGTGAAGGACGCCAGGCAGATACTGGGTGTGAGTAACGCGGGCTCAGAGTCAGCAGAGAGGAATGCAGGGGACCTGATTTTCAAAGCAGCGGCAGTGCCTGCTGAGAAATGTGAAAGGGTCAGAGATACTCATTAGGAGAACCGCAGCAACAGTCGAAGAGGATTCGACTGCAGGGGTGGACCTTCCTGGCAAAAGAAGACTTGCTGTCCATAGTCAGCCTCACTACCAGTTCGTTGAAAGGACCACGGTGAAGTCACAGAGAAGCTGACTTTTTTAGCTTTTTACTTTGTATAAGGGTGTGGCCGACCACAGTGTGCTGGTTTCGGGTGAGCAGCAAAGCGACTCCACCCAGCACATTCCTGCATCCGAGCCCCCCAAGCTCCCGCCCGCCCAGGCTGCCATGCGCCGCTGACCTCCCTGCGCCTGCAGGAGGAGCTTGCTGGCCCCGCCTTAGCTCGAGCTGGGCGCGCAGGTCTATGGGGCAGTGGAAGGGGCAGTTAGAGAAGCTGATGTCTGAGACATCTTCGACACCTAGCAAAAAATCGCATGCTGTGCATTTCATCTTTTCTGTAGAATTTCCCCCCGAAGCAGGGATGCTCGTTCAAACGCAGAAGGACCTGTAGATGAAGATGAAGATGTCCAAGCCGAAAGAATAAGAACAGCCGCCGCCCTGAGCACGTCAATAGAGGAGGTAGGGACGCGGGTGGCGAAATGGCTGTTAATGGAATGCTCAGCAGCTCGGGAGTAGAGGCTGATGTGCTGGGTTTTGTTTAGAAAGTCTGGAGTTGGGTGTGTGTCGTGCTCAGTGGTGTCTGACTCTGCGACCCCAGGGATGGCAGCCCGCCAGGCTCCCCTGTCCCTGGGATTCTCCAGGCAAGAACGCTGGAGTGGGCTGCCATTTCCTTCTCCAGGGGATCTTCCCAACCCAGGGATCGAACCCAGTTCTCCCGAATTGCAGGCAGACGCTTTAACCTATGCAGGCACTGCTTTTGAAGTCCCTGATGCTCCAAGAAGAATGCAAATCACACCAGTTTCATCTTTTTTTGTTTGTTTGTTTGAGAAAAATGGCCTTGGATGTGTAGAGCTGCAATTTCAAACCCCCAGTTTCATGAGTCAAAGAATTTACATGAGATTTGTTACAGAATGCCAGGTAGAGATTAAGATTTTAAGGATGACTCTTTGATTTTGGTGTCGGAGGTATTCACATGAGTTTAGATACTCCTGCTATTGAAAGGCAAGAAGCCAGCCTGAAATGATGCTGTTTACTCAGTCCACTTATTTTTTGTTTGTTTGCCTCATAGATAAGTTTATTTGTGCTGTAGTTTAGATTCCACGTAGAAGTGATTTCATATGACATTTGTCTGTGTCTTTCTGACTTAGTGTGATCATCTCGGGGTCCATCCATGGTGCTGCAAATGCCATGATTTCATGCCTTTTATGACTAATAGGGCTTCCCTGGTGGTGCAGAGGTTAAAGCGTCTGCCTGCAATGTAGGAGACCTGGGTTCGATCCCTGGCTCGGGAAGATCCCCTGGAGAAGGAAATGGCAACCCACTCCAGTATTCTTACCTGGAGAATCCCATAGAGTCCATGGGTCGCAAAGAGTCGGACATGACTGAGCGACTTCACTTTCACTTTCAATATATATATTCTTTACTCATTCATCTGTTTTTAGCAAGAAGTATTGTCAACATCCACGAACGCATGTTACATTTGAGAAAAGCAATGTGGATTGCCCTCGATGCAAATATGGTTTGCTTCATGACAGAGGGCAAGAGAGGTTCCAGGAGGAAGAGCATAGAAATGAAAAGTGACTGCTGCTTAAGAGGGAATCACTCTGTTCTCTGTTCCAGAAACCGGTCATAATTGCTAGCTGTCTGCACAAAGCATATGCAGGCCAGAAGAAAAGGTGCTTTTCAAGAAGGAGGAAGAAGACAGCAGTGAGAAACATCTCCTTCTGTGTTAAAAAAGGTTTGGAACAGTCACTGTTTAAATTCACCATTATTTTTAGAAATACCCACTGCACATCGAGGTTATCGACACTGTTGTATTTGCTGAAGCGTTCATTCACTCATTCAACATATGTTTTTTTGAGTGTGCCAGGGGCTGTTTAAGATCCGGAAATATAATTATGAAACAAATAGACAAATGCATGATCTCATAGCTGTTACATCGCCAGAGGGGTCAGTAAACAAAAATGACTTATCCCGAGAAGTTTCAGATGTCACGCTGGCAGGTTCTATGGGGAACATTCAAAGCTGTGAAAGGACCTGAGTGACTCGGAGCCACATTCACTTAGGGTTGGAGGCTGAAAGCCTCAGCTGCTCAGTCGTGTCGGACTCTTTGCGACCCATGGATGTGGCCCACCAGGCTCCGCTGTCCGTGGATTCTCCAGGCAAGAGGACTGGAGAGGCTTGCCATTCCCTTCTCCCGGGCATCCTCCCAACACGTGGATTGAACCCAGGTCTCCTGCATTGCACGTGGATTCTTTACCATCTGAGCCACCACGGAAGCTTAGGGTTCAGTCAGTCAGCTCAGGCGCTCAGTCATGCCCGACTCTTTGTGACCCCATGAGCCGCAGCACGCCAGGCCTCCCTGTCCATCACCAACTCTCGGAATTGACCCAAAACCATGTCCATCGAGTCGGAGATGACATCCAGCCATCTCATCCTCTGTCGTCCCCTTCTCCTCCTGCCCCCAATCCCTCCCAGCATCAGAGTCTTTTCCAAGGAGTCAACTCTTCGCATGAGGTGGCCAAAGTATTGGAGTTTCAGCTTTAGCATCATTCCTTCCAAAGAAATCCCAGGGCTGATCTCCTTTAGAATGGATTGGTTGGATCTCCTTGCAGTCCAAGGGACTCTCAAGAGTCTTCTCCAACACCACTGTTCAAAAGCATCAATTCTTCGGCGCTCAGCTTTCTTCACAGTCCACCTCTCACATCCACACATGACTACTGGAAAAACCATAGCCTTGACTAGATGAACCTTTGCTGGCAAAGTAATGTCTCTTCTTTTTAATATGCTATCTAGGGTGGTCATAACTTTCCTTCCAAGGAATAACTGTCTTTTAATTTCATGGCTGCAATCACCATCTGCAGTGATTTTGGAGCCCTCCAAAATAAAGTCTGACACTGTTTCCAC
>SJYR01001214.1:76608-106024 GCA_006410655.1 Kobus ellipsiprymnus
ATTCAGGCAGACGATCCAGAGAGCCGTCAGAAACACGGCGAGGGGCGCCCTGCTGACCACCCACTCCATGGCCGAGGCGGAGGCCGTGTGCGACCGCGTGGCCATCATGGTGTCCGGGAGGCTGAGGTGGGTGCCGGCCAAGCCTGCCCTGGATTTCTAAACGAGGCTTGCTATGAAAGGGCCAGGCTTGCCCAGAGGCTCAGCGGTAAAGAATCCGAGATGCAGGTTGGATCCCTGGTTCTGGACGATCCCCTGGAGAAGGAAATGGCGACCCACTCCAGTGTTCTTGCCTGGAAAATCCCATGGACAGAGGAGCCTGGCAGGCTACAGTCCGTGGGGTCACAAAGACCTGGACACAATTTAGCGACTAACCCAGCAACAACGTGGAAAGGGAAAAGCCACTGTAACCAGCTGACACTCTTCCCGCCTTCCTCAGGGACCCCTTTCCCTACATCCGAAGTTTAGGAATAACAGACAAAACCCCAGGGGCGAGATTTTCCCAGCGCGCCTTCCTTCTTGTTCGCAGATGCATCGGCTCCATCCAACACCTGAAAAACAGCCTCGGCAAGGACTACATTCTGGAACTGAAGCTGAAGGAGGCGTCCCAGGGGATGGCGGTCCACACGGAGGTCCTGCGGCTTTTCCCTCAGGCCGCCCGACAGGAAAGGTGAAGGCGCGCTTGGCTGTGCAGGAGGAGGCTGGCTTTTTCCATCCGTGGTTCCTTCTCTGCTCCGTGAGCACTTCAGGGCGATGAGACTTCAGCCTCAAGAGAGGGACCTCAGAAACAGATTTAAGTCTTCCTGATCGTAGGAGATTTCTGAGAGTCCCCAGAAAGATGGTTCCCCCCCCCGGGGAGGCCTGGGGACACCGGCCTGGGCCTCCGTGGCCACCCAAGGCTGGTCCGCGGGTCTGGAGCGGGACTTGGAAAAACCAGAGAGGCCGTTCTGATGACCTGGATCTGCACGGAAGTGCGGCCAGCCCGGGGCACCTTCCCCAGGCTTCCCTGTAAATATTTAGAAGACGTAAATATTTACCATTTTAAAGGCACAACTGTTAGGGTGAATCGGCCCCGTCGGAAACAGCAATTGGGATCGTCAAAGTGTGTCCCTTTAGTGGGGTTTTCCTGGCTCACAGTGAAGAACAGAAGGGAGTGTGTCTGTGAGCATAGAGGCCGAGGGGTGTGGTTTTTTAACGGGAGGGCAGGGAGCTGGAGCAGGAGCTGAATTTGAAATTCCTTGTGGGGAGAAGCCACGGAAGAAGCAGGGCGTAACACCCAGTACAAAGTAACGGAATTATCTAGCGGGGTGCGGGGACACGGACTCAGTCCCATTCCCAGACCCTCAAGCCGCGGCTTTGATGTAGATGGAGAGGCAGGGGAGCCGGGCTGGGCAGAGACCGGGGTCTGAGCGGCTTCGGGGCGGCCAGGGGCTTCACAGTCTGTCGGGAAGGAGCCGTGCATGGGGCCTGAGGTGGGACGGGGCCAGAAATCAGCCCCGGCACTTCCTCTCCTTCGAGCTGGGTCAACTGCAGGTTGGCACAAGCCGTCGGCCTGCCTCCCTCTACGAGGATCGCTGCTGCAGACCTCCAACGCCCCCGAGAGGGTCCCGGGAGAGGGCAGGCATGAGGCATCTGTGCTCCGGGGAAACAGCTCCTGTCCTCAGATGGTTAGATGTCCCCAGGAGCCCATTTTGCGAGCCCAGCTCTTACACCACCCCACCCCCACATCTAGAAAAGCACTAACCTCCTTATGGCGATGACGGCGCCTCGTGGTCAGCAGCAACCGTCACGAGACCAGCAGAATCCTCTGCCAAAAGAACGTGCCTGATTGCACGCACCCCTCCAGCAGAATCACCTCCATCCTGACCTTGCCCCGCGGCCTCTTCGGAGCAGTGTCTCAGAGCGACTGCAGGCGCTGCCTCTCGGCGATAGCCCCCATTGTGCCCAAATCACACTTGACTCGCACTCTCATGATGAGCTTTTTTTTTTCCACACGTAAAGCCATTTCAGTCCCCTCATGGTTATGACCCTCACTCTCAACCATGTGTCTCTTGCCTTTGCTTTCTGGTTACAAGGACGAAATGTTGGGATTAGTTCTGAATTACTCAAACTCCTCAAAGGGATTCACTCAGAATGCCTGTGTTGCATGAGAAAAAGGTTTGAATAAACTAAACTGAGCGTCTTGTTGTTCAGTTGCTAAATGATGTCTGACTCTGCAACCTCAGGGGCTGCAGCTCACCAGACTCCCCTGTCCTTCACTATTTCCTGGAGTTTGCTCAAATTCATGTCCATTGAGTCAGTGATGCCATCCAACCATCTCATCCTCTGTCGCCCTCTTCTCCTGCCCTCCGTCTTTCCCAGCATCAGGGTCTTTTCCAACGAGCCAGCTCTTTGCATCAGATGGCTGAAGCATTGGAGCATAAATGTAATTATACTGGATCATTTCCAGGAGAATTATCTCCAGCCACCAGCCAACAAAGCCACTGCAAGAAATATCTATTGAAATTTATCTTATTGTTTCATATTGAAGCCAAATATTAATTTGCATTCATTTTATCTGTTAATAAATTTTTTAATAATAAAATTTATTTACTAACTTTTAACATCAGCATTTTTTTTGATGGTCATTTTCCCCCTTGAAACTCAAGATGCAGTGTGACACTGTTTCTGCTTCCAGGTACTCCTCCTTCTTGGCTTACAGACTGCCTGTGCAGGACGCTCAGCCCCTCTCCCAGGCCTTTCACAAGTTAGAGACAGGTAAGAATGGCCATTTTTAAGTAAAACCTTTGAAGAATTAGTTCTTACCTTAATTATGTTCATTTTTCGATTGATGTACAGTTGATTTACTCTATTATATTTGTTTCAGGCCTACAAAGTAGTGGTTCAAAGTTTTTGTAGATTATACTCCATTTAAAATTAGTATAAAATACTGGCTGTATTCCCTGTGCTACACAGTCTATCCTTGTAGTTTTTACTTCATGTGAAATAAGTATACACACAGCACAGCTTCTTTAGTTTGCGTCCATATTTCAGCTATTGTAGACAATGCTGTTTTTGAACATTGGAGTGTATGAACCTTCTTGAATTGGTGTTTTCACTTTCTTTAGCTATATATCCAGGAGTGGGATTTCTAGATCACAGGGTAGTTCTATTTTCAGAACAAGCTGCAAGCTAGGAGACCTTGGTAAAGCTACATAACCCCTGTGTGTCTAGATGGCTCGTCTCTAAGTGAAGGTAGTGTCGGTGGCCACTTGGCAGAATTGCCAGGAGGACTGAGTAAGTTCGTCTGGAAGAGCCTAGAATGGTGCCTGACTCCTCGTGTTTGAGGCGAAAGAACTCTGGCTCGCTTTCTTGCTCTTCCTAACACACCAGACACACCTGCCTACTCGGGCACCAGGGCTTCACACCCTAATCTTCTTCCCGGAATGCTGCTCCTTAAATAGCCAGGCTGTTCCTCGCTTCTTTTAGCTTTATGCTCAATTATCACCTTATTACTGTGGCCTTCCTTAAAACCATCCTGGAAAAAGAGCGCCAACATCTCTTATTTCCGAGATACATCTTTTCTCCAGAGTAGCTAGTATTATTTACTTTATTGCACATGTAAGCGCTTCTTTAGAACGCAGGCGGCATGAAGGCAGAGGCTGAGGCCTTGCCCCATCTCTCCTGCTCCGCCCCTGGCACCCAGGGGTGGCTCGTGCACAGAGGATCCTCAGCGTGTGAACGGTGAGCCGTGCACGTGAGTGAGTGTGGAGTGCATCCGATGGCCGGTCTCACGCAGGTTTCCTGGCGGGGAAGCCCAGCCGAGAGGCGGGCCTGCCGAGGGGCTGGCTGTGGCAGTGACGCAGGACTCTGAGATCTTTTTAAAGGGATGCGATGGAGCTGCAGCCGTCCTCGTGTGTAAGAATGTCTCGGCGAATTCCTCAGTCCCTCAGGGAACCTAGCTGTCTCCCCAAGATACACCTACTAAGTAACAGGTTGGCTATGAAGTTCGCTTGAGTTTTTCCATAAGATGTTACAAAAGAACTTTGTGGCCAAGCCAGTAGTAAACCATATGATCAGTAAGTAATGTGAGAAAATTCTGATATCAAGATGAGTTTAATATGTATTTATACCAGTACTATGACTTTTCACTTTCATTCTTTCACCAGGCATTTGCTCATTCCGTTCTGTGTTCCATTTATATTCATTACTGGCACTTTTATTTCAGATGACTTTGAAAAGATGGTTGGTAATAAATAAATTGTAAGCATCTACTACCAGTTTGTTTGTTTTTTTTTCAGTGAAACGTAACTTTAACCTGGAAGAATACAGCCTCTCTCAGTGCACCTTGGAAAAGGTGAGTCGTCCCATGTGGTCTGGCATCCCCGTGAATTTCACATAGAAGTCCCATGTATATTGCCTCTTTCTTTTGAGGCCAATCAACAGCTTGCTGACTGTTTTCCCTTCTTCTTTGCCTCCCATTCAGGTGCTCTTAGAGCTTTCCAAGGAGCAGGAGCTGGGAAATGTCGATGAAGAGGTTAATACAACCATGAGGTGGAAGCGCCTCTGCCCCTCGGAGGGCCCTGAAGCCTCCAGCCTGACCGTTCTCTGTTGATGCTATTTAAGCTCACATCATATGTAACGACTAGCAGTATATATAATTTTAAAACGGCTTCCCAGTTGGTGCTAGTGGTAAAGAACTCGCCTGCCAGTGCAAGAGACACAAGAGACGCGGGCTCAGTCCCTGGGTTGGGAAGATCCCTCGGAGGAGGGCACAGCAACCCACTCCAGTGTTCTTGCCTGGAGAATCCCACGGACAGAGGAGCCTGGTGAATAGCACAGGGAACCGGTACTCAGGGCTCTGTGGAGACCTAAATGGGAAGGAAATCCGAAAAAGAGGAGCTGTATGTACATGTATAACTAACTCTCCTTGCTGTACTGTGGAAACTCCCACAGCCTTGTGAAGCAACTATACTTCAGTAAAAATGGATTAAAAAGACATAGATTTTATAAAGTAAAAAAATAAAACATTTTAAATCATGTAGTGGAAAGGTTGTTTCTGTGTGGTGTGAAACAGATTGCTTTCCAAATTTCAAGATGGTAGTTAGGCAGAAGGTAAGACAGGGAAAATATATCTCAAAGACCTAGTAAACTTCCAGTAAAAAAAAATTGACTAGAAGGCAGGCCATATTTGACCAATGTATTAGCTGAAAATTTCCTAGAGCTTAAAAACAGATACAAGTTCTTTGACTTTTTTTTTTAATGGAAGTATAGCTGATATATGGGGCTTCTCTGATAGCTCAGTTGGTAAAAAATCTGCCTTCAGTGCAGGAGACCCCCGTTCAATTCCTGGGTCAGGAAGATCTGGAGTAGGGAAAAGCTACCCACTCCAGTATTCTTGGGCTTCCCCTGTAGCTTAGCTGGTAACGAATCCTGCAATGCGGGAGGCCTGGGTTCGATCCCTGGTTTGGGAAGATCCCCTGGATAAGGGAAAGGCTACCCACTCCAGTATTCTGGCCTGGAGAATTCTATACAGTCCATGGGGTCGTGACTTTCACTTCCTCATAGCTGATACATAATATCAGTGTCATGCATACAATGTAGAGATTCGAAATTGTCACAGATTATACCTCATTTAAAGCTATTGCAAAACCTTGGCTCTTTCCCTGGGCTGTGTAGTGTATCCTTGCAGCTTATTTATGCACACAGCTGTACCTCTTAACCCCTTTTCCTTCCCTACTTCCCTCAGCCCACTGGCAACCACTAGTTTGCTCCCTGTATCTGTGAGTCTGTTTCTGATTTGCTCTATTCAGTCATTTATTTTTTGGATTCCGCACATGAGTGATCACACAGCCATCCCTTACTACCCTGCCCATCAGACCCCAGATTTAAAAATTCTGTATGACCCCGTTGGATGCTGCTGTGTTCTCTGACACTTACAGGTGAGGAAAGTGAAGTTTCCGGAGAAAATCACCTGTCAGAACTGCACAGCCTGTAAGAAGCAGGGCTAAGGTTTCAAGGTCAAATGTGCTGAACGACGTCCTCGGGGGTGGGAAGGCAGCACGTGTGTCCAGATCAGGCCGGGGAGGGAAGACGGGTGGAGACGCTGAGTGCTTACATCTCCCAAAGAGCGTAGGCTCGGATTCATCGGCCAGCGTTTAAAGGTGAGCACCAGCAGGACAACAGCCCGGGAGGCCCTCACTCAGGACTTTCCAGATGAGAAGAGAGAAAAAGAGCAAGGAGAGGAACGGGGAACACAGTCTGTGTAGGAACGGGGAAGTGGAAAACCTCCGCAAGCTTAATTTAGACACTAGACCATCAGACGGCTGGGTGAGGCGGACCGCTGAGCCTACGACATACATTCCTTGTGGAAAGTGAAAGATTTGCAAAGAAAAGTGACATTACTCTGCTCCCTGAGACATCCCAGAGGCAGACCATGTCAGTTAGCCACGAAGTCACGTCTGACTCTTGCGACCCCGTGGACGGCAGCCCGCCAAGCTCCTCTGTCCATGGGGTTGTCTAGGCAAGAACACTGGAGTGGGTAGCCATTCCTTTCTCCAGGGGATCTTCCAACCGAGGGATTCACCTGCGTCCCCTGTGTCTCTTGAATTGGCAGGCAGGCTCTTTACCTCTGAGCCACCTGGGGAGCCCAGGCAGATCACGGAGAGAGGCTAAAAGATGCCCACGAAATGGGGCTGCAAATAAGACTAGGGGACGGTAAAATGTCACACAAAGGGTGTGGCAAGACCAAAGTTCATAAAGCAGGACCAAGTAAAATATCCTTATTATATTTTTAAGAAACAAGGAAATTGTGGGAGAGTGTCTACCAACACCCAAGTGTAGGCAGTGCAGCTAGGTCAGGAAGGGTGAAGGGCAGGAGCCGCGAAGACTAGAGAAGAGCAGCGTTGCCCGCCTCTCTCTGTCAGGCTCCTGGGCTGCTGCGTGCGCTCTTGGCAGATCAGGTCCTTACACTTTGACCTGGTGTGGCTTTCAGGGCTGCACACAAGTCCCACGGCCCCAGGTACTCTGCACAAACCACCAGGAGAGCGTCCAGGAGGATGCGTTAGCTCCATGCAAAGGACAGCATCTGACTTCCGGCACCGGAGGATACTGCTGCAAAACACAGGAGGCAAAGTCAAGGAGAACTGTAAAACGCACGCGCCTCCCGTGAGACTCGCAGAGGGGCCCCGACACAGCGCCGTCACCTGCGCTCCCAGGCGGAAGGCGGGGTCTAACCCAGGTTCCGTTGCTCGCCAGCTGTTCGATTTTGTGCAAGTTATTCAAGCTCAGGGACTCACTTTACTCATCTGTGAAATAGGAGTGACTATACGAACGCCTGGGCTTTCCAGTGAAGGGGATATGCTATGCATAGCCCTGCTCTATAATTAACGGGGCTTCTTTGAAACTCAAGAATGACTTTCTCATCACCCCGAGGCGAAGGGCTGGGAGCAGTACAAAGTGCATCCTGGAAAAACGTCTTGAAAACAAGCTGTTGAGGTACTGATGTGACTGATGGAAAACCGTTAGTGACTCTGTTCCCGTAACCAGAGCCGTGAGGGAGCTGCTGAGAAAGGGCGTCACTAGCCAGAACGCTAAACAAAGTCACAAAAGGCCTGCAGGCTCGACACTGAGGACTGTGCCTTGTGAACCTTTATCCCCGATCTGAGATTGTAAAGAACAGGTATCTCAGAGCACGAACAAGGCAGTGGAAGTTGACAATGAAAGACACGCGAGGATTAGGGCCTGGGTTTTGCCTGCGAGTGGCATCAGCCCTCCGATCCCCACTTTATTTCCGCGTCTTTTTCTTTATTCTTCTGCAGCACCGCCCCCTCGGGTTGGCTATTTGTTGGGCTGATCCCGACATCCAGGTGGCTCAGAGGTTAAGAACCTGCCTGCCAGCGCAGGAGACATGCCCTGGGTTCCATCCCCGGGTCAGGAAGATCCCCTGGAGGAGGGCATGGCAACCACTCCAGTGCTCTTGCCTGGAGAATCCCATGGACAGAGGAGCCTGGCAGTTACAATCCAAAGCGTCTCAAGAGTCAGACACAACTGAGCAGGGACGTACACGTGCGTGGTAATGCCCACCTCATGAGATTCTTATATTTATTCAGTGTGGCAGCATTTCACTGTGCCTTGCACATAATAAATACCATAAGTGATTGCTTCATAAGGACATTATACTACAAAATTAGTGCTATTCCACTTTTGAAATCCCAACAGGACAATTTTTTTAAATTGGGAAGCTGAAACTAAAGCCTATTTAGAAGAGTGCAGACATGACTTGATCAAGAAAATGTTGAAAAAGAGGATTCATGAGGGTGTGCTTGCTGTGTTACGACACTCCAAAGATTACCACATGGTCAGGGAAGAGGCCGGGGTGTTGAAAGAAAAGAATCCAGTCCAGAAGCCAACTGGGGTCAGAAGACATAATCTCTCTCCTAGATACAAAGTTCATCTGAAAACAAAATGTCCACATTAAGTATGATAATTTCGTATCTTCTGCAGAAGACAGCAGACATACAGAAACAATCAGAGCCTGTCTTTGCTTGACAGTCGCAGGCCTTAGTGAGTTCAACCTGCCTCTATTTTGCTAGCCTAGCAATCTCTGGACTCATACAATTCGCAAGAGAATAAATATGAGAGAAAGGGAGGTAAATGAGGAAGATCGCATGCGATTATCACAGCCCGTAGGAAACGGGTGAGTCTACTTGGTTTGAGAATTACCCGCACAGCGTATACCCTCAGGGGCGTTTTCAGGAAGTAGTTACAGTACAGGGGACCGTAACAGACCCACACAGCGAGCAGAGAGACGCTGGCCCCTGCTCACCTTTCTTCTCCATGAATCATACTTTCATGAAATTACAATTTCACGTAATTTCATGAGCAACTTTTTCACTTTTTTTTAGAATTGCTTCGTCTTTGATTTACCTGAGATGCTCAAAAAAAGATAGAATGGCAGCTCTTACCTGTTAAAAATGTTTCTTCGGTAATAGGAAAACAATATGTAGCAGAAACCAGCGGCTGCTTACAGAGAAAGTAGTCTGCCTTCTGGCACTTTTGCAGAAACAAGCTTGTAGGTCTTGGGAGGGCAGGTGCTTTTAGGTGACGTTGCTCTAAGGACTCCCCTATTCCCCGCTGCAAGGAAGACGCTGTGGGTAGCTTGCGTGCCACACAACTCAGCTGAAGATGAAAATTCAGTTCATTTTGTTCCCTTAAAAAAATTACATTCTTCATCGCCATATTTCTATATCCAGATTTTAAGAACTAAATTTCAATGGAGACTTTCGAGTTGCTTTCTGGCCCGTTTCTGTATTTGTCTTTTTTTTTTGCTTCTCACAGGCATCCCCCGGGCTCAGCACAGAGTGTGTGTGTGTGTGTGTGAGCTGCTCAGCCGTGCCCAACTCTTTGAGACCCCATGGACAGTAGCCCGCCAGGCTTCTCTGTCCATGGGATTCTCCCAAGAATACTGGAATGGGTTGCCGTTCCCTTCTCCATGTCATTTTTTTTCTTGTTTACTTGTTTCTGCTGTGTTCCGAACTGTTTCTTTACTTATGTTTCTTTAAAAGACTGTGTTGGGAGTCAGCTCTCCCATGAGGGCCTTTATGAAAAAGCTAATTGGAAAAGACTAGCTTCTCTTTGATTTGATAGTACTTACACTCGCTGTGTCCAGCCAGCCATCTGCAGCCATCTACGCCCTGCTGAGAAGCTGGCAGAGAGACAAAGAAATGGAAAACTGTAAAGAAGTCGCCATGTGATGTGAGCACAGAGTTTTTGGCAGTCTGGCTGAATTAAGACCATAATCCTTTTCGGAAATCATCCTACACGGAACTATTCACAAGGAACATGGAATTAAAAGCGTGATGTGGTAGTGACCCAAAAGGAATGTGAATTGTTCTCCAGGACCCGCGGAGACCCGTGGATGAACTGTTTCTGGAGTCTTGCTCCAGCTTTCCTGAGAGTAAGTTAACCTCTGAAATCGTGGCTTTGCCTATGAAAATGTAACGTGTGACTTCAAACAGGGAATGCCAAGCCCTCGGATGGAAACAATTAGATGCAGGATGTTGTCAGCAAGGCATTCTGATTTTTCAAATTATCTGAGTATTTCTTATTGTATTGCTAACTAAGCATTTGGAGAACCAAGATTTATTTAAATTTTTACCCTATGACTAAAGCATGTTTGGGCAAATAGCATGTTTTATCTAAGAGACTATTGGATAAGCTGAAAGGAATGTGACTTTAAGTTGCCTCTTTACAAGGATGAGCTATATTTCTCAAACTGTAAGAATTACTTATTCTTTTTTGTTCATTTTCAATTTTGTTGCCAGAGGCTTTATATGCATTGGGGTAATACATGATTTTCTGAGTATTAATTTTTTTAACCAGAGACCTAAGGTTCTGAGTATTTAAGTGACTTAAATGGCTTCATCAAGAAATCTTAAGGCTATATTTTCATTGACTTTGTTTATCATCCTAAATTTTTGGGAAATTTGTTGTGTAACATGTTTATTCTCTGAATACTGGAGATTCTGTCTGAATAGGAAATGACTGGCTTTTATAGCCAAGTTATTATTTCTAGATCACACGGGCTCCTATTCAGAGCAATTTAAGCTAAATAGAGGTTTTGTGCAACTACAGTGAATAGTATTTTCATTTCTGACCAGGACACACCGTGGAAAACAAAATCGGCCTTAACAGCTAGAAACACCCCAGTCATGACTAGGTCACGCTCATTATTCTTTAAATATTCATCCACAGCAAGAAAGTAGAGGAGACCCCAGCAGTGTGTTAGCCCTTCCAGACACCACGGTCTACTGCAGCTCTGGTTTCCTAGCTGGAAATGTTTACTATCTGTGTATATGTTTTCTTTTTTGTTTGTCTCTGATGCACTGGGTCCTTATTGCTGTGCAGGCTTCAGTCGAGCTGCGGCCTGGGGCTTCTCATCGCACTGGCGTCTGCTGTTGCAGATCACGGGCTCCAGGGCCCTCGGGCTTCAGTGTTTGCGGCTTGCAGGCTCTAGACACAGGCTCAGACTCACGGGCTCAGTGGCTCTGCATGAGCGGGATCTTCCCAGACCAGGGTGTGAACCAGCGTCCCTTGCAT
Source organism: Kobus ellipsiprymnus (assembly GCA_006410655.1). Lineage (NCBI taxonomy): Eukaryota > Metazoa > Chordata > Mammalia > Artiodactyla > Bovidae > Kobus > Kobus ellipsiprymnus. The sequence continues at coordinate 87,685 of SJYR01001214.1, forward strand.
TGCAAAGCATGTTCGTAACGACCGGGGCACCCGAAAAGCCCTGGCAGTATTCTGGTTTGGTTTCAGTCAGAGCCTCCAGCTGCCGCAGTCTGCTCTGATGATGACATTATCATCAGAAGCTCATCCACGTAGCTTCTAAACCCTTCCTTCCTTCCTGGACAGGTTCTAAACCTGAGTGCACGCCCTCTTGTGTTCCACCAACGAGGTACAGCCCAGGCGGAATCTCCAGTCTTCTTTGTGTGTCCCGAGGCCCTCGTTCTAGACCGGCCGACTGTAGGATCTCTTCCGTCTTGTTCCCTGACTCCATGCTCTCAGACTCCTCCTTTGCTCCTGGGGTTAGTTTTTTAATCGCTGCTATAAACAAATGGCCACACGCTTAATGGCCTAACACCTAAAGAGATGCATCACTGTGCCGCTTGGGGGGCCAGAAGTGGGACCCGGGTGTCACTGGACCAAAACCAAGGCGTTGGCAAGGCTGTGCTCCTTTCTGGAGGATGTAGGAGAGAATCCTGTTTTCTTATCTTTCTTGGCTTCTAGACGCATCTGTGTCCCTGGCTCATGCCCTTCTTTCTCCATCTTGGAAGCAAACAACAGGTTGAGCCCTTGACACAGCACTTTAGGGATTTCCCAGCTGGCGCAGTGGTAAAGAATCCGCCTGCCAATGCAGGAGATGCAAGAGAAGTGAGTTCGATCCCTGGGTGGGGAAGATCCCCTGGAGGAGGAAACGGCAATCCACTCCAGTATTCTAGCCTGGAAAATTCCATTGGCAGAGGAGCCTGGTGGGCTACAGTCTATGGGTTTGCAAAGAGTCGGACACAACAGAGTGGCTGAACACACACACCGCATCGCTTCTCTCTGACCTCCTCTTCTGCCTCCCTTTGCACGTCTAAGGACCCCTGTGGTGACGCTGCGTCTGCCCTGATGATCCAAGCTTATCTCCCTGATTTGAAGTCAGTTGGCTACCAACCTTACGACAGGCTGCTGCCCTTACCCTCCTGTGCCCCATGGGCACTGCTTAGTAGCAAGGTCTCCAGAACTTGGCAACCTGGGTTAAATCCCTGGCCTTGTGGACCTGTGTTTGTGCCTCAGTTTCCTCATCTGTGGAATGGGGAGAATAATATCCCAAAGATTTGTTGGAAGGGTTGAACTAATTTTAATAAAACACTTGGTGCCACCTGGAACATAAGAATAGCACCATTAAATATAGTTAGTATTATTTCCTTCCCAGTCTCTTATATTCAAACCACTTCCACTTGCTCATTGTTTCAGCTGAATGATTGAACGATTGGTTCAAACAAAGCTCCTGTCTGTTTGATCATTTATCTTCCTGAGTTTAAAACTCCCGTTTCATGTGCTGCCTCCACTCCCATCCCTTTTCTAAGTGAATGAAAGATTCTTTAAATTCAGTTGTTGCTGTTCAGTTGCTCATTCGTGTCCAACTCTTTGCAACCCCATGGACTGCAGCACACCAGGCTTCCTTGTCCTTCACCATCTTCCGGAGTTTGCTCAAACTCACGTCCATTGAGTCGGTGATGCCATCCAACCATCTCATCGTCTGTCGTCCCCTTCTCCTCCCGCCCTCAGTTTTTCCCAGCTCCAGGGTCCTTTCCAGTGAGTCGGCTCTTTGTATCAGGTACTTTACAGCCTTCAAAAGTTTCACACATGTGAATTCATATAACCCCATGACCACCCTTTCCCCTACCCACCCCTGGGTCTCCCTCCCCTCTCCCCACTGGCAGCCACTAGTTTGTTCTCTGTATTTGAGAGTCTGTGTCTTTCTTGTTTTATTCACTAGTTTGTAATATTTTTTAGATTCCACGTACACTGATGCCATACAGTATTTGTCTTTCTCTGTCTGCCTTATTTTACTTAGTGTAATGCTCTCCAAGTCCATCCATGTTATTGCGAATGGAAAAGTTTCATTTTTTATAACTGAGTAATATTCCATCTTCTTTAGCCATTGTCTGTTGGTGGACCCTGGGTTGCTGCCACACCCTGGCGACTGTAAATGACGGTACTATCAACACTGGTGAAGTGACAGTGAAAGTTGCTCAATCGTGTCTGTTTGCAACCCACGGACTACACAGTCAGTGGAATTCTCCAGGCCGGAATACCGGAGCGGGTAGCCTTTCCCTTCTCCAGGGGATCTTCCCAAGCCAGGTCTCCCACATTACAAGCGGATTCCTTACCGGCTGAGCCGCAGGGGAAGCCCGAGCACTGGACTTTTCAAATCAGTGCTCTTGTTGCTTTCAGATACACACTCGGAGCAGCACTGCTCAGCCACACAGCGCTGCTGCTAGTTCTGCAAGAAGCCTCAGCATGGCTCTCCACACCGGCTGCAGCCTTATGCGTTCCCACGTACCGCGCTCAAGGGCTCCCTTTTCTCCACACCCCCGCAGCATCTGTAGTTTGTGGCGTTCCCGATAATGCCATCTGACCGGTGTGCGGTGGCATCTCCTTGGGTTTGGGCTTGTCTTTCCCGGTGAGGCCGACGTGACACTGAGCGTCTTGCTTGTGCCTTGGCCTCTCCTCTTTGGAAAAATGTCTCTTCAGCCCCTCTGCCCGCTTTTTAATAGGCTTGTTTGTTTGGGGGGGGTTGAGTTGTAGGTGCTGGTTATATATGTTGGATGGCAACTGGCCACCTTTTCATTGTCCTGGATGTCCTTTATTGCACGCAGTATCACTTAATACGGGCTTCTCAGGTGGCTCATCGGTAAAAACCCGCCTGCCAGCGTAGGAGACGCAGGTCCAGGCTCCGCGTCGGGAAGATCACCCAGAGAAGGGAATGAAGACTGACCCCAGTATTCCTGGGAAATCCCAAGGACAGAGGAGCCTAGCGAGCTATAGTGCATGGGGGCGCAAAAGAGGCAGATGGGTCAGGGCGACGGGGCATGCATGCGCTAATTAGCATAAGTGACGTGGCGGGATGCTTTCAACCTTCTTTCCCAGTCTGAATTGGCGCTGTGTTGGGAAGTCTCTTTTCGTGGATCAGTGGGTACTGACTCACTGCCTCTGAGTCCTTCCTGGTACTCTGTGAACTGTGTCCGTTCAAATCTGACGACGCTGCAGCCCGATACTCGATGGACAGCACCCTGGTACAGGTCCCGGTGTGGACGCGTGTGGGAATTTCCTTGGCGCACGCACGCGGAGGGGTGCTGACTGACAGGGGTGATCCTAAGCAGCAATGCGCTGCTGGAGAATCACGAGCGGGGCTGTGTGGCCTTCTCCCGCTGGCAGGAAAGTCCCTTTATCCCTGCTAAAGAACTGAACACTTGACTCTGTCGCATTGTCTGGTTTTCTCGGTCTGATGAGGAATCAACGTGCGATACGGGCGAGCACACCTGTTTGGAGGCTGCTTCTGCTTCGCCCGAGCGCATCCATCCCTCCGCGTGCTCTTCAGCTCTCCCGGCCCCTTTGCTCCTCGCGCGATTGGGAGCAGCTGGTGTGATGTTTCTCTCTGGTTGTGTTGCTCAATGCTTTCTATTTCCAACCCTCACATTCCCTCCCTTCACTTTCTCCTTTTAAAATAAACAGGTCAGGATGAGCAAGAGACACTTCAGCGTGGGCCAGCAAACGAGGGCGCTTCTTGGCAAGAATTTTCTTAAGAAATGGAGGATGAAAAGAGAGACCTTGTCGGTACGGTTCGGAGTCTATGTCATCTCATATTTAAAACAGGACACAGTACTTTCTTGGGCACAAACACTTTATCTGTTTTCTTTACTCTTTCACAGATATTCTATTTCTAATTAGCAGGCTGGATTTTTTTTTTTTCAAATTCTGAGTTTTGCTATTATTTCAAGTGAGATTCCTTTCAAATTTGTCATTATGATACATCTTATTGGAAGCATTTTGTAAATAATTTATATTCAGAAACTCTGTGAAAAATAAAGCTATGAAAATAAACTCCCATAAAAATAAAGCCTAAAATTTATCCTACTGAGGTACCAATTACATCTGAATTCATTTGAATCTCATAAAGGAATAAGTATAGAAATTCAGCAGGAAAGTAAAAGAAATTTACTTAATCCAGAAAATAATCATAAATTAATCCAGAAAGTAATACAAAATTTAAAAAAAAATAAAAACTCCAAGGACAAATTGTAGCATTTTGCACACCATTGTACTATGGACAGAGATGATGTCGATTTGAAAGAAATCATGAGCAGAAAAACAAAGAGGAAAGGAAAATGGCATTTGAACTTTTGCTTGTAGTAAGCTTCGTAGGGATGATCGCATGCTATTCATGTAGGAACTTTAATAAATTCAGAAAAATGTAATTTAAAATCACTTATAAAATACCCATATTTCAAGAGTGGATATATTAACATTCCACTTTCTGAACATTGCGAGTGTGCACGTGTTCTTCCAACAAATATGCACTGAGCGTGCAAGTCGGCAGTGATTAAAGCACACGAAGATCCCCGAGTGGAGGAAGGATTGTGTGCGTATAAAAGCTGGAGTCTATGCTATAGAGATGTTCCACGTCTTTTTATCTCTTTTAGTATAAGGATTATATCTGTCAATTTATTTATCTAAACAGAATAGGTGTAAAAACAAGCCAACATATGAGTTAAAGTATGATCATCTGGTGAATAAGATATATACCTCTTTTAAAGGCCATGTGTGGGCTTCCCCCGTAGCTCATGGAGAACACAATGGCAACCCACTCCAGTGTTCTTGCCTGGAGAATCCCAGGGATGGGGGAGCCTGGTGGGCTGCCGTCTGTGGGGTCGCACAGAGTCGGACACGACTGAAGCGACTTAGCAGCAGCAGCAGCAGCAGCAGCTCGTAGCTCAGACAGTGAAGAATCCACTTGCAACGCAGAAGACCTGGGTTTGATCCCTATCACTGAACAATAAAGTGTGTTCTTATCAGATTTCAAATGCATTTGAAATTCTGGTACATTTCCAATTCCAGAATGCCATCACAATGACAAAGGCTTTTAAAATTCTTTTCATGAAGCAACATTTTGGAGCTGTCTTCTTTTGCATCGGGGCAGCAGAAAATAAACAAACTGCTTCATTCCTGATTATGGAGGCAGATTGTCTGTTTCATTCCAATGAACATTTCTTTGTCAGTCTCACTCGGGTCAACACGACTGACCATTCATGAAGCAATCCAGCCTTAAAGTAAATAAACTTAAATTACTAGTTATGATTGGAATTGACACTACAACTCTGTCTTGATGGATGATGTGCATATTTCAAAATACGCAGATTAAAAGACAAAAGAAAGTTGAAACACTTAAACACTTAAAAACTAGGAGAGAGGGAAAAACGATGCCCGAGCAACGCAACAGAATCAGGGCTTTCAGCCGCGTGTCTCCGATCAGCCCGCGGTGGAACAGCTGCTGACCTGCTCCCTCTCCTCTCCCTGCTCTGTAGGAATGGCTCTTCTCCTGTCTTCTAGTGCTGTTTGCGCACCTGTTTTCCTCTAATTTGCACCAAGTTAATGACTTCCCTCAACTGCCCGCTGTGGACTTGGGACGTGTAGATAATTTTAATGATTCTGATTACGTTATTGCCTTTGCTCCCGAATCCAAGACCACCCAGGAGATAATGAACAAGTTGGCTTCTGCCCCTTTCATAAAAGGTATGTTTTAGGCAGTTTGCGGTAATTTCCTTATTTGCAAAACACACAAATTCATTTGCAATTTCTTTGATAAGCTGTGTTCAACGTTCAAGTATCTAGATTTAGTTAACATTAATTCATATTCCTCTCGAGTATCAAGGAGATTTTCTTACTGTTTGCTAGTCTTCTATTGAAGACATTTTATATTAAAAAGGTGATCCTCGTTGCAGTCCTTATCAAAATGAGACAGTCCAGGACCACTCAGACCTCTGTTTGTAAGAAGACCCTGGGAAGATTGGGAGGTGGTGACAGCATGGCTTTTTAATCTCTTCAAGTACTTCTTTCGGGTTTCCTCTGGCCGATCAGATCACCTTGCTTTGCCTGGTTCTGAGTCTGTGTTCGGCTTCCCCCATGGCTCAGCGGTTAAAGAATCAGCCTGCAATGCAGGAAGCCCAGGAGACACGGGCTAGATCCGGGGTCAGGAAGACCCCCAGGTCAGGAAGACCCCCGGGTCAGGAAGATCCCCTGGAGGGGGGCATGGCAACCCACCCCAGTCTTCTTGCCTGGAGGACCCCACGGGCAGAGGAGCTGGAGGCCTCGGTCCAGGGGGTCACACAGAGTCGGACCCGACTCCACACGAGCCCGAGTCGGGGTCAGCCTGTCTCTGGTGCTCCCACGCATGCCCGCCTCTGTCGGCCAAGACGGAGTCTAGCGACGAGGCCCATGGGAAGGCTGACGTCACTCCCTTTTGACCTCCCAGGCGTGTGTCGCCAGGAGGGTCTCCCTGAGCTCAGGAGTGAGCGATCTGCGGTCTCCTCTCGTAGCAGACAGGACTCCGCTCCTCCCGCCTGCGGCTCTGGAGTGGCCGTCTCCGCTGCTCCAGCGGGGCCCGTCCATCTCAAGGGCAGCGTGTCCAACAAAACCAGGCGGCGAGGCGCCTGCTGCGGCCTCAGAACGCCAGGGGCGGGCGTGGGTCCCTGGCAGACCCGGGGAGAGGACAGGGGCCTGTCAGGGGGCAGCAGCGGCCCCTGAGAGCGGAGGCCGGGGCTGGGACGGCGCGGGCAGTCTCTGGCCCGCACGGAGCGCTCAGCCCGGCGCCTCCTCTCACTCGGCAGGGAGGCGCCTCTCGGGCTGGCCCGAGGAGCAGAGCGTGGGCGAGCTGGGGCTGAGCCACTCTGCAGATGCGGTGAGAGTCATCTTTAACGACGCCTTCTCGTACCACCTGAAGTTTCTGTGGGGACATCGGATCCCCACGATGAAGGAGCACAGAGACCATTCGGGTAACCTTCCTGTTGGGAAAAATCTATTTTTCGCTATATTGTCATTAGCCCCAAGGAGGCCTGTGGGGCAGCAGGAGTCTACTCTCTACAAACACACGACATGAAGTTTAATTTCTGAACATACATGACATTCATTCCTATTAAATAAAGCCTATGCTCTTAAGTGTATTTTTTTAAGAAATTATATTGCTATCATTCCTATGTTACTCCTAAATAAAACCTCAAAAAAAAGGCTCTTGCTCAACGATTTCCAAGCATTAAAAAAAAAGTAGTGCTTTATTGGCACAAGGAACAGAAGAACAAAACTCAACAAAACATTCTCAGCTAATGGAGAGAATGGATGATACGATTTAATGAAATTTGTTGAGAGCGGGCCTTAAGAACATTAATAAAGCATGCCTGGTATAGTCTCCTAGGGTGAACCCCCTGAGAACCCATACCATCCGTTATATTATTGTGGATCAGGAGTGTGTTTTGGAACTTTTGAAATTCTGATTTTCCCTGTATCCCAGACTGCCCCATCTCATCATAATAGGTGAGCCTGGTATAGTCTCCTTGGGTGAACCCCCTGAGAACCCATACCATCCGTTATATTATTGTGGATCAGGAGTGTGTTTTGGAACTTTTGAAATTCTGATTTTCCCTGTATCCCAGACTGCCCCATCTCATCATAATAGGTGTTTTCTTTTTTCATTTTTTTTCCCCTAAAGCTCATTGTCAAGTGATGGATGAAAGTGTCATATGTGAAGGTTCTTTGTTCTGGGAGAAAGGCTTTGTAGCTTTTCAAGCTGCTATTAATGCTGCCATCATAGAAGTGAGTATTGAGTTCAAGGAAACTAACTGCTTTGAAAATCCGGTTTTCATAGAGGGTGATCGAATGGGTCTGTCATTTAATTAATTTGGTTACTTAATATGGAACAACACACTAAATAATTACTCTACCTAAACCTGACACCGAGCTCTGAGGGTTAAGGAAGAAGTGGAACGCAGGCACTGTTCTCCAGGGATCCTGGATCACGGGGGATAGAAATACGAATAAGCAGTTGTAGTGAGAGTTCCGCTCTGTCATGGAATGGGAGTGATGGCGAGGCAGGCCACAGGCAGAGGGTTCTCTGGTGAGATGTACCAGAGAAGACTCACTAGCCAAAGCGACACTTCAGAAGAGACTTCACGTGTGTGTAGAATTTTACCCACTGGAGACACTAAGTAAGGACATTCTAAGGGATGGAGACAGAATCTAGTATATTCCCGGATTTACAAGGGGACGACTCATGACGGACACACATATAGATCAAATGTGGAGTGAGTGCACGGCACTTCTGTAGTTGAGACAACAGGCGTGAGGCTAGAATCAGCTCAACGCTAACGCTGCATCCACTGATGTCTGTCTTCAGGTCACGACGAACCATTCGGTGATGGAGACACTGATGTCAGTGACTGGTACAAATATGAAGATACTGCCTTTTGTTGCCCAAGCAGGAGTTATGACTGATTTTTTCATTTTCTTCTGCGTTATTTCTTTTTCTGCCTTCATATACTACGTATCAGTCAGTGTTGCACAAGAAAGACAGTTCATGAAGCCACTGATGAGAGTGATGGGACTTCGAGAGTCAGCCTTCTGGTAAACCCCACAGCTATGCTCCATCCTGCAACAGAGAGAACAAGTTAGCTGGTTGGACCCCTAGACCCGTAAAGTATCATATTTAAACCTGATGCTGTCATAAACAGTGCCTTGTGTAGGAAAGGAGTGAATGGGCCTGTAGGTTCCATTAGAAACCAGTGGCCACATGAAATGCCTAAAATACAGCACTTCATTTAATTATCTCATCATTTTTCAGCAGAGGATAAGGAAGTTTAAACAAAATAAGTAACTACCTTCAGGGTCAGACAGGTACAGTATAGCAGAGAAAGCTTAAACCAGCTTCATAGAAGGGGAAAGTTTATTCTTTCTCTTATAAAGAAACTTTCTTCCTGATTCTTTGAAATCAATCTCAAAAAAAAAAAGACAAACAAAACTTATCTTCATTTCCATCTAAATGCGTATCTATCTATATCCAATGACTGTGTGTATAAATGTGTCTACGTTCAGTCTAAATCGAGTCATCTGTGTCAGGGGTTGGCAAACTGAGTGGTCCATTTGTTTTTACAAAACTAGGAAAGATTGGGGGCAAAAGGAGAAGAGGGCAGCAGAGGACGAGATGGTCGGATGGCATCAGCGACTCAGCGGATGTGAACCTGAGCAAACTCCAGGAGCTGGTGAAGCAGAGGGAAGCCTGGCGTGCTGCCGTCCAGGGGGTCACAGAGTCCATCATAACTTAGCCACTGAACAGCCACAACAAAAACTGGGAATGGCTTTCACCCAGGTTTGAAAAAAACCATAAGAACAATAATATTTTATGGCACCAAATTTTTATATGAAATTCAAATTTCAGCATCTACAAATACGTCTTTAGTGGAACACAGCCATGGTCCAACTGTTGTGTTGCCTGTGACTGCTTCTGTGTTACGAAGGCAGTGCCGAGTAGTAGCCGCAGAGACTATGGTCTGAAAAGCCTAAAATATTTACTATCCGGCTCTTCAGAGAAAAAGTTTGCTGACCCCTGCTTCATCACCCGTTTCGTTTGTTTGGGTTTCTGTTCCATGATGTTTATGTAATTACTGAAAGAGGAGGTCCAGAACTGATAAATCAGTCATCACGAATGTCTTCCGTGGAAAGCTCTCCCATTCACTCTGGTCACAACATCCAGCTTCACTGTTGTTCAGCTGCTCAGCCGTGTCCGACTCTCTGTGACCTCATGGGCTGCAGCCCACCAGGCTCCTCTGTCCTCCACTGTCTCCCAGAGTTTGCTCCAAGTCTCGTCCGTTGCGCAGGTGATGCCATCCAGCCACCTCGTCCTCTGTGGCCCCTTCTCCTCCTGCCCTGTCTTCCCCAGCACCAGGGTCTTTTCCACTGAGTCGGCTTTTGCATCAGGCGGCCAAATATTGGAGGTCCGGCTTCAGCACCAGTCCTTCCAATGAATGTTCAGGGCTGAATCACCTTTAGGATGGACTGGTCTGATCTCCAGTTCATTTGTCCTGGTTTGAAATTCGCGGCCCGTTTCAGCCATTAGCTTGGTTAATTGCTGCCTTCTCCAGTAGAAGCTGAAGCTTGGGCAGAGAAGTTTTCTGACTCACGAGAGGCGGTGCTCCCTTTGCGCTCGGAATATGGCAAGCTTCACGCGACAGCTGCCGAGAAGGAACTGAGTCAAGGGTGGGACAGCAGCACTCTGAACTGGCGCCTTCTCTCTCCGCCAGGCTGTCCTGGGGCCTGATGTACGCCGGCTTCACCTCTGCCACGGCCACCCTGATGGCTTTCATAGTGGTATATGCCCCCGTGCTCGTCCTGACCGGCTTCACGGTGGTCTTCACCCTCTTCCTCCTCTACGGCCTGTCTTTGGTGAGTTGGTGAATTCTCTCTCTCTCTGAACTCTTGCTCAGAGAAGGCGGCCAGTCATTTCTCCCTGATTCTGCTCTCATGTCCTCTGTTCTGTTTGCAATATTCGAGGCTTTGCATGAGACAGTATCTAGAGGCTGGGGGCAATGATGAAATATACTTCCACGTGGTGAAATTCTTTTCTGTTATGCCTCTGCTGATTCCCAGCGGATTGTGGACCACCTGGAGTCTTCCTCTCCTTTCAGATAACGTTAGCTTTCCTGACGAGCGTGTTGGTGAAGAAGCCCTTCCTTACGGGGCTGGTGGTGTTCCTCCTCACTGTCTTCTGGGGGAGCCTGGGATTCACAGCTTTGTACAGACACCTTCCTGCGGCTTTGGAGTGGATCTTATGTCTTCTTAGCCCCTTTGCTTTCACTGCTGGAATGGCCCAGGTAAGAGTCCACGAAACTATTTCCCTATTTCACTTACTGTGTGTGTAAGTCGCTCAGTCGTGTCCAGCTCCTCTGTCGTGGAATTCTCCAGGCCAGAATACTGGAGTGGGGAGCCATTCCCTTCTCCAGGGGATCTTCCCAACCCAGGGATTAAAGCCAGGTCTCCCACCCTGCGGGCAGATTCTTCACAGTCTGAGCCACCAGGGAAGCAACTGAGCACAAGTTACGATGTTGTAACTAGAATTAAATTTTCTGAGGGGAGGTCAGTCTCGTATAGAACCGGCCAATCAAGAAAGAAAAATGTGCTCTAGGATATCGCTGGTGGCCCAGTGGTTAAGAATCTGCCCGCTAACGCAGAGGACACAGGCTCGATCCCTGGCCTGGGAAGGTTCCACGTGCCGCAGAGTGACTAAGCCCGGGAACCACAGCTCCCGGGCCTGTGCCCCAGAGCCGGCGCTCAGCAACGTGGGAACCACTCAGAGAGAGGCCCCTGCGCGGCGCTGAAGTGTAGACCCCGCTCTCGCCGCGACTAGAAAAGGCCTGCCGCGGCACTGAAGACCCCGCACAGCCACGAATACATAAACAAGTGGATCTTAACGATGTCTCTAGGGAACTGGAATACAGCTGATAACAGGAAGGGTCATGTTTCCTGAGCATTACATGAAATAAATGTTTCGGGGGGGACAGCCCTATAAAAGTAAAAGCTGACCACACCAGTAATGGGGTATCAGTCTATATTAATCAGATCTAAAAGAAAACGGATAATGCTGAGAGAGAGAAAGAAAAACCTCTCCTGTCTTTTCAACGTGCACCTTTACAGAAGCAAATGGGAATTTTAACCTTTAGTAAGTGTCGTGCGAATGATCTAGGGGAATCTAAAAACCTTCCCAGGTGGCACAGTGACACAGAATCGGTCTGTACTGCAGGAGACACAAGAGACTTGGGTTTGATTCCTGTCTTGGGAAGATCCCCTGGAGGAGGAAATGGCAACCCACTCTAGTATTCTTGTCTGGAAAATTCCACGGACAGAGGAGCCCGGCAGGCTACAGTCCATGGGGTCACAAACACCTCTACTGAGAAATTATTCTTCTGTCTTCTGCCCAACTACAAAAGTACTCCAGCCCTCTCCCTTTCACTCTCAAATAGTGTCCCGCTCTAGAACTGCCCCCTCTCCTCCACGGTCAGCCTGATGAAGCCCCCAGGCAGCCCAGCTCCAGTAGCCGCTTCCTGGTTTTCACCTCTCCCTGGACTTCCCTGTTGCAGACCGTGGCCTTCTAAACCCTGAGTACCACTGCACCTACTCCTTGAACTGCCTGTGGTTAGATACTTCCCTTCCTGTATCTTCCAAGAGATTAGAGCTCTATGAAAACAGAATCATGTTTCATTTATTTTTTTAACTCCAATGTCTAGCAGAAATAAGATAATAATAACTTTTAATGCTCTGGTTATCCTTTTTCGATTCCACACATGTATCTTTTTTTTTTTTTTTCCAGCTTATCCATTTGGACTACGATATAAATTCTAACATCCATTCAGATCCTCCAAATGAGCAGTACCACATAATAGCTACTATTTTCATGCTGGTTTTTGATGCTCTTCTTTATTTGGTACTGACGTTGTATTTGGACAAAATTTTGCCCAGTAAGTAGTAGCATGATTGCGATTCAACACAATTTCATTCATTTCTATTTTTTTAAATAACTGTCTGCAACATATTAGATATAAATTATCAAGCATCCCCCCCCACCAAAGTTTCTAAAATGAGCCTCAGTGGTATTTTGCATTTAATATCACTTTCTAAGATCTTGTTCTACCATAACATTTTAGATGGTTTCTTTAAGAAAAAGGCACTTATAGATGAAGGATAATTTATAGATGAAGGATAATTTATAGATGAGGGATACTTTATAGATGAAGGATAATGGATTCAGGATAACTACCCTGTTAGTGCTTGTCTCAGAACTGGCCAAAGAATGCTAGTTCCTGATGCCAGGTCTGAGGAATCTCTAAACCTCCCCAGGCGGTTGCACCGTCTTCTGGCGGCTCTGGCTTAGGTGGCGACTGACCCAGTGCTTCTTTACCACCTGTTCATGTAGCTGAATACGGGCGTCAGCGTCCTCCCTGGTTTTTCCTCAAGTCCTCTTCTTGGTTCCAACGCCGAAGAGCTGATCGTGTGGCCCTTGAGAATGACATCGATCCAGATTCTCCATCCAATGACTCTTTTGAACCAGTGTCTCCAGAATTCCACGGGAAAGAAGCCATCAGGTAATGAAAATATCACGTGGGGCTGAAATGGAGAACAGGTCCGAGAGCAGAGCTCTATCCGGCAAGATCGGCGGGGGACAGAGGTTTCTCTCAGTGCCTCTGTGTGCCCACCATCCCAGGATGCTACACTCGTGAAAGCCTACACTCATCTTTAGGGGGCCACACCGCTATGCAGCTTACAAGACCTTAGTTCCTCACGGAGCAGGGGAACTCGGCAGGGAAAGCTCCAAGTCCTAACCACTGGACTACCCGGGAATTCCCAAGGCTAGCCTGGCTCCTAACAGCACTCTGCCTCCTCATCTTGTCCGCATTTGCTTTTACTAATATCTTATAACAGGACGGCATCCATCAGAGAAGTGATAACCTTCACATTCCCGTTTTCGTCATCCCCTCTCTTTTCTTTTGCCTTTTCTCTGTCCTTTCCCTTTACGACGGACGCAGTCCTCATCTTTGTTATTCTGAGCCCCCTTTTCTCTGCAATTCACTTTATCTCTCGTCTTTTGCTTCCTGATTAATAAGACCAGAAGGAAGCAGCAAGACATAGAGACAAGGGAAGATGGGGAGGAAACCCGAGCCAGGGGCGCTCTGGCATGTGCATCTTCCTCTGAGATAATGTGTGTGCTGTAGTGAATCCTGATGGCTTCATTTCCAAACCCCCAGAAGCACCTAAACTCCCTGGATCTCTGCTCAAAATGTGTCCATCTATGTTGCCTTTGTCTCACACAAAAACAAAACCTTCCTGGTTCAGCGCCTCCACTAGCCTATTTCAACTCTGAACATTTATGATACGTACAGTCTCTAAACAGTAACTTTTGGAAACAAGGGTCCAGTGTGAACAGACACTCAAGAGCGGCGTTCTCTCACTCCCGGCGTAGCAGGACTGTCATCGGGAACCGTAACCTCCCCGCAAACTGGAATATTTATGTCCCTTCCGGTGTCTGGGCCGGAATCAGGGGCCATCAGAGGAGGCGTAGAAAGTCCTCGATGCCCAGGCGGCATTTTTTCTTCCCCAGTGGGCGGGGAGCAGGGTTTTGATGACTTGTGAGTTACAGTTACCCAGAGTAGCTCTATGCTCTGGGAAAAACATCCCCAGAATGAACAGAGGCCTTGGGGGCAGACAACCTCACATATCTGATCATGAGATGGTTTAGGAGTTTGAGCTATGAATTGGCAACCCTGGGCTACAGGTCTTACTCCATGGCTATGCCCTGTGCTGCAGACAATAGGTTATATGTGTGTGGGGTGTGTGTGTGTGTCGTGTGTGAGTCGTGTGTGTGTGCATGTGTGCATGTGTGGTGTTTGTGATGTGTGTGCATGTGTGTGTGTGCTTGTGCGTGCGTGTGCCTATGCGTGTGAAATTGGCAACCCTGGGCTACAGGTCTTACTCCATGGCTATGCCCTGTGCTGCAGACAATAGGTTATATGTGTGTGGGGTGTGTGTGTGTGTCGTGTGTGAGTCGTGTGTGTGTGCGTGTGTGCATGTGTGGTGTTTGTGGTGTGTGTGCATGTGTGTGTGTGCTTGTGCGTGCGTGTGCCTATGCGTGTGCGTGCGTGTGAGTCGTGTGTGTGTGCGTGTGTGCATGTGTGTGTTGTGTGTGCATGTGTGTGTGCATGTGCGTGTGTGTGCCTGTGCATGTGTGTGCCTATACGCGTGTGTGCGTGTGTGTCGTGTGAGTTGTGTGTGCATGTGTGTGTGTGCCTGTGTGTGTGCGCGTGTGTGTGCGTGTGTGTAGTGTTTGCACGTGCGTGTGCACGCGTGCATGTGTGTCGTGTGTGTGTGCGTGCGTGCGTGTGTGCATGTGCGTGTGTGTGCATGTGTGTGTCATGTGTGCGTGTGCATGTTGTGTGTGTGCCTGTGCATGTGTGTGCGTGTGTGTGCGTGTGTGTCACGTGTGTGCGTGTGTGCCTGTACGTGTGTGTGCATATGTGTGTGCGTGTGTGTAGTGTTTGCACGTGCGTGTGCACACGTGCATGTGTGTCGTGTGTGTGTGCGTGCGTGTGTGTGTGCCTGTGCGTGTGTGTGCATGTGTGTCATGTGTGCGTGTGCATGTTGTGTGTGCCTGTGCATGTGTGTGCGTGTGTGTGCGTGTGTGTCACGTGTGTGCGTGTGTGCCTGTACGTGTGTGTGCATGTGTGTCGTGTGTGTGTGTGTCGTGTGTGTGTCTGTGCGTGTGCATGCGTGTGTCGTGTGTGAGTCGTGTATGTGTGTGTGCCTGTGTGTGTGCATGTGCGTGTGTGTGTGTCGTGTGTGCATGTGCATGCGTGTGCATGTGTGTCATGTGTGTGCATGTGCGCGCGTGTCATGTGTGTGTGCATGTGCCTGTGCATGTATGTGTGCGTGTGTGCGTGTGTGTGCGTGTGTGCGTGTGTGCCTGTGCGTGTGTGTGTCGTGTGTGTGCCTGTGTGTGTGTGTCGTGTGTGTGTGTGTGCATGCGTGTGTGCATGTGTGTGTCGTGTGTGCGTGTGTGTGTGTGTGTGTGTGTGTTAGTTGCTCAGTTGCGTCTGACTCTCTGTGACCCCGTGGACTGTAGCCCGCCAGGCCTCTGTCCGTGGAACTCTCCAGGCAGGAACACAGGAGTGGGTCGCCATGCCGCCTCCAGGGGATCTTCCCGGCCCAGGGGCCAAACCCGCATCTCCTGCGACGTCACTAGAAGCCCCAGTGGAAAAGGTCACGCAGATGAAATCCACAGTGAGCTTTGGGTCCATGGATGGTGTGCGTGGCACACGACTCTGGGACTTGCCCCGGGGCGGTCTGACCCCCAAAGCCGGCGTGTCTCTCTGCGGGCTTGCTGCTCGCTTCTGCCCTCCACCGGAGTGCGGGTCCTCTACACACCGTCTCACCGCCCGCTTCCTCTGGGCCAGTCACTTCTCATCGTCCGCACGGCACTCATCTCATGGACTCACGCTGCCTGCAGAGTGAGCTGCTCAGCCTGTGACGAGGATGGAGGCAGGCTCCGATGAGGTGCTGAGAGGTTCCTGTCCGCCCGCGGACCTGCGTGAAGGAAAAGGACCTCCAGCTTTCCTGACAGCCTCGGGGCTTGACTCATGAATTCTCTGTCTGCCTCTACCATTTGCTCAAAACGTCTTCCTCTCTTTTCAGAATAAGAAATCTTAAAAAAGCACATGGAAAAGGCAAGCACGAAAAAGTAGAAGCTTTGAAAGGTAATGAAATAGCCTCATATGTAACCTAGTGATGTGAGTTAGCGACGTACCTCACTATATACTGTCTCAGCCATGATTAAGAACATTGCCTTTATTTGAGCACATTATGGTTTCTTCCAAGTAAACTTCAAAATCTTATAATAATTTTAGGAAGTCAGATGCACCACTGATATCTTATGGGTTTGAAGGATATAGGATAGCATGATACTGTTTATTTCCAACTCATGGTATTAACCCTAAAGCTGTCTTTATTAGAGTCAGCCTGTCTTTAATGACAAGATTGCTTTCACTGAAAAAAATTGTTAATCAGATAATACTATATACCATGGCAACACTGTGTGTATACAATGTGCAGTTTTATTTTTTAAGATTTTTTTGATGTGGACCATTTTTAAAGTCTTTTTTGAGTTTGTTACATATTGCTTGTTTTACCTTTTGGTTTTTCTGCTGGGAGTCCGTGTGGGAACCTAGCTCCCTGACCTGGGACTGAACCCACACCCCCCACACTGGGAGGCAGAGTTCAGCACTGGACTGCCAGGGAGTCCCAGAAGATGCAATTTTAAAGGAATGACTTTGGGGGTGTGTTTTATTTTGAGTATTGCTAGCCAAATATACAGATGCTGTGAGAATTTATAAAAATTTCAGAGACTGTAAAGCTACCATGTAGGCTCTGAGTGTCCTCTTCTTGGAATAATGCCAGGCCTGGTATTGGACATATACGAAGGCCAGATCACGGGCATCCTCGGACACAGTGGAGCTGGGAAAACCACGCTGTTGAATATACTCAGCGGACTGTCGGCCCCAACGTCAGGTGAGAAGACAACCACGGCAGGAGCGTGGGCGAGTGAGCACACTGCTCTTCATCCGCTCACTAGAGTCATTCACGACTCCAGCAAGCAGTTTCATCAGCTGATAGCCACACTCAGGCACTTGAGAGAGGTCTTTAGGAGGCCCTCCAAGCTAGTATTTGACAGATTTACATTGAACTTATTTAGGAAAATCTATGTGGCTTAAATAGGTCGCGATAAGTAGCTCTTCTGCTCCCTAACGGGCTTGGATGTATGGTGAACATTAAGTTTTAATTCAAGAGTGCACAGTACTCCTTTTAGGTAAAAGGAATATGGATAAAGAAAGTCTGAGAAAGTAGAAGCTTCGGAAGGTAATGGAATAGCCTCATATGTAGCCTAGTGTGACTTAGCGACGGTGCCTCACTGGCACACTGTCCCGGTCACTATTAACAACAGATATTCCAGATATTATGCCTTGCCTGTATTTGAACACATTATTTTTATTTGAGCACATTATTGTTTCTTCCAAGTAAACTTAAAAGCCTTGTTATAATGTTTAGAGGACATTAGTATTGACACACGTTGCTTTCCCTTTTAAAATCTCTCACACGAGACCTGGATCTTTATCCTGAGGCTGACCGTTTCCCTTCCAGGGTCCGTCACCATCTACAATCACTCACTTTCAGAAGCGGCTGACCTAGAATACATCAGCAAGCTCACTGGCTTCTGTCCACAAGCCAACGTGCAATTTGGCTTCCTCACCGTGAGGGAAAACCTCAGGCTCTTTGCTAAGATCAAAGGGATTCAGCCACACGAAGTGGAGCAACAGGTAGATGCCTACGCGAGCTGTCACGGCCTCGAGAATGGAACTGCCTACCTAGAAAATCCTAAATGTGTTTGTCTTATTTCTACACAATTCATCGTCAAAAGATCCAAAAGGCCCTGTGCAATGAACAGCAAAGTGATAGTGTCTTTAAGAGAAACAGTCTAAATCTGGACTCAATATCCTTTGTTAGGTCCAACGGGTTTTACAGGATCTGGAGATGGGAAACATTCAAGACGCTCTTGCTCAAAATCTAAGCGGTGGACAAAAAAGGAAACTGACGTTTGGGACTGCCATTTTAGGAGATCCCCGGGTAAGTCGACCTGAAATTACTGGTGAAATCAGGTGGAAGGCTGTGAAACTGTGCTGTGCAATCACATTCAATTTGCAATTGGTAAGTGGAAGAGAACTGTTCCAATGAAGAGTTAGGTGCTAAAATATTTCTCCTAAATAATTTTACAAGTACGGTTGAGTCTTGAACAATGCAGGGTTCGGGGCGGCGGGGTGGGGGGTGTTGAGCAACCCGCCGCACGATGGGAAACCCTAGTAGAACCTTCCAGTTGGCCATCAGCACACATGGTCCCGCC
>SJYR01001214.1:111164-150963 GCA_006410655.1 Kobus ellipsiprymnus
CTTTTGAGTTCCTCTTCACTTTCTGCCATAAGGGTGGTGTTATCTACATATCTGAGGTGATTGATATTTCTCCTGGCAATCTTGATTCCAGCTTGTGTTTCTTCCAGTCCAGCGTTTCTCATGATGTACTCTGCATAGAAGTTAAATAAGCAGGGTGACAATATACAGCCTTGACGTAGTCCTTTTCCTATTTGGAACCAGTCTGTTGTTCCATGGCCAGTTCTAACTGTTGCTTCCTGACCTGCATACAGATTTCTCAAGAGGCAGGTCAGGTGGTCTGGTATTCCCATCTCTTGAAGAATTTTCCACAGTTGATTGTGATCCCCACAGTCAAAGGCTTTGGCATAGTCAATGAGGCAGAAATAGATGTTTTTCTGGAACTCCCAGCCTCGGTAAATGTCAGTGGATGTGACTAATAATTGGGCTTCTTAAATCTGATGATTTCATAAGGAACTTTATATGTTCTCATCAAGAAGATGGACCAACTTTGACTTGAATAAATTTTGCCCCCCCAAAAGATAAAATTAGCTAACATATTTTGAGGTTTACGTGTTGCCAAGACCTATATGATTCCATACATACTGTGTTTTGTTATGTCTTCCAAAATTCTTGGAGACCTGAGTATTATTTCCAATCACAGAGTAGAAAATAGATGCTCAGAGGCCTAAATCTGGAATATGGACCCACAGGACACGAGAGCTGTGTTCTTAATGACTGTAGCAAGTTAACACTCTTTGTCCCTACTGCCTTCTCCCTGTTTTGTAGAACTCATACTTTACTGCAAAGAGAGAACTCAAAAGTTGAGATTTTGAACAGATGGAGACAAAATCGCCATTCCCCCGTCTGACTCCAGTCAAGATGGAGCCGGATATCTCTTGATCTCGAATAAGAAGCCTTGTGTCTCCTCACCTGTCCTTAAGCATCCCTTAATGCTTCTCCCTCTGCGGGTTCTGTAGATTATACAGCTTGGGCTACACTGGTATTTTTAAGTCTTGCTTCCTCTGTTAGCTTATACTGTTTTGTCTCCTAAATATTAATGAAGCAACAAACACAGGCTAGGATTCTTTGTATAGGCGGCGTTGGATAAGAACAACCTTAACTTACTCTTTTTAAACATCAGTTTGCATCTGAATGAGACGTGTGATCCAGACAATGTAACATCGATTGTTAAACGCCACATCCCTGATGCCAAATTAACAGCCCAAAGTGAAGAAAAGCTGGCGTACATTCTGCCTTTGGAAAGGACAAACAAATTTCCAGGTAACAGAACACAAGAGACCACAGAATTGTTTGCGATAATGTTGTGTACGATCACTGTGGTGTTTAGAATGATGGCTGACATTCTGCTGCTTGCAAAGTACATAGCACTGTGACTTATTTATGACTTACTGTTTAATATTCCAATAGCACTTGTGAGTACCCTGAGGCAGGAAAATGCTAATTATGTTTCAGGTTACAACATGTGCAGTCAAGAGATACAGGGCGACATCAAGCTACAGTGAGAAGCACTAGGGAAGTTTGCAGCGGGAATGCATGAGAAGGAGGTCCAGGCAGGGAGAGGTCTGGGCAAACCCTGGCGGGGAATCGGATGGGAGCCGAGGGAGCACGCACTGTGGGTAGATGGCGTTATAAGCACCACGACATAACGTTATAATCTCCGCAATTCAATAGTAATTATGATCAGCCTGTATGAAAATCAAGAGCTTTGCTGCAAACACGAACGGCTGGAGAGGCATCGCCTTTACCCCTCTTCTGTCTGATTTCCCAACACGCTGTTTCATTCCCCAAGCATTCTGAGCTGGATTGCAATAAAAAGTGTAACCCAGAAAAATGTGTTTACTTTATTGCATTCCAAGAACTTGCCAACTGTTAATGGAAGGTCTTGGGGCCAATCTGCATGCTTGAATTAATAAGCCTGCAACAACTGTGGCTAATAAGGAAATACAGCACCAGGCAATCTCGGCTGGCAGAGCCAGACTGGCTAGATTCAAAGCCCAGCTCTGCGGGTACTCGCCCTGTCACCCCAAACAGGTTATATTGGTGTACTCCACTTCAGTTTGGCCATTTGTAAAAAGCGGTTCGTATTAGTACAAACTTTATAGGGTTTTTATGAAGCTTTCATTCATTTACATTTGTTATGAAAATATTAAATATAAATCAAGCCCCTGGAAAGATATCTGACAGGTAGCACCTATAGTATTTCAGCAAGTTTCAGACACCCTCAATTCAGAATGTGCCACCAGGGAAGAAACAGAAAGAAGCAATGCTGGCATTTAAAGCATGACCTCCTAGCATTTATGACGCATGCTCGTTTCAGATGCATTAGAAGTTGATGAAATGTATTCACTTTAGAATCGGTGAAATCATGATCATATTAACTCATACAATGCCTTTGATGCTTGTGTGGTTTGTGTGCATACGTGTTAAGCTGTGTCCAGCTCTTCTGCAGCCCGTGGAGTGTGGCCCACCAGGCTCCTCTGTCTCTGGGAGCCCCAGACAAGCATGCTGGAGAGGGCTGCAGTTTCCTCCTCCGGGGATCTTCTGGACCCAAGGATGGGAGCGGTGTCTCCTGCATCGGCAGGTGGATCTTTCTCCCGAGGCACCTGGGAAGCCTAACAACTGCATTTTTTAAAACACATGAAATACAATAGAATGTTTTTTCCCCCCAAAGCCCCCACATGTGTAGTATTCTAGGCATGAAAACAGAAATTTCTAGATTCTTATACTCAAGAAGGTCTGGAAATTAACACACTGTATAGCTTATTTTAGAAGTGAGTGACTGTCTATAGCATAGGTTTGTTTCTGACAAATGTATTTGTCGTATCGCAAGTGTTTTCTACTTAGAAAAATATAGCTATTATCAATCTCATTACAACTGATATTAATTTAGTACATTTTTATGCCTATTTTTAGATCTCTACAGGGATCTTGAAAGCTGTTCCAACCAGGGCATTGAGAATTATGGTGTTTCCATGACAACACTGAATGAAGTGTTCTTGAAATTAGAAGGAAAATCAGCTATTGATGAATCAGGTAATAAGTAATTTTTAACTTGAAATTTCTCATTCTGTGATATATTTTGTCCTGAAAACACGCTTGGAATGATGAAGTTACATGATTTTCAAGGTGCTATGATTCAAAATGATCTTGGAAAAAGAGCAGATGAGAAGTCTATTTCTTGTTTTCTTCCCTCTTCTCTCAATACTGGTCTCATCTCTTGAATTCTGTACTTCGTCCCAGACGTTTTACTAAGCCTGTGGGACACAGCTGTGTACAGACTGGGTTTTTATGCGGGGGACATAAATGCGCAGTATAGTGCTTGTTGATGTAACTGCTATGGATAAAAGAAAACTAGAATTGTAAGTTGAAAGTCATTTTCTTGACTATTTGAGGACATTATTGCACCACTGGGCTTCTCTGGTGGCTCAGTGGTAAAGAGCCCACCTGCCCTGCAGGAGGCCCGGGCCCGACCCCTGGGTCGGGAAGATGCCCTGGGGAGCGCACGGCGGCCCCTCGGGAGCTTCGCTGTTGCTGCTGGGTGGCTCGCTGTCAGTCCAGTTGTTACTCCTTGGAAAGTTCTCTGCCTTTCTTCTCTAGCTGCTCTAAGCCGTTTCTTCCGTCTGGTTTGCCTTCATCCTGCTGGGTTTCATCTTGCCTATGCTTTCGACTTCTTTTCATTTTTGATTGATCAGGTGGGGAGTCTTTTTTATGTACTCGATGGCTTTTTTAAGTGGTGTGATTCACTTTTAGGGAGCATCCGTTCAATGCATCTAGAGTTGGTCAGTTTCGCTAGGCTTCTCTTCCCAAAGAGCTAACTGTATCTAGTTTTCAGGCTTCCCTGTGGCTCAGATGGTAGAGAGTCCAGCTGCAACGCAGGGGACCCAGGTTTGATCCCTGGGTTGGGAAGACCCACTGGAGTGGATCCCACTCCAGGGAATGGCAGCCCGCCGCAGTGTTCTTGCCAGGAGAGTCCTCGGGTTCACGCAGAGGAGCCTGGCGGGCTGCAGTCCACGGGGTCACGGAGAGTCAGACACGAATAAGCGATGTTCCCTTACCTCGCTTTCAGCTATGGCTGTCAAAAGTATTGTCTCAACCAATTTCACATTCTTCTGTTCTTCATATTCCTTCATATTCCCCTTGGTCAAAAATACTAAGATAGTTTATCTCTGGCAATAGATTTTTCCAGGCTAAATATGGATTTCTGTTCACTGTGTTCTCTAGAATGAGTTCAGTCCTTTAAAGCTCTAGATACAGAGCTAATTTTTTTTCAGAAAATACAAGATTTCCTTTTATTAAGTCGTTATTTCTTGTTCCTGTATTGTTGTCTTTATATCTTTTTTTTTTTTTGGCTCTGTTCCTGTTTCCTTAGCAGTTTCTCTAGTGGTGCCCTGAATTAGATTATTTGCATCTTTGCCCAAGACTCTGTCTTCTGACAACAATTGTTGAAAAGATGATCCTAGGAAAGTCTAAATAATGCATGTTGGCATCACTGACTCAATGGATGTGGGCTTGAGCAAACTCCGAGAGACAGTGACGGACAGGGAGCCCACAGGGTCACGGAGAGTCGGACACGACTGAGCGACTGCACCACAGCAGACGGCTGTGTATAAACGACTGGTTTCATCCTTTGTAGGACCCGGAGTTTGGGAGCAGTTACAGAGTGGCAGGACCAATGCCACGGGTAGCCCTGTCGAGCCGGAACAGGTCGTGTCGCCCTTTAGTGAAGCAAGCGGCACGGTCAGCGGCCTGGCCCTCTGGAGGCAGCAGCTCCTCGCAGTAGCCAAAGTCCGCTTCCTGAAGCTGAAGAGTGAAAAGAGAGCCCTGCTCGCCATGTGAGTACCTGCGAGTTTCAGACTCGTGTGAGCAGTGTGCTGTCAGCAGCGTGAGGAGAGAAGACCTGCGGTGGAAGAAGTTTCAGCAGCTGCATCTGGTCTTTGTAACACAGAAGCCAGGGTTTCTTTAGCTTTTCATTTCATATTGGAGCGTGCTGTTGTGTCGCTAAGTTGAGCCCAGTTCTTCTGTGACCCCGTGGACAGAAGCCAGGCTCCTCTGCCCGGGGGATGTAGCCAGTCAACAGCACCGTGACCATTTCAGGTGGGCAGCGAAGGGACTCAGCCACGCACACACACGTGTCCACTCTCCCCCAACTCCCCTCCCATGCAGGCTGCCAGGTAACCCTGAGCAGAGTCCCCTGTGCTGTATGAAGGGTCCTTGTTGGTTATCCATTGTAAACAGAGCAGTGTGTTCGTGTCCATCCCAAACAACCAAGCATCCCTTCCCCTGTTCTTCCCCTCTGGCAACGAGAAGTTCACACAGAAATCAATTTTAATTGCTTTGGTGGATATGTACTTAAACCAGATAAAGTTTGGGGTTTTTCTTTTAATTTTGACAGAATCTGCTCTGATCAAAGGGTCGAAGTAGTTTTTCAGAAGCTTGGAAGTCAGGCCCTAGGTTCTAAGGACTTGCCTCTTTCCCCAGAGTGGCTCTGTGCCTGTTTTTATTTTAGCACAGAATTCAAGTCATTTCCTGGAACTTACCTGTAGAGCTCCAGGCCCTTTGTTAAGTAATACCTCCTTGCAGGAGTCCTCTCTCTACCCAGGACACATATTCATTTAAAAAAAAATGAATTAGGCAGTGTTAGGCAGGAGTACTGCCTAACACTCTCTGCTAAATGTCTTATCGAATAAACACTTACCGAATAAACCAGACATGAGACTTGGCTTTGGAGGGAGATTAGAAGTACACTAAAGAAGCATAATGCAACAACAGCCAGGAGCTGGAAGCAGCCCGTCAACAGATGAATGGATAAAGAAGCTGGACTGTCACTCAGCCATAGAAAGGGATGAATCTGAGGCTGTGCTAGCGAGGTGGATTGTGGAGGAGCTGGAAGGCTTTGAGCAAATACGAAGAATGTATTTGCTCCACTCATGACGAAGGTTGGAAGCTGGGACGAGCATAACAAAGGGTTATGAGCGTTCACCGTGTGCCCAAGGCTGGGAGCGGATAACGAAGGGTTATACGCCCGGCCTTGAGGTGTTCGGAGGCTTCCTTCTGACCACTTGTTTCTGAGAGCAAGGACTGTGTTTCATGATAAGACTCCCTTTAGAGTTTCGCCAGAGCTATGTTATGGCTTGGGCGATGGGAACTGTATTTTATGCCTGAATGCTTTGATGTTTATCTGAAATGGCTATGTGCAAGTCAGCCTTATGCTCTATTCCCTGAAAATTATAAAACTACACAATTGGATAATAAGCTTTGTCAGTCCACTAGAGGCTGTCCCTGAGTGTCCTTTTCAGAGTGCGGTTCTCTGAGCCTTACAGTGGATAAACGTAGATCCTTTATGCAGAGTGAAGTAAGTCAAAAAGAGAAAAAGAGATACTGTATATTAATATATATATATGGAATCTAGAAGGATGGTACTGATGAACCTGTTAGCAGAGGAGGAACAGAGACACAGACAGAGAGAACAGAGCCGTGGGTGCAGCAGAGGAAGGAGAGGGCGAGACGGACTGAGAACAGCTCTGACACACACACCCACAGCGTGGGAAGCAGAGAGCCGGCGGGAGCTGCTGCGTGACCCGGGGACCTCAACCCGGCGCTCTGTGACAGCCTAGCGGGGTGGGATGGGGAGCGGGGAGAGGGAGGCTCAAAAAAGGGCCTGTGTGTGCTCGTGGAGGATTCACGGTGGTGTTCAGCAGAAACCAACACAACATTGTAAAGCAATTATCTTCCAATTAAAGAAAAAAAGCGGAGTGTACAGTTAGACGATATCGTCAGCTGCAGCACTGGTACAAGAGAAATGATGTCCAAATGGGGCTTCCCAAAGAAGAGCCTTACGTGAGGGAGAATTTGAATTTGGTGTGAGAAAATGGAGCATGCAGCTAAGGAAAGAAAGGAGGATAGAAAAGCAGGCAGAAGCAACAGTTTGGAGCATGGAGATACGGGAGGAGAGAGGAAGAACTGGGATTAATTTGAGTTAGTTGATGTCCTGCAGCACAGGATTACGAAAGAGTAAGAATAATGTTGATAATACATGATACAGAGCTAAGGAGTTTGGGCTTTATACAAAGTAAGGAACTAATGAGGTTCTTTTATTATTTTTGAATGGGTGATTGGTATAACTAGGACAGAATGCCAAGAAACTTAATTGCGCAACTGTGCAAAAAGATTTGGAAATGGTAGGCACTGGAGACAAGGAAAAGAGACATTGAGGGCAGTTGGAAAGAGGTCAGGAAAGGGCTCATTCAGGGCCAAATTTGCAAAGTAGGAGAGAGGTTTTGGAGGCAAGCAGTAATGATGATATGATAAGCAGAGAATTTCAGCCATTCGGAAAAGGGACATAAGGGAGAGAAATAAGTAGAAACAGACTGAAGTTCAAGCTCAAGCAAATGAGAAAACGTCATTTACAGAAACTGGGAACAGGAAGGTGAGGAGGTTCAGGCTGTAGGATGCCTGGGCACTGGCCTCGTGCCAGCTCGTAGCGTTCCAGAAGATGGCAAGCAGGGCTGAACCAGGACGAAGAAGTGGGCACTAGAGAGAGATTTCAGAGTCGTCTGCAGCCGACTCCGTCAGCTGGAAAGATGTGCTCAGAGGTAGAGGTGCACGGAGACCCAGAACAGACCCACGCGAGCCACCTCATGTCAGAAGAAAGGAAGGAGCGGGGGAGCTCGTTCACATGCTTACCAGTGCTCGTAACTTTTTTCTATTTTCGCACTGTTACCTGCTTGAACTGGAAAATCCGCAACGATCGCTACAGATGAATTGTTTTCCATTTCCTCCTTGTAGATTACTGCTTTTTGGCATTACCTTTGGCCCTCAGCTTTTGGAGCATCTGTCCTATCGGTTACACCAAAAAAGCTATTCTTGGGGACTGTCTCCGAGCATGTACTTCCTCTCCCCGGGACAACCACCTCGAGCTCCGCTGACCCGCTTACTGGTCATCAACAGAACAGGTGAACGCGGGGCTGGACACACCAGCTCAGTGTTGATTTGTGTTGAGAGACTCCCCTAGACCATAGGAACCTCGAGGGGAAAAGGAGTTCTGTATGTTTTAGAAAAGTGTAGGTGAGGCCAAACAGGAAACGAATTCCAAATTGAAAAATGCAAGGTAGGGAGTTCGCTTTTAAAAACGCATTTTGCAAGTTTACTCAAAGCCTAAAGCATGTTGCACACAGCAGCCCAGGGGAATTTAGGAAAGGGGTTACTGACTGGTTTCTGAGGTCATTCTATAAAATTTTCTAAGTACTATGCAGTTGTGAGCTTTGGAGAAAAAAAAAATATTTTCCACATTTCTAAGATGGAAGTTTAATATGGTCGAGGATTTGAATGTTAATTTTAAGTAGCAGTTGCACACAAACAGAAATGATATGTAAATGCTTCAGCTGTAGGTAAAGGAAGTTTGACGTTTCTTTGACGCCAGAATGGATTTTAGTCCTTTCCTTTTGGTGTTTCACTTCATTTTTGCTTCTTTTGATCTTACCCGCATGATAGGGTCAAGCATTGATGACTTCATACATTCACTGAGGCACCAAAACATCGATTTAGAAGTGGACGCCTTTGGAACAAGAAATGGCCCCAGTGAGTCGTCGTACAACGGGGCCATCACTGTGACAGGAGATGACAAGGTATGCCGGGCTCTGACGCCCATCACACCAAAGACGGGCAGGAACGTGCAGTTTGAACAATACATACCAACTGGCACAAGCAGATGGGATGGTTCTCACTTTTAGAGGTTAATTCATTCTGCACATTCTTTATTTGAAACTGAACGTATCACATCCTGAAACAAAGCCTACCGTTGTGTTTAAAAGAGGTTGCATTACGGAGTTTTATAGTGAGTGCTTAAAGTTTAAAGTGAAAGTCGCTCTGTCATGTCCAACTGTTTGCGACCCTATGAAATTCTCCAGGCCAGAGTACTGGAGTGGGTAGCCTTTCCCTTCTCCAGGGGATCCTCCCAACCCAGGGATCGAACCCAGGTCTCCCACACTGCAGGCAGATTCTTTACCAGCTGAGCCACAAGTGTTGCTGCTAAAAATCATGTGATGTATTTTGTTTTAATTTAGACATAAATAGTCACACAGCTAATGCTGTTGCAGTTGGTAGCGATCAAAATACTGAACTCCTTGCCGTATATTGGGAATTGATTGAATACTATGAGTGATGGTTCGTGACACTTGGTGCTTTAGCCTTCCTGTGTTGCCCATAGTTTGAAAGCTTTTCTACTGTGTATTTTCATTAAATTTTATATTTGCTTTCTGAGGACTTAGAATGCATGTTTGTTATGCTTTAGGATCCCAGATTTTCAATAGCATGTAACACCAAAAGGCTGAATTGCTTTCCTGTACTCATGGACATCATTAGCAATGGGCTACTTGGAATGCTTAATTCTTCAGAACACATTCAGACGGACAGAAGCACATATTTTGAGGTAAGCATAGTATTATCTCACTTTTCGTGGGTCATGAGACTCTGATGCTGGGAGGGATTGGGGGGAGGAGGAGAAGGGGACGACAGAGGATGAGATGGCTGGATGGCATCACTGACTCGATGGATGTGAGTCTGAGTGAACTCCAGGAGTTGGTGATGGACAGGGAGGCCTGGCGTGCTGCAATTCATGGGGTCACAAAGAGTTGGACACAACTGAGCGACTGAAATGAACTGAGCTGAGACATTTTCAGGAAAATACTTGAAATGCTGAAATAACAAGGTAGTTTTTATGAACTTATTATTGAATGTTTATGTTTTATATGCAACTAAATTATATATATATATGTATATGTACACACATATGTGTATACATACACATGCAATATTTAGCAATCATTGCAAAGCATTGTAACTTTAATTGGATGACAAAGCCAATGAACGCCAGAAATACAATTAATTGGGTGAATACAATTAAATGAGGAGGTTCAGGCTGTAGGATGCCTGGGCACTGGCCTCGTGCCAGCTCGTAGCGTTCCAGAAGAAGATGGCAAGCAGGGCTGAACCAGGACGAAGAAGTGGGCACTAGAGAGAGATTTCAGAGTCGTCCGCAGCCGACTCCGTCAGCTGGAAAGATGTGCTCAGAGGTAGAGGTGCACGGAGACCCAGAACAGACCCACGCGAGCCACCTCATGTCAGAAGAAAGGAAGGAGCGGGGGAGCTCGTTCACATGCTTACCAGTGCTCGTAACTTTTTTCTATTTTCGCACTGTTACCTGCTTGAACTGGAAAATCCGCAACGATCGCTACAGATGAATTGTTTTCCATTTCCTCCTTGTAGATTACTGCTTTTTGGCATTACCTTTGGCCCTCAGCTTTTGGAGCATCTGTCCTATCGGTTACACCAAAAAAGCTATTCTTGGGGACTGTCTCCGAGCATGTACTTCCTCTCCCCGGGACAACCACCTCGAGCTCCGCTGACCCGCTTACTGGTCATCAACAGAACAGGTGAACGCGGGGCTGGACACACCAGCTCAGTGTTGATTTGTGTTGAGAGACTCCCCTAGACCATAGGAACCTTGAGGGGAAAAGGAGTTCTGTATGTTTTAGAAAAGTGTAGGTGAGGCCAAACAGGAAACGAATTCCAAATTGAAAAATGCAAGGTAGGGAGTTCGCTTTTAAAAACGCATTTTGCAAGTTTACTCAAAGCCTAAAGCATGTTGCACACAGCAGCCCAGGGGAATTTAGGAAAGGGGTTACTGACTGGTTTCTGAGGTCATTCTATAAAATTTTCTAAGTACTATGCAGTTGTGAGCTTTGGAGAAAAAAAAAATATTTTCCACATTTCTAAGATGGAAGTTTAATATGGTCGAGGATTTGAATGTTAATTTTAAGTAGCAGTTGCACACAAACAGAAATGATATGTAAATGCTTCAGCTGTAGGTAAAGGAAGTTTGACGTTTCTTTGACGCCAGAATGGATTTTAGTCCTTTCCTTTTGGTGTTTCACTTCATTTTTGCTTCTTTTGATCTTACCCGCATGATAGGGTCAAGCATTGATGACTTCATACATTCACTGAGGCACCAAAACATCGATTTAGAAGTGGACGCCTTTGGAACAAGAAATGGCCCCAGTGAGTTGTCGTACAACGGGGCCATCACTGTGACAGGAGATGACAAGGTATGCCGGGCTCTGACGCCCATCACACCAAAGACGGGCAGGAACGTGCAGTTTGAACAATACATACCAACTGGCACAAGCAGATGGGATGGTTCTCACTTTTAGAGGTTAATTCATTCTGCACATTCTTTATTTGAAACTGAACGTATCACATCCTGAAACAAAGCCTACCGTTGTGTTTAAAAGAGGTTGCATTACGGAGTTTTATAGTGAGTGCTTAAAGTTTAAAGTGAAAGTCGCTCTGTCATGTCCAACTGTTTGCGACCCTATGAAATTCTCCAGGCCAGAGTACTGGAGTGGGTAGCCTTTCCCTTCTCCAGGGGATCCTCCCAACCCAGGGATCGAACCCAGGTCTCCCACACTGCAGGCAGATTCTTTACCAGCTGAGCCACAAGTGTTGCTGCTAAAAATCATGTGATGTATTTTGTTTTAATTTAGACATAAATAGTCACACAGCTAATGCTGTTGCAGTTGGTAGCGATCAAAATACTGAACTCCTTGCCATATATTGGGAATTGATTGAATACTATGAGTGATGGTTCGTGACACTTGGTGCTTTAGCCTTCCTGTGTTGCCCATAGTTTGAAAGCTTTTCTACTGTGTATTTTCATTAAATTTTATATTTGCTTTCTGAGGACTTAGAATGCATGTTTGTTATGCTTTAGGATCCCAGATTTTCAATAGCATGTAACACCAAAAGGCTGAATTGCTTTCCTGTACTCATGGACATCATTAGCAATGGGCTACTTGGAATGCTTAATTCTTCAGAACACATTCAGACGGACAGAAGCACATATTTTGAGGTAAGCATAGTATTATCTCACTTTTCGTGGGTCATGAGACTCTGATGCTGGGAGGGATTGGGGGGAGGAGGAGAAGGGGACGACAGAGGATGAGATGGCTGGATGGCATCACTGACTCGATGGATGTGAGTCTGAGTGAACTCCAGGAGTTGGTGATGGACAGGGAGGCCTGGCGTGCTGCAATTCATGGGGTCACAAAGAGTTGGACACAACTGAGCGACTGAAATGAACTGAGCTGAGACATTTTCAGGAAAATACTTGAAATGCTGAAATAACAAGGTAGTTTTTATGAACTTATTATTGAATGTTTATGTTTTATATGCAACTAAATTATATATATATATGTATATGTACACACATATGTGTATACATACACATGCAATATTTAGCAATCATTGCAAAGCATTGTAACTTTAATTGGATGACAAAGCCAATGAACGCCAGAAATACAATTAATTGGGTGAATACAATTAAATGGTGAATTTTGGGCTTAGATCTGTTACCATCTGTGGCCCTCAGTAGTGGGACCTAGTTAAACAGCCAGCATCTTAAATCCGAGGCTTTGTGACCTTGTAACAACTGAGCTTTGTAGGTCTAGGTTCAACAATCCACCAGAAAATGCAGGTAAGAAGTTTCTCCTGGGGCTTCCCTGGTGGCTCAGGGGATGAGAATCTGCCTGCCAGTGCGGGAGACAGGGGCTTGCCCTCTGGTCTGGGAAGATCGCACAGGCCACAGGGCCAGTGAATCCGCGGGCCACGAGTGCTGAGCCTGCGTGGAGCCGGGAGCCGCAAGCCCTGAGCCCACGCGCCCGAGCTCCACAGCGAGGCCGCCGGGGCGAGAAGCCCGTGCACGGCAAACAGCCAGGAGCCCAGGCGGCAACAAAGACCGGCAGAGCCACAGATAAAAATAAGCAGGAAAAACTCTAAAGGGAAAAACCGAAAACTCGATCACAAACTCCCTGAAGAAGGAAACAAGACCGTGTTGGCAGGAGGTGCTGGGGCTGAGTCGCTATAAAGACAAGTGACGGGGCACGTGGAAAACCAGAGGCGCTCGGTAATTGCACTTACTCTCATTATTGAGGTTAGTGCTGTTTTCCTTGGGAATTCTTCAAGTTTCCATTAAAGAATGTTCAGCTGTGACTAGACCAGGGACCGGCTGAGTTAGAACCAGAAGACGCGCTTGTGTAAAATACGACTGGCCGGCCACGCCCGGACCCCGAGTCAGGCCCTCGCGGCGGGTGACCGCGTGCAGATCCGTGTCTGCACGTCACCCCTCACGTCCCTCCCTGTGTTGAGTCTCCCTTGGCCTCCTTTAAATGACGCCTCGGGCATACTCTGTAGCTCACGGGTCACTTTCTGTGGTCAAAAACTACTCCAGTGCTGTCCAAAACCTCAAGTTCTTGTCCGGTTCAAAGACTTAGCAGCAGCCTCGCGGGCGCGGCCTGGGCTGGGCTGTCGGCGCGGCCCCCGCAGCAGTCTACCCTCTTGAGCCAAGAGTGGCCTCGGTCTGGAGCACGCCGGCCCCTCCTGGGTAAAACGCGGCGGGCGCTGGCCGTGCAGACGCAGGGCCCGCAGAGCGAGACAAGGATGAGGTGCTGAGGGCTACCCCGGCCGGCGAGCTGTGGCTACCCCGGTCCCCTCTGCTTGCGTGGTGGCCCCGCCGCGGGCACCTGCGTGGTGGTCTAGGGGAGGGTTTAGCTGGGACCCCCGGCCCTCCTGGAGATGAAGACCCACTCAGCCTTGCAGAGCAGAAGTCCCCGCGGGCTGCGGTAGAGACCTTCACACCATCCTGCTTTCTACGGGTTTTTACTGTTTAATGCACCATCGGGCAGGTAGCGGAACAACTTCGTCTCCTGGGTCTAGAACCTCTAAGTTAGGGTTTACCTCATACAGTTCAGCTATTTAAGAACACTTTGTAATATATAAATATAAGGAAAATATAACTTGCTTTCATTTCTTAGAATACATTTTAATGTTAAAATAGTTCAAATTTGCTGGTAATTTAAAATTTAAATAGTTTGAATTTACCAGTAGTAAAGAAAATGCATTAATCTTCAAATAAATATTTTGAAACTTTTAAGGGGTTATATTTAGTAACAGTTTTATCACTGCAGTGTCTTACTTTCAGCATTAGATTATGTGGTGACTTTAAAAAAATGGTTTTTCTACAAAATGTTTGCTACCTACCAGCCTAGCTGGCTTTGGGTACCTGTGTAGATAATTCCTCTTAGCATGAACCCTGTCGCTTCCCCCCACCCCTCACCACCCACTCCTAGTCTGCTCCAACCCTGCAAGCCCGTCTACCTTGAGTCTAAACCACAGAGCTCGATTCCGACCCCATTCATGACTTTAACTGTCTATCAGAGTGTCCTGAAGGGTCCCCCACTGGCCACCGTGCATGTCCCTGCCTGACCAACCACCCAACTGGCATCAGGAGTCTCCGTGGGCTCCTCCAGGCCGAGCTGTACACACCCTGCCCGCGGGTCCACGTCCTCTAACACAGACAGAATGTGATGTTTATGAACCAAGTTTTGAGTGAGGGGTCAGCCATTGAGACTAATTGTGAATTTTCCATTCCCAAAGAGTGTCCCCGGTTGCTCAGAGGGTAAAGAACCTGATACAGTGCAGGAGACCTGGGTTCGATCCCTGGGTCAGGAAGCTCCCTGGAGGAGGGCATGGCAACCCACTCCAGTGTTCTTGCCTGAAGAATCCCATGGACGGAGGAGCCTGGTGGGCTAGAGTTCCTGCGGTCGCAAATGGTCAGGCATGACCGAGCGGCTGACACACGCTGAAGATGTTCCAGAGCTGGAAAGCCAGCAGGGTGACCACAGGCAGAGGTCGGAGACGCTGAGGCGGGCCTGGGTGCGCTTTCGTCCCCTCATCTCCACACGTGCACCTCTGTTCAGGCAGTGCTGGCCTGCTGCAAGAGCGCAGAGGGGCCCTCCGCTTAGGAGGGGCTGAGAGAGTGTAAGCAGCGCTCAAGGCTCAGGGTCCCGTCCTCAGACGAGCAAAGCAATGAGGCAACCCGTCACCGATGAGATCAAGGCTTCGAGCCAAACCCAAGGCCCTCTCTAACCTGTACAGGACTTTGAGTCGCTTTAACTCAATGCTCTTATGTGGAGTGTGGGCTGACCATTTTTCTCCAAGCCCAGATACCTACCTGCTCAATAACTCATACCCGCCAGCACTTTGAAGGCGTTTGAGCTTTCTCCATTATGTTGAAGGAGAGAAATGATTCCTCCTCCATGTTGAGCTGAACTGACGTGGTCTCAGGTTCTGAACATAGTGGAATAGCTCCCCCGTTGACACGAGCTGTCTGGTAAAACGTCAGCCTCAACGCAGCCCGCACAGAGCTGGGAGAAGAGGCTGTGTGATCGCGTCTCCCTCCGGTAACCGTGGGAGCGCAGTCGTTCACGCGATGCAGTGGGGTCTGTTTCTTCGTGAATGAATCAGGATGCGTGTCCAATGTCCCGGCCGCTGAAGCACACAGCTAAAGAAGCGAAGTTGCAAACAGCACCTTGAGAAGTGCTCTGGGTAGTCAGACTGCTTCACGCATTGAAATGATTTGGTTTAGAGGTAGTATAAATGAAGTCTGTACCTGACCGCCATCAGCTCACGTGTTCGGCATGATTTCAGGAGCACACGGCTTACGAGCACGAGTACCTGGGCATGGCCTTCTTCTGGATCCCCGGGGTGGCCTGCTTCACTCCGTACATCGCCATGGGCAGCATCGGCGACCATAAGGTAAGAGCAGCTACCAGGCCGCGTCCTGCTCCTTACCCTGTACCACCACACGGAAAGAGGGAGACGGGATACATGCGCGCAGACGCCTGAATCACTCCGCTGCAGGCCTGAAACCAACACGACGTCGCCAATCAACTATACTCCCGTAGAAAAGAAAAATCAGTAAAAGCCGAGGAGTAAGAAAAAATGCAACAAAAGGGATTAAGTCAAATTTCTCAGATTTTCCTCCCTGAGGGAAAAGAATGTTTCCTATACTAAGTAGTAATGATAATAAAAAGCAAAAGTCCTTATATGCTCTTTTACATTTTTTGTATTGGAGGATAATCGCTTCACCACGTTGTGTTGGTTTCTGCTCTACGAGGTGATTCAGACGCCCCAGAGCCCCAGCTGAGCTCCCGCCAGCTCTCTGCCTCACACACGGTAGCGTATATGGGTCAGCGCTACTCTCCCAATTGCTATGTTCTTAACGCCCTGTGACCGCCCCCCATCTTATGACCACACATGTATATGTGCATCGTGCACCTAATTTAAACAATGCTTGAAACAGTGGAGGGTCAACCATTTGAATAAAAGCTTGGCGAATATACGGAATATGCTATTTGCCTTAAATGACAGACCTCAGGAAGGATAGCTCAGAAGGTACCATCAGCTGGCTGGGAACTGCAGATTCCGTCTGGCGGGTTCTCCTTCCCTGCTGACACCATCCCATCCCCGTTCCAGACCAGGGCGAGGTTCTCCGGTGTAACAGCCCTAAGCAATGCACCAGCGTACTTTCGCTTATTGCTGGAAAAGAGTGTCCCTTTAAAGCTTCTTTTTGCGAAGATTCTATAAAAATGTCAGGAACCCATGATAGACTTTCTGTGCATCCACGGTGCTTCCGTGCCAAAGAAGTTCCCTCCCCGCATTTCCAACGTCTGGCGGGTTCTCCTTCCCTGCTGACACCATCCCATCCCCGTTCCAGACCAGGGCGAGGTTCTCCGGTGTAACAGCCCTAAGCAATGCACCAGCGTACTTCCGCTTATTGCTGGAAAAGAGTGTCCCTTTAAAGCTTCTTTTTGCGAAGATTCTATAAAAATGTCAGGAACCCATGATAGACTTTCTGTGCATCCACGGTGCTTCCGTGCCAAAGAAGTTCCCTCCCCGCATTTCCATGACCTTAGCGTCCTCCGCTGGGGTTCCCTCTGCACCGCTGAGCTTCGTGAAAGTTCAGCAGGTGCTGCTGGTGGAGTCAAATCAATTTTCACTTACCCTGCTCTTAAACTATCCTCCTCTTGAGCGATTTCTCCTCTAAGAAGCAGAGCAAGATGCCAACTGTAAGTGTGCTGTTTACATTCGGCATAAAGCTTAAGAATCTTCCAGGAAATTGTGCACCTCCTTCTCTTGAAACTCTGTGAAGCTTGCAAGGCTCCATAGTGTCAGAGGCATCAGTAGCTTTGACAAGAAAAGAATAAGAATCTTCCCACCGCGGCAATGCTGCGTAGATCCCTTCTTCCTGGAGACAAGACGGCATACAGCATTATCAATGCCCCTGAAAGAGGACCGGGGCAAGTCACAGTGTCATTAGCTAAATTAGCATAATATATGAGAGAGACATAGAAATGAATGCTTTTATGCTGCATATTTGCAATTTTTCAAGCCTAAACTATTCAAAAACTTTTGACAATTCTTTTGCTCCTTTATCAGAAAAAAGTTCACTCCCAGCTGCGGATTTCGGGCCTCTATCCTTCCGCTTACTGGTTTGGGCAGGCGCTGGTGGACGTTCCCCTGTACCTCTCGATCCTCCTTCTAATGCAAATAATGGATTACATTTTTAGTCCAGACGAGTTTGTGTTTATCATTCAAAACCTGGCAGTTCAGGTAAGTGGCAAAAGTTGTCAAATGGCTTTCCTAGACTACTTTTCATAAATGCAATTACATTATTCATCTTCAACCAAAGAACTTCCCGTTATGTTTGTTATAGCTTGGTTCTGGAAAGCAGCATTTAAGTTGTGTTCAGTCCCTAAGTCGTGTCCAACTCTTTGCAACCCCATGGACTGCAGCACACAAGGCTTCCCTGTCCTTCACTATTTCCAGGAGTTTGCTTAGATTCAGGTCCATTGAGTCAGTGATACCATCCAACCATCTCATCCTCTGTCGTCCCCTTCTCCTGCCTTCAATCTCTCCCAGCATCAGGATTTTTTTCCAGTGAGTCAGCTCTTTGCATCAGGTGGCCCAAGTATTAGAGCTTTAGCAACACTCCCTCCAGTGAATATTCAGGGTTGATGTCCTCTAGGATTGACTGGTTTGATCTCCTTGCTGTCCTAGGGTTTAAATATAAATTTGTATTTAGATAGCATTTACCTTAGGTGACTGTAATATTTCTATTTTCAGACCCTGTGTATAGTTGGCTATGTCTCATCTCTTGTTTTCTTGACGTATGTGATTTCTTTCATTTTTCGCCATGGGAGGAAAAATAGTGGCCTTTGGTCATTTTTCTTCCTACTTGTAAGTATGCATATGGTGCATGGTATTTTATTTTTAACTATTTTTAATAATTCTGAGAATATA
This sequence comes from Kobus ellipsiprymnus, assembly GCA_006410655.1. Lineage (NCBI taxonomy): Eukaryota > Metazoa > Chordata > Mammalia > Artiodactyla > Bovidae > Kobus > Kobus ellipsiprymnus. The sequence goes on from SJYR01001214.1 coordinate 129,360, forward strand.
TATTTCATCTTTGTAGTAAGCATGGTGGTAAATTAATATTGCTTTCAGAGTGTTATACTTTGGTGAAACTATGCTCTTTTTATTTTAGGTCACCCTCTTCGCCATTGTTGCTAATTATCTGAATGAAAACGGGTTCCTAGGGCTGTTTCTCTGCACCATATTAATACCACCCTTCACACTGATTGGTGTTCTACTCATTTTTTCTGAGGTGAGTAATTTCACATCTGTTCTGGGATCATGAAATTTGCTGTCATTGGAGAAAAGCTTGGATATGATACAATGTACGTAGANACGGGTTCCTAGGGCTGTTTCTCTGCACCATATTAATACCACCCTTCACACTGATTGGTGTTCTACTCATTTTTTCTGAGGTGAGTAATTTCACATCTGTTCTGGGATCATGAAATTTGCTGTCGTTGGAGAAAAGCTTGGATATGATACAATGTACGTAGAGCCCTCAGCCGGTCAGCGTTCGATGCCTGTCTTCAGAAGGTCACCTCACTCCCCACAGGCGAGGGTCACAGTCTCCAGGAGGAAGCCCTGCCTTGCTTTATCAAGGCCAGAGGCAGGGGCACGGTGGTGGAATTTTGCAGTTCTCTTGGTCACTCTCACACCTGGGGGCAAAGGACCTACTGGGAGGTGGCAGAGATGCCCTTTTTCTATTCATTCCGGACACACGAAGTTTAAGTTTCCTAAGAGACGTGCAGTGGGAAATGGCAAGTGGTCACGTGACATAGGAGCCTGAAATTCAGTGTGTGCGTTCAAAACAAAAGCTGAACCCCTGAGATTCACATGCTTATGAGTGATGTTTAAAGCCACTGGACTAGCTTGTATAATCTGCAGAGTAAGCATTGTTAGATTGAAAAGAAGATGAAGCATTTGGCTTTGAACTACAAACTTTAAAGACTGGGAAGAGGAGGACTCCACAAACCAGTTTAAGGAGCTTGTGGGGGAGGAGAAAAAAAGGAGGAAATTTGTGCACCAGAATCTCATCTCTGAAACCCCCCTGAACACTTAGGGTAAATAAGGATGTGTGTCGGATGGCAACAAATCATGCTTCAAAAAGGATGGAGGGATTCATCTAATGAGCGGTCTAGAAAGATGATAATTGAGAAGAAACTGCTGGGCTGCACCACATTGGAGTCCTTGGTGATGTTCACAAGACAGGTTTCAGTGGAAGGGTGGACACAAAAGCTTAGAAGGAGCAAGCTTAGTACAGAACGAAGAGTGAAGAGCTAGTGAGGTGGTTATAGACACATAGTTCTAGGAGCTTTGCTAAAAAGAGTACCAGTGAGATGGAAGAGTGGAGGAGGGAGAANCAGTTCAACAGGGAGGGGGTGGATGCATATTCATATAGCTGATTCGCTCCATTGGCCGGCAGAAACCAACACAACGTCGTAAAGAGATTGTACTGATCTTGGCCCCGTCCAATTTAAAAAAAAGATACCACAGGAAAAAAAAGATCATGACCAGAGCATATGGCAACGGAAATGTTCTCCTTTCTTAGGGGGAAAGGGTAAATTATCATCTGAGTGAGGTGAAGGGAGGTCTTGGGACTTTGAAGGTAGAAGAAAGATGTGAAAAATTGTTTCAGAGGGCAGGTCAGCAGAACGGGGACAGTGCTAGAGGACCCCCGCCCCGCCCCGCCGACCCTACTTTTAAGTGACGTCGGCAGAGCTGTTTCTGTCCTCTTGTCTGCCGCTCTCGTGTAACTCAGGAGAAGTGGAGAGTTAGGTTTGACCAGGGATAGGGTTTTGCCAGACGAGTTGATGAAGCAAAGAGTCAGGGGCAGCGTTTCTGTATAAAGAGGGGTCAGAACAACGGACCGTGGCGTCTAAGCTCGGGAATGAGGAAGGGGAGGAGACGAGGGGGTCTGTGGACAGAGGAGTGGTGGGTGGAGTGTCTCCAACTCCAAATTATAGAGAAAGGATGCTCGGAATAAAATCGGTGGTGGACAGGGCCAAGACCGGGGAGCCTGAAGCCGATTTTGGATATGACCCAGTCCTTGGACGCGAGCAAGATGACGTCAGGGTCCTGGCAGGTCATCCGATATGAAACAGTCATCTTAGATGCTGGATGGCTGTGTTGGTTAGAGATTTACGACATCGGATTAAAGATGCTCAGAAAAGAAGTCTTGGGAAATGCAGCTAGAGAAACAAAACAGATCCTTTGCCCCTCATTCGCAAAAGAGTTGGGAGACCTTTTAAATAGTACTGATGAAAACCACGCCTTTGAGTGTGTGCAGGTGAAAGCCCAGGTGAGGAACTTTGTCTTCTGGCTGAGGGGCGGTCACTGGCATCCTCCTGAGCAGGAGGAGCGGGTGACGGGCCAGCGCGCCGGTGCCACAGCACAGGCGTGGTGAGCAAGGCGCGGGCGGCGGCCAGTCCAGGCACGTCTTGCCCTTGGCTTCAGTGGCCCCACGACGCCACCCAGGTTTCCGCCAGCAGAGCAAATCCTGCTCACTCCTGCCCGACGCACCTGAGCTGCCGCCAAACTCAGGCTAGCAGGTAGGTCGCCAAGTGACCTGGGAAGCGAGGAAGGCGCACAGTTAGGAACTGACTCTTACGTGATGTAGAAGAGGACTCACGTAGACTGCACACGCGTCGCTTAACGGGCATTGTTTTTTGTGGAAAGAGATTCGCACACAGATCAGGGTGCGTATAAATACCCCTTTCTCCTCGTTTCACAGATTTCTCCCGACTCTGTGGATTACCTGGGGGCTTCAGAACAGCAGGTTGCATTTCTGACACTGCTAATCGTAAGAAGACGCTTTCATGTAAATGTTCTTGGCGGAGGGGACAGCTTTGTATGCTCTGTGTTAAATGAACAGGTTTAATTTCGCCACTTCAGTTTTAATTCCTCACTTCCGGCATCTGGCCGCTAGTTAACACTCATCATCTCATACTGAGTGGGAAGCCCGGACTCTCGGTGGTGTCGGTGATGCTCGTATCAACTCATTACTATTTCTTTTCTTACAACAATTTTATTTATCTACTTAAAAATAAACAGAGACGCCTGCATGGGCTCTCTCTGGCTGCAGAGAGCTGGGCCGCACTCGAGCTGCGCTGTGAGGGCTCCTCGCTGCCCCGGCTGCTCTCACGGATCACGGGCTCAGGGCGGTCAGGACTGCGTAGCTGCGGCTCCCGGGCTCAGTCGCCCTGTGGCACGTGGGATCTTCCCACATCGGGGATCGAACCCACGTCCCCTGCACTGCCCAGCAGATTCCTCACCGCCGAGTCACCAGGGAGGCCCACCCTCCTGTTTCTGTCATGATTTCTCTTAAGTACAGTAACACAGACTAGGAGAGCTTCATAAAGTATTGACCGTATTATCTTTCAATCTTGTGAGAATGTTACCAAATCCTTAAAAACCTTGAACATGATCAAGCTCCTTAAATCAATTCCAGTGTGGAAGCTGCTTTTATATTGATGCTCACTGTGACTGTCTTTCTCTCCCCAGCCTTACCTTCATTTCTTCATTTTCCTCTTTATCTTACGATGTCTGGAAATGAAATTTAGGAAGAAACCGATGAGAAAGGATCCTGTGTTCAGGTTAAGAAAATTCAAATACTGTTTCACGGCTCATTTTAATACTCTGTTTAAAGACATTTTAATATGTCTAATTAGCTGCATAGAAAGTCTCGTGTAGAGTTGTTTTGATGGGACTGTGTGGAGTTGTTGTTCAGTCACCCAGTCGTGTCCGACCTTTGTGACCCCAGGGACTGCAGCACGCCAGGCTTCCCTGTCCATCACCAACTCCTGGGCACAGCTATGTAAGCAGTGGGATGAGTCTAGGCATCCAGGAAGGAGGAGTAGCTGAGCAAAAGGAGGAAAGTTGGAATGAACCCCAGCTTCCTGCAGATTTGAGAAGGCCGCTGGGACCAACTCGGAGGCCTGTGTTGCAGGACCATGAAAACCCAACCTGAACCTTGGTACTGGAGGGTCTTGGGTAGAGATGCTTAGGGCGGGTTTTGAAAGTTACACAATGGAAGAGGAAGACAGATGTGCTTTGAAAACCTTGCCTTACTCAGAAGAGGAATCAAGCTCAAGTCCAGCTTAAGCGAGCAGAGCAGGAGGGGGCGGGGAGACAGCTCTGTTTTAGGGCATCAGCTGCCAGCGGAAGTTTGGGAGAGAGACAGGGAGCAGCCGTAACCAGGGGTGTGGGACAATGCAGGGGAGAATTCGGTGGGTAGCAGTTGGAAAAGGGTGATTCTGAAACACATGCCCAAGAAGCGACGGTGCTCAGTTACTGGTGAGTCCGAGTCCTGGGGTCTGAAGGTCATGCCTCCGATGATAAGCATTTTGGTCCACTGTTGCCCCAAAGCCTTCAGAATTCTGAAGTATCTGTGCTAAAATTATAGCTCCTAGGTTCCTTTCACGTGCAACCCTGCCTCAAAATCCTTCTCCAAAGAAGTGTGGACCGTTTTATTATTTAAAAAGAAGTCACAACCAATAAGGCGCGTTATGCTCAGGCAAAAAGCCAGGATGATATGAAAGGAGCATCATTGATGGGAGCAAGGCTGTTTGAAAGGGGAACGGTGTCGACTAGAAACTTAGAGATTTTGCTGTGGATTCTTTACCAGCTGAGCCACAAGGAAAGCCCCACAGCTACTCAATCTGTCCAAATAATTGATCGCAGTTCATACAAAATTCACCATTTTGGTACACGTTTTTCAGCTGGAAACCTCTTAGATTCGCACTGTTTTACTTGTAGAATTTCGCCAAGGAGCAGTGCTGTTTTTGCAAACCCAGAGAAACCCGAAGGAGAGGATGAAGACGTCCAGACGGAAAGAAGGAGAACAGCAGACGCTGTGGCCGCCCCGGACTCGGAGGAGGTAAGCCGAGAAATTGCGCGTCGGACACTCGACTCTGTCAGGGCCAGGGGCCCGTGTGCAGTCTTACTTTTCTGAAAACACGCAAGGTTCTTTAGTTCTTACACATGGAGCCCATCATTTGACTTCTGTGAATATGCAGTGCCCACAAAGATGAGAGAACAGAGGAAACACACACACTGACTTCTTCATGCCTTTTTCAGAGTCATAGTTTTGGCAAATAAAGTTAATCATCACAAAACCAAAACGAGACTTTGTAAGTTTTCTAAACTGAGTAAAGTTTACTGCAAGCAGTTCAGGGGAGAGAGTTCANCACACTGACTTCTTCATGCCTTTTTCAGAGTCATAGTTTTGGCAAATAAAGTTAATCATCACAAAACCAAAACGAGACTTTGTAAGTTTTCTAAACTGAGTAAAGTTTACTGCAAGCAGTTCAGGGGAGAGAGTTCATCTGAGGTGTGTATGTCTTTGTGTGCCCGGGTGTGTCTGTGTGTCTGTGTGTATATTTGTGTGCCTGTGGGTGTGTGTACATGAATACACATCTTCACAGACCTACTGGCTGAGTGGATGTCTCTATTCCAGTCTTCGGAGGAAGAGCAAGCAGGAATCATATGACGCAGTACAGATGTCTTTTCCCTGAAGGAATGTATAAGACTGGGGGAGTTTGCTGGAAAATGGCAGTTTCTAGGGGGGAGGGCTGGTCTGACTCATGGTATCGAGCAGGAGAGATCTGGACTCGGGGAGGAGGGGACACCCGCTCGTTTCACAGTGAGAATGAAGCTGCATTGGACTTCCCTTGCTTTTCCAGAAACCTGCCATCGTGGCCAGCTGTCTACGGAAAGAATATGCAGGCAGAAAGAAAAACTGTTTTGCCAAGAGGAAGAAAAAAGTAGCCACAAGAAATGTCTCTTTCTGCGTGAAAAAAGGTGGGACCCGTTCATTCTGCTGGCAGAGCCGTCTTGACCCGTGACCGTGAGGTCTCCTGAAGGGCCTGGGAGGGTCTGAATCCGGGCCCATCTGCGGATGAACCCGGAGGGCAGCCAGCCCTCCTCCACAGGCTACAGCCCACCCAGCCTGTGGAAAATCGCAGCTATAATTATAATGGGGTGTCCTTGCATAGGAAGACAGTTCTGTTTCATTCAGACAGAGACACAGAAAAGAGCAACGATAAGAACAATGACCAAAACGGAGGCGGTCCTTCTGTTAAGAAGGATGGACTTATTTTTTAAGTAACAGAATTAATTTCACAACAGGGATTAGTTCTCAGGAAGGAACCCCCTGGGGTACTGCAGTGCACCCTTCCTCGCAAATAGCATGTTTTGCAGCGTATTGGTTACATGCAAAAAAAAAATGTGCTTCAGCTTCCAGCTCAATCTCAGATTGGCTGCATGACCTCGGTCGTTTTGCTCTCCACTCTCTTTGCACCTCCATTTCCTTGCCTGCAAAAGGAAGCTAGTGGCAACACTCAGGCGTGTGTGTGAAGAATAAGTGAAAGGATGCCTGTGGTTTGACAGACGGTGAGCCATGAAACAGCACTTGTGTTACTTTTATTTAAGGTATAATTCTGAGTGTGCCTGATTCTTTCAGGTGAAGTTTTAGGGCTCTTGGGACACAACGGAGCAGGTAAAAGCACAACCGTCAAGATGATAACTGGAGACGTGAGGCCAACCGCAGGGCAGGTCAGTAACCACGTGGAAACACGCTCACCAGGGCTGCCCAGGACAAACGCTTCCAGTGGCCACAGGGGCCAGTCTTAAAAATATATATCTGGTCCTTTCTTTTTAATCAATGTGATTTATGCACTGAATGGAGAGGATGAATGAAAAATGTTTCCCCCGAATTCCAAAAATAGATGACCGTGAGGTCTCCTGAAGGGCCTGGGAGGGTCTGAATCCGGGCCCATCTGCGGATGAACCCGGAGGGCAGCCAGCCCTCCTCCACAGGCTACAGCCCACCCAGCCTGTGGAAAATCGCAGCTATAATTATAATGGGGTGTCCTTGCATAGGAAGACAGTTCTGTTTCATTCAGACAGAGACACAGAAAAGAGCAACGATAAGAACAATGACCAAAACGGAGGCGGTCCTTCTGTTAAGAAGGATGGACTTATTTTTTAAGTAACAGAATTAATTTCACAACAGGGATTAGTTCTCAGGAAGGAACCCCCTGGGGTACTGCAGTGCACCCTTCCTCGCAAACAGCATGTTTTGCAGCGTATTGGTTACATGCAAAAAAAAAATGTGCTTCAGCTTCCAGCTCAATCTCAGATTGGCTGCATGACCTCGGTCGTTTTGCTCTCCACTCTCTTTGCACCTCCATTTCCTTGCCTGCAAAAGGAAGCTAGTGGCAACACTCAGGCGTGTGTGTGAAGAATAAGTGAAAGGATGCCTGTGGTTTGACAGACGGTGAGCCATGAAACAGCACTTGTGTTACTTTTATTTAAGGTATAATTCTGAGTGTGCCTGATTCTTTCAGGTGAAGTTTTAGGGCTCTTGGGACACAACGGAGCAGGTAAAAGCACAACCGTCAAGATGATAACTGGAGACGTGAGGCCAACCGCAGGGCAGGTCAGTAACCACGTGGAAACACGCTCACCAGGGCTGCCCAGGACAAACGCTTCCAGTGGCCACAGGGGCCAGTCTTAAAAATATATATCTGGTCCTTTCTTATTAATCAATGTGATTTATGCACTGAATGGAGAGGATGAATGAAAAATGTTTCCCCCGAATTCCAAAAATAGTTAGGCACTATGTGTATCTATATGATGCCTTTTACTGAGTGAAAAACAGACACATTCGCAGGAAACATTTGGCAAAGTAAAACTAAACGCTAGCTTTGTTCATGGTCTTTCTTTTCTTTCCTTTTTTTTTTTTTTTTTTTAGTTATATATCCTGAGAACTTGTTGAATTGGACTGCCAAGATCCAGGATTTATTCAGAAAACAGAAATCTTAGATTAGTGAAAAACTGTCCAAGTTCCAAAGCAAAAAACCACAATAGTATATGAATACAGTGGGGTGCTATGTCTGGGCCAAGCTGTGTACAGTAATGGACAGAGGATTGAAGTATTGCAACTTTGTATTTTTTGTTGTTCTTTTTTAAAAATAATATTTATTTATTTATCTGCAATGGGTCTTCGTTACAGCATTGAACTGGGATTCAGGGATTGAACCTGAAGTTACAGGGCTCAATCCCAGGTTCAGCAATTGAACCTGGGCCCCCCGTGTTAGGAGCACAGAGTCTCACCCCCGGACCACCAAGGAAGTCCCACAGTATCGCACATTTGAAGGGCAGACGCTGCTGACACTGGTCAGAAGGTGAAGGCCAGAGGGCGTGCTCACCACGAGAAGCTGATGGCACCCTTGGTTTCCCTTCCCCTCTCACTCCACGGCAGCGAGTGGTCCTTAGAAAAATGCAGACGCGCTCATGCCATCACCCTGCTTATAACCCTGCAGCTGGAGTGCGTCCGGAACCTTCACCGGGGCCACAGAAGGCCCTGTAGGGTCTGGGCTCCGTTGATGACCCTGGCTCCCGCCGGCCTTTGGTGGTCTTCCCACTGTGAGACCCTCGGTGTGCTCTCCGGGGGCTGGAGTGCTCCGCCCTCGGCTCTTCTCCTTCTCATCACTTTAAAATCCACGTCCCCAGAGGCCTCCCCCTGGGACCCTGGGGTAACACCTTTGTTGCCCTGCAAGCGTTCGGCGGGCGCTGCGATTCACTCGTGTGTGTGCTTGCTGCCGTGCTTCCTGTTTCTCTGTCTAGACTGAAAGCTCTAGGAGACCAGGTTAGCGAGGGCTCTCCTCCTCAGTCCTGGGCAGAGGCGATACAGCCCCGACATCACGCGCTTGCCGACCCGGGGCAGGCCCCAGGTCCCACTCCCAGCTCTACCTCGAACGGCCTCCTGCACGATTCCAACAAACGAGGCTCGTTTGTTTCCTCATGTGTGAAACAGCACTCTCCAGCCAATGCCCAGTCAGGTCGGGTGTTTCTGAGGCCAAAATAATTTAAAACACAAAAAATGTAAGCACCGGTAAACATACATACCTGCTATTATTATTATATGGCACACTGTCTGGCTCGTAAAAGATAATAAATGCGTGTATTTGTTGATCCCTATGTGCCAGACTAGTGCTGAGAAGTTTCCATTTACCTTAGTTCAGGATTTCTCAGGTTTGGCCCTGGGGACGTGTTGGGGTTTGGGGGGCGAGGATGCTTGTTTTTGTTATCTTCTCTTTTTTTAAACTTAAAAAATACCTTTTTATTTCACATTGCCAACTAACAGTGTTGTGACAGTTTCAGGTGGACAGCAAAGGATCCAGCCATCCACACACACGTGTCCATCCTCCCCCAGACTCCCCTCCCACCCAGGCTGCTGCAGAACCCTGGGCAGTGTTCCCTGTGCCGCACCGCAGGCCCTTGCTGGTTGTCCATTTTAAATATAGCCACGTGTATGTGTCCATCCCAAACGCCCTCACTGTCCCTCCCCCAGCCCATCCCCCCGGCAACCATAAGTGTTCTTCTGCATCTGTGGGTCTGTCTCTGTTTATCAGCTCAGTGCAGTCACTCAGTCGTGTCTGACTCTTTGTGACCGCATGGACTGCAGCACGCCAGGCTTCCTTGTCCATCACCAACTCCCCGAGTTTACTCAGACTCGTTTCCATCGGGTTGGTGATATCATCCAACCATCTCATCCTCTGTCGTCCCCTTCTCCCACCTTCAATCTTTCCCAGCATCAGGGTCTTTTCCAAGGAGTAAGTTCTTCGCATCAGGTGGCCAAGTTATTGGAGTTTCAGATGACCGTGAGGTCTCCTGAAGGGCCTGGGAGGGTCTGAATCCGGGCCCATCTGCGGATGAACCCGGAGGGCAGCCAGCCCTCCTCCACAGGCTACAGCCCACCCAGCCTGTGGAAAATCGCAGCTATAATTATAATGGGGTGTCCTTGCATAGGAAGACAGTTCTGTTTCATTCAGACAGAGACACAGAAAAGAGCAACGATAAGAACAATGACCAAAACGGAGGCGGTCCTTCTGTTAAGAAGGATGGACTTATTTTTTAAGTAACAGAATTAATTTCACAACAGGGATTAGTTCTCAGGAAGGAACCCCCTGGGGTACTGCAGTGCACCCTTCCTCGCAAATAGCATGTTTTGCAGCGTATTGGTTACATGCAAAAAAAAAATGTGCTTCAGCTTCCAGCTCAATCTCAGATTGGCTGCATGACCTCGGTCGTTTTGCTCTCCACTCTCTTTGCACCTCCATTTCCTTGCCTGCAAAAGGAAGCTAGTGGCAACACTCAGGCGTGTGTGTGAAGAATAAGTGAAAGGATGCCTGTGGTTTGACAGACGGTGAGCCATGAAACAGCACTTGTGTTACTTTTATTTAAGGTATAATTCTGAGTGTGCCTGATTCTTTCAGGTGAAGTTTTAGGGCTCTTGGGACACAACGGAGCAGGTAAAAGCACAACCGTCAAGATGATAACTGGAGACGTGAGGCCAACCGCAGGGCAGGTCAGTAACCACGTGGAAACACGCTCACCAGGGCTGCCCAGGACAAACGCTTCCAGTGGCCACAGGGGCCAGTCTTAAAAATATATATCTGGTCCTTTCTTTTTAATCAATGTGATTTATGCACTGAATGGAGAGGATGAATGAAAAATGTTTCCCCCGAATTCCAAAAATAGTTAGGCACTATGTGTATCTATATGATGCCTTTTACTGAGTGAAAAACAGACACATTCGCAGGAAACATTTGGCAAAGTAAAACTAAACGCTAGCTTTGTTCATGGTCTTTCTTTTCTTTCCTTTTTTTTTTTTTTTTTTTTAGTTATATATCCTGAGAACTTGTTGAATTGGACTGCCAAGATCCAGGATTTATTCAGAAAACAGAAATCTTAGATTAGTGAAAAACTGTCCAAGTTCCAAAGCAAAAAACCACAATAGTATATGAATACAGTGGGGTGCTATGTCTGGGCCAAGCTGTGTAAAGTAATGGACAGAGGATTGAAGTATTGCAACTTTGTATTTTTTGTTGTTCTTTTTTAAAAATAATATTTATTTATTTATCTGCAATGGGTCTTCGTTACAGCATTGAACTGGGATTCAGGGATTGAACCTGAAGTTACAGGGCTCAATCCCAGGTTCAGCAATTGAACCTGGGCCCCCCGTGTTAGGAGCACAGAGTCTCACCCCCGGACCACCAAGGAAGTCCCACAGTATCGCACATTTGAAGGGCAGACGCTGCTGACACTGGTCAGAAGGTGAAGGCCAGAGGGCGTGCTCACCACGAGAAGCTGATGGCACCCTTGGTTTCCCTTCCCCTCTCACTCCACGGCAGCGAGTGGTCCTTAGAAAAATGCAGACGCGCTCATGCCATCACCCTGCTTATAACCCTGCAGCTGGAGTGCGTCCGGAACCTTCACCGGGGCCACAGAAGGCCCTGTAGGGTCTGGGCTCCATTGATGACCCTGGCTCCCGCCGGCCTTTGGTGGTCTTCCCACTGTGAGACCCTCGGTGTGCTCTCCGGGGGCTGGAGTGCTCCGCCCTCGGCTCTTCTCCTTCTCATCACTTTAAAATCCACGTCCCCAGAGGCCTCCCCCTGGGACCCTGGGGTAACACCTTTGTTGCCCTGCAAGCGTTCGGCGGGCGCTGCGATTCACTCGCGTGTGTGCTTGCTGCCGTGCTTCCTGTTTCTCTGTCTAGACTGAAAGCTCTAGGAGACCAGGTTAGCGAGGGCTCTCCTCCTCAGTCCTGGGCAGAGGCGATACAGCCCCGACATCACGCGCTTGCCGACCCGGGGCAGGCCCCAGGTCCCACTCCCAGCTCTACCTCGAACGGCCTCCTGCACGATTCCAACAAACGAGGCTCGTTTGTTTCCTCATGTGTGAAACAGCACTCTCCAGCCAATGCCCAGTCAGGTCGGGTGTTTCTGAGGCCAAAATAATTTAAAACACAAAAAATGTAAGCACCGGTAAACATACATACCTGCTATTATCATTATATGGCATACTGTCTGGCTCGTAAAAAATAATAAATGCATGTATTTGTTGATTCCTATGTGCCAGACTAGTGCTGAGAAGTTTCCATTTACCTTAGTTCAGGATTTCTCAGGTTTGGCCCTGGGGACGTGTTGGGGTTTGGGGGCAAGGATGCTTGTTTTTGTTGTTTATCTTCTTTTTTTAAACTTAAAAAATACCTTTTTATTTCACATTGCCAACTAACAGTGTTGTGACAGTTTCAGGTGGACAGCAAAGGACCCAGCCATCCACACACACGTGTCCATTCTCCCCCAAACTCCCCTCCCACCCAGGCTGCTGCAGAACCCTGTGCAGTGTTCCCTGTGCCGTACCGCAGGTCCTTGCTGGTTGTCCATTTTAAATATAGCCACGTGTATGTGTCCATCCCAAACGCCCTCACTGTCCCTCCCCCAGCCCATCCCCCTGGCAACCATAAGTGTTCTTCTGCATCTGTGGGTCTGTCTCTGTTTATCAGCTCAGTGCAGTCGCTCAGTCGTGTCCAACTCTTTGTGACCGCATGGACTGCAGCACGCCAGGCTTCCTTGTCTATCACCAACTCCCCAAGTTTACTCAGACTCGTTTCCATCGGGTTGGTGATATCATCCAACCATCTCATCCTCTGTCGTCCCCTTCTCCCATCTTCAATCTTTCCCAGCATCAGGGTCTTTTCCAAGGAGTAAGTTCTTCGCATCAGGTGGCCAAGTTATTGGAGTTTCAGCTTCAGCATCAGTCCTTCCAATGAATATTCAGGAATGATTTCCTTTAGGATGGACTGGTTGGATCTCCTTGCAGTCCAAGGGACTCTCTAGAGTCTTCTCCAACAGCACAGTTCAAAAGCATCAATTCTCTGGTACTCAGCTTACTTCACAGTCCAACTCGCACATCCATACATGACCACCAGAAAAACCATAGCCTTGACTAGACGGACCTTTGTTGGCAAAGTAATGTCTCTGCTTTTCAATATGCCATCTAGGTTGGTCATAACTTTTCCTCCAAGGAGTAAGTGTCTTTTAATTTCATGGCTGCAGTCACCATCTGCNGGAAAAACCATAGCCTTGACTAGACGGACCTTTGTTGGCAAAGTAATGTCTCTGCTTTTCAATATGCCATCTAGGTTGGTCATAACTTTTCCTCCAAGGAGTAAGTGTCTTTTAATTTCATGGCTGCAGTCACCATCTGCAGTGATTTTGCAGCCCCCCCAAAATAAAGTCTGACACTGTTTCCACTGTTTCCCCATCTAATTGCCATGAAGTGATGGGACCAGATGCCATGATCTTAATTTTCTGAATGCTGAGTTTTAAGCCAACCTTTTCACTCTCCTCTTTCACTCTCATCAAGAGGCTCTTTAGTTCTTCTTCGCTTTCTGCCATAAGGGGGGTGTCATCTGCGTATCTAAGGTTTCTGTTTTTAAAGAAGCTCATTTGTATCGTTTCTTTTTAGATTCTACACATAATGTCATACGCTATTTCTCCTTCTCTGTCTTACCTCACTCAGCATGACAATTTCTAGGTCCATCCATGTTTTTAGGCTTTTTATTCCATATTGTCGCGTTAGTGTCATTTTGGACCAGATCATTCTTATCATGAGGGGCTATTATCCTGTGTATTGCGGGATATTTAGCAGCATCCTTGGCCTCAACCCACGAGGTTCTCAATCAGGACAACACAAGAGTCTCCAAACGGGCCAGATGTCCCCTGGCAGGAGGGCTGGAAAAAACTAGCTTATTTAATCTTCACAATATACTTGTGAAATATCCCATAATTGTAACAATTTTAACTTTGGAAAAACAGAATCTTCAACAAATGCCTGCTCCTATGGATGTTTGGATCCGTAAATGAAGTCAAGCATTGGACAGCCAGGCTTACCAGGTGGCTCAGTGCTAAAGAGTCTGCCAGCCAGTGCAGGAGACAGACGGGTTGGCTGCCTGGATCGGGAAGGTCCCCTGGGGGAGGACATGGCAACCCACCCCAGTATTCTAGCCTGGGAAATTCCATGGACAGAGGAGCCTGGGGGGCTACGGTCCACGGGGTCACAAAGGGTCAGACACGACATAGGGCCTAAACGGCAACAGCAGTCAGGCAGCCAGATGCGCGACCTGGGACGCTTCCATGGACCTGGCACCGAAGTCCCAGCTGTGGCGGAGAAGCCGTCCTGCCACGCGTGGAGTGTCTGCTGCTTGCCCCAGAGCCGGCGACGCCCACGCACTTCGGCCCGGCCCCGAGTGGGCAGGAGGGCACCACTGAGGCAGCGCTCGGCGCCGACACACGTGGTTTCGGAGGAAGTGAGGACGGCCTTGTCTCCGCAGGTGCTGCTCGCAGGGGGCAGCGGAGGGGCGCCCCCGGGGTTCCTGGGGTACTGCCCCCAAGAGAGCGCGCTGTGGCCCAGCCTGACCGTGAGGGAGCACCTCGAGTTGTCGGCCGCCGTGGAAGGGCTGCGGAGGGCGGACGCCGCGGCCGCCGTCGCCAGGTGCGTGGGGCCTCACCCGCTGCCCGCCTGGGCTGCGGCTCCTTCACCCAGAATGAGGCGGCGGCGCTGATAGCTCCGTGCTTGTGGGTCGTCTAGACCCCGGGTCAGTGTTTTCGCTAGCCTTAAGCCTGGAGAGAAGAAGGCCATGTGGTATTATTTCTTAACCGATGTATCGTCAACTTACAATACGGGGTTAGTCTCACGTGTACAACAAAGCGACTCGGTCATATTTTCTTTCAGATTCTTTTCCATCATAGGCTATCACGAGACGCTGAACACAGTCCCCTGTGTCACACCGCGAATCCTTGTTGCGTAGCTATTTTATGTATAGTAGTTTGCATCTGTTAAGCCCTAAGTCCTAATCTATCCCGCCCCTCACCCCTCTCCCCTTTGGTAACTGTGAGCTTGCTTCTCTAGCTCTGTGAGCCTACTTCTGTTTTGTATATAGAATCACTTGTATTATATTTTTAGATTCTACATATAAGTGACATCATATACTATGTGCCTTTGTCTGACTGACTTCACACTAGGTCCACGGTGTATAATATTCTCTCGATCTGTCTGCATTGCTGAAAGTGACAACATTTCATTCTTTCTTACGGCTGAGTAATCTCCCATTGCTTGTGTGCACCACACCTTCTTGAACCAGTTGACCACTGATGGCATCTGGGTGGTTTCCATGTCCTGGCTACTGTAAACAGAGCCACAGTGAACGCTGGGGTGCATGCATGGCTTCAGATCGAGGGTTTCTGTCTCTCCTGGGTGTCTGCCCTAGTGTGGGATTGCAGGATCTTTGTATGATCGTATACTCACTGTTCTCAGTACAGAAGCAAGTTACTGTAGATATGAGTCTGGCTGCCAAGAAGGGTGCATAAGACACCCTAGGTGGTTTCAATTTTAGGATCCCTCTGAGCCTCATTTAAACTCTCTGCCTCTGTTCTGACTTGCTGGTTCTCCCCGACGCATCCCCCACCCTGAGCAGGGTGCTGTGGGCTTGACGCCCGCTGCTTCCCACAGGCTGGCGGACGCGCTAAAGCTGCAGGACCAGATGGCGCTCCCCGCCGAGGCCTTACCCGAGGGGGCCAAGAGAAAGGTAGGCCGGGCCGGGCTCCCCACTCTCCACGCGCGCCCCCAGGCCGGCGCCGACGCGGCTCCTCTCTCTTGCAGCTGAGCTTCGCGCTGAGCGTCCTGGGGAGCCCGGCCGTGCTGCTCCTGGACGAGCCGACCGCGGGGATGGACCCCGAGGGGCAGCTGCAGACGTGGTGAGGGGCGTCGGGGCACCCCTGAGCGAATGTGTCACCTGTAACAGCTGACCCTCAAACGCACTGCTGATCATGTCGGATCCAGGGGAGAGAGTGGTGCTTTCTCGTGCGCTGACGGGTCTCCTTCCCCTGGGACCCACTTGCATGAACGCACCTGAGCAACCGCTTAGCGGTTGTTACTTGAAAGTCTGAATTTCCCACAAAAATGTCCTTGATGCAATAAAAAAAGAAAAAAATTAAACCATTGCTTATAACGGGAAAGATGTCCACATTACCAGAAAAGAACAGTATGAAGGAAAAAATCCTGATGTCATATCACATCCAGTTTTTATTAAGGAGAAAAAGGTAATTGTAACTCAATCCTCACTCTAAAAATTTCATTTTCATCTTAGCTCTTCCAAGTAAGTATTCAAGGCTCATTTTTATATTTAATCAGATCAATCTATCATTAAGTTTAAATCTTTTGCAACATCACCCAATGCATAATTCTTATGGAGGGAAGAACAAATTCCAGTGTATTCTCTTTTTTGACATGCAAAATATTCATTTTATGTTATTTAAAAATTCTTTTATTGATGTATAATATTAGTTGTACAATATAATGACTCCAGAATTTGTTATAGATTATACTCAATATAGTCTCTAATCACTTTAAGAATTTTCTGAAAGTTGTCATTCTGTGCTTTTGGGCATATGTCATTATCATCACGCTTTTACATAAGGCCTCATCTTCCCTCCTACTGCCTTCTCATAAACATTATTGAAACGCAGCATCTCTGTAGGCAAGCTTGTACCGACTGTCATTCCTTGCCTTCAGCCCAAGCCCTGCTCTGAATGACACACCCTGTTTCCTTGGTTCTTTCTGTGCCCGTTGTCCCTCCGAACCTCCTGTCTTTGAGGAGCGAATCTGAATTCACTATTTGTTTCGTAAGTGCCGGTGGAAACGTTGTTTCGTCATTTGCACACTGTCTGGAGCATCCCCACCAGCTGACGTTTGTTTTCCTTGGCCTCACTTCAGGCAGCTGATCCGGGCCTCCTTTAGAAACACCGCGAGGGGCGCCCTGCTGACCACCCACTCCATGGCCGAGGCGGAGGCCGTGTGCGACCGCGTGGCCGTCATGGTGTCCGGGAGCCTGAGGTGGGTGGGTCCCCGGGCGCGCTCTGAGCGAGGGCATCGCCCCGACACGGTGGTCTCTGTGTGGAGCTGGGCTGGCTGGCTGCTCTGGTCCCAGGGCCCCGCGTCCGTAGCGGTGGCTTTCCCCTTGCTTCCCCTGCCAGCCGGTCTTCCTCTCACCTCCAGGTGCATCGGCTCCATCCCGCATCTGAAAAGCAAGTTCGGCAGAGACTACATGCTGGAGGTGAAGCTGAAGAGCCTGGCGCAGCTGGAGGCTCTGCACGGCGAGGTCCTGAGGATCTTCCCCCAGGCTGCTCGGCAGGAGAGGTCAGTGTGGGCTCGTTCTGTCTTGTCCTGGCCTTTGCTCTGTTTTTCTGTGATGGCAAGATATAAAAGCTTCATCTTCTCATTCTTAAAAAAAAAAAAAAAAACCATATGGGAATCATGAGGACTTCAGTGAATAGAGAGACATCCAATTCCAAGGGACAGCACAGGAGGGAAATAAGAGAACCAAGTCCTGGTTTGGAAGCTGATTCNAAAAAAAAAAAAAAACCATATGGGAATCATGAGGACTTCAGTGAATAGAGAGACATCCAATTCCAAGGGACAGCACAGGAGGGAAATAAGAGAACCAAGTCCTGGTTTGGAAGCTGATTCTTGTAAGGGAATTAACATTCTTCCTTTTTCTTTTCTTTTAATTTCCAAGAGCCTATTTATTTATTTTATATATTAGATTGCAGCTGAGTTCACAATGTTGCGGTTGTTCCAGGCGCGCAGCCGAGTCCTGGACGAGCCTGCTGCCCCTTCCCAGACACGGTACCCGTTTGCAGCCATGCCTCCAGGTCCTGAATTCAGCTCTCTCTCCTCGCCTCCAGGTTCGCCTCCCTGGTGGTCTACAAGTTGCCCGTTGAGGATGTGCACCCTTTATCACACGCCTTCTACAGTTTAGAGACAGGTGAGAGTGCCTGCTGTGAGGCGAGCCTCTGGAAACTGATCACGTTCAAGTCTGCATAAAACCAGCATAAGAACTATCAATACATGGGCCTAAAAGGTGACATTACACTACAAGTGTAGTTTGCTATATTGTGTGATAAGGGCTTCCCTTGGGCTCAGCTGGTGAAGAATCCGCCTGCAATGTGGGAGGCCAGGTTCAACCCCTGGGTCTGGAAGATCCCCTGGGGAAGGGAAAGGCTCCCCACTCCAGTGTTCTGGCCTGGAGAATTCCAGGGAGTGTACAGTCCGTGGGGTCGCAAAGAGTCGGGCACGACNGAAGGGAAAGGCTCCCCACTCCAGTGTTCTGGCCTGGAGAATTCCAGGGAGTGTACAGTCCGTGGGGTCGCAAAGAGTCAGACACGACTGAGAGACTTTCACTTCACGTACTATAAGTAAATAGTAAGGTTTCAGTTTGGCAATTTCTGGGGAGATAGGCAGACCTCAGAGGTATTGTGGGCTGGGTTCCAGACCATCATGGTATATTGAATGCTGCAATGAAGGAAGTCTCCTGAGTGTTTTGGTTTCTCAGGACATATAAAAGTGATGTTTAGAGGACTTCCCTGGCAGTCTAGTGTTTCAGACCTCATCTTCCAATGCGAGGGGTGCAAGTTTGATCCTTGGTCGGGGAAGCTAAGATCCAACATGATGAAGCTAAAAAGTCAAAACATAAAACAGAAACAATATTGTAACAAATTCAATAAAGACTTTAAAAATGGTCCACATCCAAAAAAAAAAAAAAATGATGTTTACACTGTACCACAGTTTATTAAGTGTGCAATAACATTATTTCTAAAAATCGTAATTACTTGCCATAATTTAGAATATTTTATTGCTAAAAATGAGAGCCTCCATCTGAGTCTTAAACGAATGGTAATCTTTTTTTTATAATANAAAAAAAAAAAAATGATGTTTACACTGTACCACAGTTTATTAAGTGTGCAATAACATTATTTCTAAAAATCGTAATTACTTGCCATAATTTAGAATATTTTATTGCTAAAAATGAGAGCCTCCATCTGAGTCTTAAACGAATGGTAATCTTTTTTTTATAATAATAATATCAAAGATCACGGATCGGCATGAAAAATAGAATCAGAATGGAACATTTGAAATATCTTGCGAATTAGCAACATGTGACACACAAAGCCAAAGTGAGGAAATGCCGCTGGGAAAGCAGCGCCACGGACGCACCGGCGCGGGGCGGCCGCACACCCGTGGTTTGCGGAAATGCAGCGCTGTAACACGGGGCTCCCTGCGCTTCCGGCTTTCAAGCTGGTGGTGTGCGTGGGGGTGTAGTTGGCGCCTAGTAGCTCTTCTGGGGCTTCCCGGGCAGCTCAGAAGTAAAGAACCCGCCTGCAATGCAAGAGACGTAGGTTTGATCCCTGGGTTGGGAAGATCCCCTGGAGAAAGAAATGGCAACCCACTGCAGTATTCTTGCCTGGGAAATCCCACAGATGGGGAAGCCTGGCGGGCTACCGTCCATGGGGTCACAAAGACTCAGACACGGCTGAGTACCTAAACAGCAACAGCAAGGTCTTCCAGAGGCCAGGGGCGACGCTGATCTCGTAACTCACTGTTGTCTAGTGACTACCTGTCCACGAGACATCGCGACTCTCCAGGGTCTCCTCTCCACTCGTGGTGCTTCTCTCTTATGCATTTGCACGTCTGGACTCTCAGCCACAATCCGCAGGGTAAAAGGTAGCAAACTCAAAACCAGGATAATTCCGCTTCCCTGGTGGCCCAATGGTTGACTCCAAGCTTCCAGTGCGGGGTGCACAGGTTTGATTCCTGGTCAGGGAAGATCCCACAAGCAGCCAGAAAAAAGCCATAAGTTTAAAAAATTTCAAAGGATAATTCCAGGAACTTTTCCTTATAAAGGGGCTCTTCGGCAGGGCGCCAGGAACAGTGCAGTCACCCGAGGCTGGGCTTGACCCCAGGGCTCCTGTTCTTGGGTCCAAAGGGCTGAAGAGAGGAGGCGGTGACTGGACCCTGGGGGTAGAGTCGGGGAGAATCTGCTCTCTTGACGGAAGAAGGGACCTTGAATCAAAGGACATGCCTGGGGTCAGGGAGGAGAAGGAGGGATGAAAGCTCCGTCTCCTCTCTCTCTGTCCCTCCTCCTGGGCTTTCTGCTGGCGGAACCCCCCAGGAGGAGCCCCCCGAGTCGGGCCCTGGAGCAGAGCGGGGCGGGGGGAGGAGAGTGAGGGCGGATGCAGCATGGCTGGAGGCAGTGGTCCAGCCTTTAGCACGACCCCCCCAGGCAATCCAGAACCTCGCGTCCTGTTTTCAGTCTTGTGGCCCCTCTGCCCGAGCTCGAAGATGATGAGAGGACCACGTGGTGAGCGTGCATTCCCATACTTGATCCAAGTTCATTACCCACCTGGTATATTTAAGATCTGTCCGTGTGTGCCCTTGGTACATGACTAGGCAAATTTGTAAATGAAAGACATTTGCAGTCCTAATAGACATCCATCCTTCTGCAGTTAAACAGAGCTTCGACCTGGAGGAGTACAGCCTCTCCCAGTGCAGCCTGGAGCAGGTGGGTCCGTTACACACATCCCACAACATCCCAGGTGGCTCAGACGGTAAAGCAGCGTGGGAAATCCGGGTTCAATCCCTGGGTGGGGAAGATCCCCTGGAGAAGGAAATGGCAACCCACTCCAGTATTCTTGCCTGGGAAATCTCATGGACAGAGGAGCCTGGCGGGCTACAATCCTTGGGGTCCCAGAGAGTCAGACATGACTGAGTGACGCTTTACTCTTCACGGAATATAAAGGTACAACGTGTGCACACGCTCTGCACCCACTCGGGGCTGCAGGAAGCAGTGCTCACCCCATCTCTATTTCTTCCTCTGTTGCAGGTTTTCCTGGAACTCTGCAAGGAGCAGGAGTGGGACAATTCTGATGAGGAAGTTAATCTCTCCGTGAAGTGGAAGCTCCTGCAGGAAGAGCCTTAAAGCCCAAGTCCACAATTTTTAGGACAATATTTTATAGCGTTAATATACCTTGGCTCAGATATGATTCCAAAATGCTTTTGAAACTCACGTCATCACTTTTCTCAATAACATGCTGGATAGTGGGACTAAGGAGTAAGCTCAGAGCACTGAAGCTCAGCGGACCAGGCAGCCTCCGAAACCGCAACGGAACCCATCGCTTCATACAGCCGCAGATTTTAAAATGCACCTAATTATGGAATTTTTATGTTTCTGAGAATGATACAGAAAATAATTTTCTTTCTCTGACCTTTAAAATCTTACTATTTTCTCATCTTTTTAAGTAGGCAGGTGGCTAAATGGCAAAGATTTTGCCTGCCGATGAAGGAGACACAGGTTTGATCCCTGGGTCGGGAAGATCCCCTGGAGAAGGGCATGGCAACCCACTCCAGTATTCTTGCCTGGGAAATCCCGTGGACAGAGGAGCCTGGCGGGCTGCATAGGATCACAAGAGTTGGATAAGACTAAACAGTGACTAAACAATGGCAAATACACAGTAAGACAGGACGCTGGCGGTTTGCTGCAGGGAGGCGGGATCTAACGATTTCACGGCAGCGCAGTCTTGCTCGTTTCAGCTCTTTCTCACCTGTTCTTAATTGACTCATCTCCCTTTCCTGTCACTTCTAAGATTTCAGACTCTACAGTCATGTTTTATCTGTTGTGACGATACAGGAAACGTGAAACCTGTTAAAATGGTCATACTGAGAAAGTGAACGTTAAAGTCGAGGAAAGTTTTTTAAAAACACATCTTACAATTTTGAATCACAACAAACTGTAGAAAATTCTGAAAGAGATGAGAATACCAGACCACCTGACCTGCCTCTTGAGAAATCTGTATGCAGGTCAGGAAGCAACAGTTAGAACTGGACATGGAACAACAGACTGGTTCCAAATTGGGAAAGGGGTACGTCAAGGCTGTATATTGTCACCCTGCTTATTTAACTT
>SJYR01001214.1:154509-175611 GCA_006410655.1 Kobus ellipsiprymnus
GAGAGGATGAGATGGCTGGATGGCATCACCGACTCGATGGACATGAGTTTGAGTGAACTCCGGGAGTTGGTGATGGACAGGGAGGCCTAGCGTGCTGCGATTCATAGGGTTGCAAAGAGTTGGACACGACTGAGCGACCGAGCTGAGCTGAGAATATCCTGCATAAACCACTTAACTGTTGTTGTCCAGTCTCTAAGTCTTGTCTGACTCTTTTGTGCCCTCATGGACTGTAGCCCACCAGGCCCCTCTCTCCATGGCGTTGTCCAGGCAAGAACGCTGGAGTCAGTTGACACTTCCTCCTCCAGAGGATCGTCCTGACCCGGTGATCAAATCCACTTCTGCATCGGCAGGTGGATTCATCACCTCTGAGTCACCAGGGAAGTCCAAAGTCAACTATACTCCAATAAAAAAAAAATCTTAAAAAAGAAAGAAAAGTAGGTGGAAGGTGATCTTGGCAAATCTGTGCCAGGACTGGCTCATGTCCACCCCAGGGAACAGGGACCCTGAGCCGCCAGGCTGCTCTCCTCCCCCGTCCCTGTGCTCAGCCTCTCGTTGCTGCTGTGGCTCCCGCTGTCCCTCGCTCGGCCCACCCGCCCCGCGCGGCGGCTCAGCCGGCTCCCCGGCCGCGGCCGCGCCCGCCTCCCTCTCCTCGCCTCCGGC
This sequence comes from Kobus ellipsiprymnus, assembly GCA_006410655.1. Lineage (NCBI taxonomy): Eukaryota > Metazoa > Chordata > Mammalia > Artiodactyla > Bovidae > Kobus > Kobus ellipsiprymnus. Next base: position 155,170 of record SJYR01001214.1, read on the forward strand.
CCCGGGCTCTTAGCTCTGATGGTCTAGGAGCCGCCAGTGGAAGATGCTCCGCACTTAGCCCAAGCTTCCTTCAAATGAGAGGAGAGGAAGAGCTATAGGCTTTGAAATAAGGTCCCGGAGAGCGGATCATTCCAAATCACAAGTTAATCCATCAGCATGACAAAAAATGGGACGTGACGGACTGTGTTCAGTTTAAAAGTTAAACTCTCAGACTGAATTGTAGGACCAGAAAATCAAAGGGGTGGAGAATCCTGCGTGCGTGTTTGGGGGCCAATGGGAGTGAGTTTTGCTTGGAGGGGTGTTTCTATGTATTTGTCTGTGTGTGTGTCAATAAAACGATACTAGTCAAACTCAGTGATATCTGCATTTAAGGAGAATATCAGTATTTCTTTTTGGACCGCAGATGCACATGTATTTGGAATTAAGTTTTATCTGGACGTGTGTATTATTTTATTGCCTTAGAAGCTGACCTGCTGCCTGGCCTCTAAGACAGTCTTGTGTCCGTTACACCGTAAAACTGACCACATGGCCCCTGCTACCACCAGGTTCGGACGCCTTCTCCATCTGAGCCCATTTACTCTGCTTCTCTGAAATATCCAGGATCCATCGGTATTCTCTTTTCCTTGTCATGGCTCACAGATCATCTCTACTTCTTTGCCAGCTTTCCTGAAGAAGGGGTCTCACTCTCCTGGTTCTGGGAGGCTGCTCCCACTCCTGTCTGTAGCATCCGTGGTCCATGACACAGCGTCTTTCCATCCTGGGAGCCGAGCATCCGGCCACCTGGACCACAGTCCCTTCCAGCTCTCCCCTGATTGGCACCGTGGCCGGCACCAGCCTGGTACTGCTGGGGACGCATCACCCGTCTGCTGGGCACCGATCAGGGCTCTTACCACCCTTCTCGATCTACTTTGGTCAGTGAGAAGGGTCTTCAGTCCAACTGAGGGCATTCTGGCATGGTTTCCAGCAAGGGTCACAAGCATCTTTCTCTATAATCTTCTTATGCAACCCTTTCCAGAAGGCATCTTCCTTCCACCTCTTCCCTCTTTCCGGTCCCATGAGGGGCAGAAAGCCTTCTCAGCATCATTTATCCCTTAAATGCACCTCTCAATAACTGTGCAGCTCACCAGCCCTTTGCCCCGAAACCCAAGTGAATGGACTGGTATATTTTCAACTGAGTTCTGTGCTTAAACCATGAACAATAATTATCTTAACTTTTTTATTTAAGATTTTTAAAAAACTGATTTGTACTATCAGCCCATCAGTCGCTCAGTTGTGTCTGACTCTTTGCAACCCCATGGACTGCAGCATGCCAGGCTTCCCTGTCTGTCACAAAACTCCTGGAGGTTGTATTATATGCTGACTTATGGGACCATCTGGATGTAAAACTATGTGGACCCTAATGAACCTCCTCCTCTGCTCAGTTGGGCAGAGCTTTGACCTGGAGGAGCACGGCCTCCCCAGCGCACCCTGGCACAGGTGGGTCTGTTTCATACCATCCCCGGAACATGAAGGCAGAAGGTATGCACACGCTGGGCACTCACTAGCACCATGAGAAGCAGTATGACACTCCTGTCTCTATTTCAGGTATCCCTGGAGCTCTCCAAAGAGCAGGAGCTGGATGATTTAAAGGAGGAACCTGACCCTCGGTGAGGCAGAAGTTCCTCCCACAGGAAGAGCCTTGAAGCCCCAAATCCCCCATGTTCCCCTTTGAGCCTGTGGTTGTTTCCTGAGACGTTCATTTTTATAGCATCAATGTCATATTTGTAGAGACCATCATGTAAGCATTGATGTGGTTCTCTGTGGGTGGAGAGGAGGTGTGAGTGCTGGATCAGTGCAGTGATAATGTGGGCAGAGGCATGTGGCTGAGCCCAGCCTGCCGGAATGTCTTAGTGTCTCTACAGGTTACCCTGATTCCATTTCTCTGTATAAATGCTGAACAAACAAGGTTACTTTTATAAAATTGTTTCAGTTTCTGAGTATGATAAACAAATTTCTTTAATTTTTTTCTTTTATCACAACCTTAATTAAAAAAAAAAAAAGCTTACCACCTCACTTAGACCCCTTTCCAATTTGGAGAAGGTCAATACCAACAAACTCTAAGATAATTATTTTAATTGCCTAGAGGATTGGAAGATGGGGGATTGGGAAGAAGAGGACAGAAGACTTCCCAGAGCTTTTTGTTCTCAGAACTGCCACCTGAACCAGTTTTTATAGCGAGGTCGTGGCCATGGTTTGTGATCATTCAGTATGAGATTCTATTGGACTTATTGCAAAAATGCAAACCACAGCTGCTGGGCGTTTAGTTCCAGCTGTCTCAGCAACGTCACATCCAGTTTCTGCTTGTTGGAAAGTCCTTCATAAAAGGCCATTTCCTTCCTTTTCTCAGATGAGGGATTTTGAATAGCAGAGATGCTTAAAAACAAATACAGAGAGACGGTTATGTCTAGGTGAATGCAAATTTCTGGAACTCTATGCTGCATATCTACCACTCAAAAGATGGGAAGTTATGGAGAAATGGTGTTCTGTGTTTCAGAAAATTGAAGAGCCTGGCCCCTTTAAGAAATCCCAGCAGGGCAAAAAGATGTTGGCAAAGAATTCAGAGAAGGAGGGTATGAGTTCTGGGAGGAGAAGGATGGTGCTATTGGTGAGAAAAAGGGTACATCTACTCCTCAAAGATTCTCTCAGCTGGTCTAATAATCAAATCAACATGTGACAGAGAAACAGGAGAAAAACAAATGCAGCTTCACACATATGTGAGTCCTACATACCCAAGAGCTTCAAAGACAGAAGGGTGAGATGAGCAGTGACTACACACGCCCTCCCAAGCTAAGAAATGGTCAGGGACCTGGGCTTCCGAGGGGAGGAGGGGCCTCACAGGATGAGCAGGTGTTGAGTGACCGAGGTGGGCCACTCAGATAAAGGGGTCCCTGGCAACTGTTCTCCTCCTGGAAAGACCCCCTTTTCCATTTTCCTAGGTAACTGGTGGAGGGGCCGATGTTTCTCTTGAGGCCCCAGGGTCTCAGCCGCCGTCGGCTCAGGATGACCCACGTGCCCAGATGGCACCTGTTGGGGACGCTCATTCTGAACCCTTCGAGGGGCTGCTGACGAGCTTCCTTCTCAAGTTATTTCCTCTCTCGGGATTTTTGTGGGAATCCAACACAGAAAGCATTATAGGGCTTGTGTTAGATTTTAGCCACCCAGTACAATGAACACGCCTCTTAGCTTAAACGCACAAGGATTTTAGAAGAAAACAATCAGGGACTTTCCTGGCAGTCCCGTGGTGAAGACTTCATCTCCCAGTGCGGTGGGTGTGGGTTTGATCCTTAGGGAGCTGAGATTCCACCCACCATGAAGCCAAAAAACCAGAACAGGAAAAATGGAATCAATACTGTAACAAATTCAACAGAGATTTTAAAATGTTCCACATCAAAAAAGACTTTAAAATTTTTTTCAAAGTAAAAGAAAATGATTACAATATAGAATACAATATCCTCAATTATTATTCATCGTTCATACCATCTTGTCTTGATTGGACTTCCCTGGTGGCTCAGACAGTAAAGAATTGCCTATAGGAGACCCAAATTCGATCCCTGGTTTGGGAAGATCCCCTGGAGAAGGGAATGGCATCCCACTCCAGTATTCTTGCCTGGAGAATTCTCCACATGGACTGAGGAACTTGGAAAACTATAGTTCATGGAGTTGCAAAGAGTCGGACACAACCGAGTGACTAACACTTGACTTCCTTTCATCTTGATTAAAGGAGCTGAGACAGCTCACAACAAAAATAAAGTACTAATAAAGACTATTAGTACATGAGGAAAAAAAAAAAAACAGGAAAACTAACTGATACTGAGAAAACGCATAGTGAGAAGAGCGAAAAAATGGATAAAAATTTAGGCATATGCAAAACGATACACCATTTGTGAAAATGGTTTTAAGATGTAGGGAAATAACTTTTCATTATTAAAAGGGCTGCAGCCGTATCTCACAGGAGTTAGTCAAGTCTGGCCACATTTCACAGTAAGTGGTCGCTTGGCAATGCTACAGCTGCAGGAGACCNAAAATTTAGGCATATGCAAAACGATACACCATTTGTGAAAATGGTTTTAAGATGTAGGGAAATAACTTTTCATTATTAAAAGGGCTGCAGCCGTATCTCACAGGAGTTAGTCAAGTCTGGCCACATTTCACAGTAAGTGGTCGCTTGGCAATGCTGCAGCTGCAGGAGACCTCTGGGAAAGAGGGCGGTGTGTCTATCAGTCTAGAACATTCCACAAATCAAAGGGGAAGCTAAAAGTCGTGCGCTCTGAAAATAACCATCACGGTGATGTTCTATTAAGAAAAACTTTTTTTTTCCTGTCAACCGCATGAATGCTGGTATATGAGAACTTGACACCACAGAAAGATTCATCTGCCTGTCTCATGGACCACAGAGCAGCCGTCACGCCACTCCCACCAGAAGCAGAATGAGCAATCAGACGGTTCTCCCTCGTAGAGAGGAAGCGTAAAACCGGGCAAAACTGCAGTCAGAACTCGCAGTCTGTACATTTTTGAGTCAACTATTGAGCATTTTCTTCTACAAGGGATCTTCTACAGTTTGGGTAACGGGCCAAAGTGAAGTTATTCAAGGTCAAGGGGGGGATTTGAAATTTCACAAACTTTGGATAAATATTCGAGACCGATAAAAGAATCTTCACAGTACTATTTGCTTTACAGTTGTTCACTAGGAAACTCAGTAGCCATGCCGTTAAGGTCTGAGTAGGACTTCTTTTGTGCCTTTTCCAAGTCAAAAAATAGGCTTGGCTCGGAACCTATTTATCTTTGATAAATCCTGGAAGGAAAACAAACCACTTGGGCTCTTCCATAAATTGTCTTTTTTAAAAATCAATGAAAATAAAGTGTGCTTTCTTTTTCCTTGTTCCTGAGACTTTGATGCAGAGAAGTCCAGTTTTCACCACTCCATCTCATCTCATGATGACTTGAAGAACTCCTCCCAGACACTCAAGGTTTTGCTTCAGAAGGAGAAGGGAGCCTCACTCCGCTACCATAGCTTACCCCAGTGTTCAGCAAAGCCGTTAGGAAGAGTAGCATGCCCATTCTTTCTCAAATATAATAGGAAGTGGCGAGTCTTGCATAAGAAGTGGAAAATGGTTTCTTTGCTGCTTGGTTCCTCTGTTATTTGCTGTCTCAACCTTTTAAAAAATACATTTATTTATCTATTTATGAGGCTGCACTGGGCCTCAGTTGTGGCACGTGGGATCTTCCATCTTCGACTCGGCACTTGGGATATTTAGTTGTGGCCAGCGAACTCTCAGTTGTGGCCTGTGGGGTCTAGCTCCCTGACCAGGGATCGAACCCAGGCCCCTGCACTGGTAACATGGAGTCTTCTTGGCCCCTGGACGACAGGGAAGTCCCTGGCTATCTCAGTCTTAGATGGAAGATTTCTGTTTCAAGATAAATACATCCCCCCCGCGACTCCACATCCTTAGAGACTGTGAAAAAGACGAGAAAAATAAATGTATAATGAGTGTAAAAAAGAGAGACACTTGGTAGATCAGAAAAATGTGAAGAATTTTTGGAAAAAAAAAAGCTACCAAGAGCACATTGAAATGGAAAAATTACCCCAAATTACAGGTCATGGAGGGCTAAGAAAAAGTGGGGGCTCCATACGTAACAAGGGTGGGTGGGGGTAACAGGGGCCCGAGGCCACATTACAGGTGGGCCTTCGTAAACGCTGAGCTTACAGAGCGCCTCCCGGGGCGGCAGCGTTCACCCGGCAGGAGCGGGGAGCTGCGCGGAGAGAGGGCAACCGGCGGGGCTGGCGCGGAGGCGGCGCCGGACGAGCCCCGCGCGCCCTGGGGGCTCGCGCTCCGGGGCCCTTACTGAGAGGGAGCCGCGGCTGTTCCCAGCCCGGGGCTGCTGACGCCACAGGAGTGGCGACTCCTTCCCGCTGCAGGCTTTCCCGCGAGTCTCCCAGTGCACGTGCACTTCCATTCTCTTTCCAGGCTTATGTGCACATCTCCCATTATTCCTGCTTCTTCAGTGTTTCAGCCACATCTCTCACTTACTCGGTTCATTTACACCACGTTCTATTTCCTTCTCTAGGCGCTGTTGGCAGCGCGGGCCTCCGTCGCGGGGTGCAGGCTTCTCGCTGCGGCGCCTCTGCCTGCGGAGCCCCGGCTCCAGGCTCCCGGGTTCCGGAGCTGCGGCGCACCGGCTTAGCCGCCGCTCACCTCGCGGGGTCCTCCGGATTGAACCCACGCCCCCTGCACTGGCAGGTGGATTCTTAACCACCGGACCACCAGGAAAGTCCCCGATTTTTATTGGGTCACTAAGATGATAAATTCTGAGGCTATACAGATGAATAAGATACACTCTCTACTCTCAAGAACCTCAGCTGAGTAGGAGAGAGAGAGACAAATTAGGTGACTCAAAATATAACAGAGGCTATAATTCATGGGTGTCTAGTGTGCTGTGAAAGCAAAGAAGAGGCTAATAGTTCTTCCTGGGGACCATTCCACCATCACTCTCCCCTAACTGACCACACTATTGAAGGAGAGTGCAAATTTTATTATACAGTATCTTATCAAACACATCTTATAATACTCAACCCAAATTAAAAGAAAACGTGAATTTAAAGGCTATTTTCTTTTTACTTATGCAAATATATTTTAAGCAGCCTAGGATTTAAAAAAAAAAAAATCACTCTCCCCTAACTGACCACACTATTGAAGGAGAGTGCAAATTTTATTATACAGTATCTTATCAAACACATCTTATAATACTCAACCCAAATTAAAAGAAAACGTGAATTTAAAGGCTATTTTCTTTTTACTTATGCAAATATATTTTAAGCAGCCTAGGATTTAAAAAAAAAAAAATCACAACATGGGGGACAAATAAGTGAAATAATTTTACTACCAGATGTGATCATTCTTGAGTTTTACTTGTAGCTTTTGCCTAACAAGTTACCTATCAGCTCCCATAAAATATTGTTGCTTCAATTATAACATAGCAAATTCCAACTTTGCTAAATCATTCTTTATCTTTTTTATTTGTTTATTTGATGTGAACTGATTTTAAAGTCTTTATTGACCTGGTTACAACATTGCTTCTGTTGTTTATGTTCTGGGTGTTTTGGGCTGTGAGGCGTGTGGGATTCTTAGCTCCGGGACCAGGAATCAAACCCACAGCCCTTCATTGGAAGGTGAGGTCTAAACCACTGGACCAGCAGGGAAGTCCCCATTCTTCCTTATTAACTTATTCTTTCTCTTGTGTATCTCTAAGTTAACATCACCTGGCACTTTGCTGCACAGACAATACCTGCCTCTCATAATCCAGGTTTTCTGTTAAAATGTTAATCCGGCTGCATTTGAGCTTTGGGGTATGATGAAGCACTTGCTTATAGCAGAGCACAAGGTCCTGTGGCTGTCTCACTGGATTCAGAAATCGGCGAGGGTTTAACATTGCCTCCATCTTTCGAGAAATAAATAAACCGCTTGACCTCTGACACCGCACGGAATCGATGTGTAACGGGAGGAGCCTCTCCTCGGCACTGAGCCTCCTCTCTGAGCCACTTGGGAAGGCAGAGGCTCACATCTGCTTTGATTCACGCTGCTGGACGCGAAAAACATGCTGTTGGTCTGTTCTTTGGTGTGGGAATTCAGTGTACTCTGGTCACCCCGGACAGATTAAATACTTGTGATGGTTCCCATTAAGTTGTTGACTTCCTGCAGCTGTCGAAAAATCTCTCATTAACACTGGCTTCAAACATCAGAGGCCAGGCCCTCCTCTTAATCATTCGCATCTTGCTGTCACTGCTGCATGCAGGCGGCAAGTACACCCACATGTCCAGCCAGGTTGGCCATTTGGAAGTTTGCAGGTCCAAACTGGTATCACGCTGTTTAAAAGAGGCAGCTGAACAAAATAATCATCCCATTTTGCATCAAAATTAACTCAAGAAGGTTTTGCTTGGAGAAGGGTAAAATACGACCACGTGCGTTCTTTCCTGATGTCCTTCAGTCGCTTCAGTTGTGTCCGATTCTTTGCAGTCGCATGGACTCTAGCCCGCCAGGCTCTTCTGTCCACAGGATTTCTCAGGCAAGGACACTGGAGTGGGTTGCCATTCCCTTCTCCAGGGGAATCTTCCTGATCCAGGGATCAAACCCGAGTCTCCTCCGTCTCCTTCATTGGCAGGTGAGTTCTTTACTGCTGAGCCACCGGGGAAGCCTCTTGTGTTCCACCATGAAGGGAGTGAGGCAGTTAAGTCCTTACCGATGCTTCAGGCCAGGTGACCAAGGCTTGTTGGAGCATCTATAAAAATAAAATAAGAGCAATTCTTTGTGGAAAGAGCATAAAAAATGGAGCTGGTTTGGCACCAAAATAAACTGGAGCCAGGAGGCAGAACAGGTCTGGGGTTTCGTCCTGCACTTTGCGTTCTTAGAAAGCTACAAACAGACAGCTCTGAGGACTTCTAATTCTGCTCAGGGTCCCACCTGGAAAGCCCTCGAAGAGAGGCTCTGAGGACAGCCAATCACCGGAGACTCGAGGTCAAGCTGTGGGGCCTGTGGTCAGGCCGCGAGGGCCACCCAGTCCCCTTTCCAGGTAGCCCAACTGTGACTTCTGAGGTTTTTTTTTATAAATCCCTTGCCCACCTTCCCACCCCTGTTTACTACAATACTTTGCAAACAATAAAGCTATCCTTTTGCTTTAAGACAAACCTCACACTTTATTTACTTCTAATTTAGGACAACCGGAGAAGGCAATGGCACCCCACTCCAGTACTCTTGCCTGGAAAATCCCATGGACAGAGGAGCCTGGAAGGCTGCATTCCATGGGGTCGCTGAGGGTCGGACACGAAGCAGCAGCAGCAGCATTCTCAGGCATCATATTAAAAAAGGAGCTCTAAGAGTAATCTCTCATTGAGATATAATTGGTTCTATTTGACAACACCAGAGAAGGAAATGGCACCCCACTCCAGTACTCTTGCCTGGAAAATCCCATGGACAGAGGAGCCTGGAAGGCTGCATTCCATGGGGTCGCTGAGGGTCGGACACGACTGAGCAACTTCACTTTCACTTTTCACTTTCATGCATTGGATAAGGAAATGGAACCCCACTCCAGTACTCTTGCCTGGAAAATCTCATGGTCGGAGGAGCCTGGAAGGCTGCAGTCCATGGGGTTGCTAAGAGTCAGACACAACTGAGCGACTTCACTTTCACTTACTGTCATGCATCGGAGAAGGAAATGGCAACCCACTCCAGTGTTCTTGCCTGGAGAATCCCAGGGACGGAGGAGCCTGCTGGGCTGCCGTCTATGGGGTTGCAAAGAGTCAGACAAGACTGAAAGACTTCACTTTCACTTTTCACTTCTTGCATTGGAGAAGGAAATGGCAACCCACTCCAGTGTTCTTGCCTGGAGAATCCCAGGGGCGGGGGAGCCTGGTGGGCTGCCGTCTCTGGGGTCGCACAGAGCCGGACATGACTGGAGCAACGCAGCAGCAGGACAACACAGCCCTTAAGGAAAAGTGTTCACCGTTTGCAGTCAGGCGTTGTTCTAAAATGCCTGCGACCGACATACCTGGGGTGGGCAGCCTCTGAATTTTTTACCGCCTGCCTGCCTCTGCCAATTAAGTGTTCCTCCAAACGTGGCAACTGAGAATATTTTCTTCAGTAACAAACTTCATTCATTGACTCCTTGGGCTTGCGCAGGTCAAGCAGAGCCCCAAGGTGTCCCGGATGTGGCCTGTTCATCTTTGGGTCCCAAGCAAACACTGATGAAGATTACAGTGGAGACACTAGATGGAGCAGGCAACACAGTCCTCACCGTCTGCGCGGACAGACCCTGAAAACAGGGAGGTCAGAGCAGGAACTCAAGACACGGGTTCACAAGGGGAGCCGAGCCTGCCGGTGGAGCCTCGGCTGACCCCAGGGTCGCCCCAGCTGGAGTGGCTTTCTGCTCTCCACCCTCCTTCCTTGGGTCTTCACCCCAGACCACCCTCCAGCTGGACTGCCCTTTCTTATGCACAACTGCTATCCCACTGTAGGCATGTGCCACATCTCATTTATTTTTCCTCTGCGGGTGGATATTTGGGTTGGTTCCATGCCTGGATCACCACCATTCTTAAACCGTTTCAGGCAATCAGTTAAACAAGTATAGTGAGTAATGGATATGCTCAGATGGTGATAAGTATACAGAGAAACTGTGGAGCAGAGTACAGGGGGCTGAGAATAAGGGCACAGAGCGAGTGAATTGCTCTTTCAACCAGAGTGGTTGGTGTATCAAGTGAGATCGGGGCCAAGATGTGAAGAAGGTGAGGAAATGAACTGCGTGCGGGAGAAACAGGAGTGGCGGAAGGACATGTCCTGGGAGCACGCCTGGGAAGGGCAAGGGACAAAGGACCATCAGTGGGGAGGCACTGAAGAGGAAGGAGAAGAGGGCCAAGGTCAGGGAAGGAGGGGGGCTGTAAACGATTAGACCTGGACTCGAGAGGACAGACAGCCCCTGAGGAGGCTGAGCCCGATCCCGACACGCTGGACATGTTTTGAAAGGGCCCCTCTCGCTGCGACGTGAGCAGTAACCTGTGAGTCGACTTACAGGTTTGAGAACTATAAGGTATCCGAGAGCTGAACTTCTCTGTTACCTGAGCAAAACTTGTTTGAAACGGACAGTAACCAGAGACTCAGGAAAGAAGTACATCAAGGCTGTATATTGTCACCCTGCTTATTTGACTTGTATGCAGAGTGCATTATGTGAAATGCTGGGCTGCACGAAGCACAAGCTGGAATCAAGATTGCCGGGAGAAATACCAATCACCTCAGATATGCAGATGACACCACCGTTATGGCAGAAAGTGAAGAAGAAATAAAGAGCCGCTTGATGAAAGTGAAAGAGGAGAGTGAAAAAGTTGGCTTAAAGCTCAACATTCAGAAAACTAAGATCATGGCATATGGTTCCATCACTTCCTGGCAAATAGATGCGGAAACAGTGGAAACAGTGAAAGACTTTATTTTCTTGGCCTCCCAAATCACTGCAGATGGTGACTGCAACCATGAAATTAAAAGACGCTTGCTCTTTGGAAGAAAAGCTATGACCAACCTAGATAGCATATTCAAAAGCAGAGATATTACTTTGCCAAGAAAGATCCATCTAGTCAAAGCTATGGTATTTCCAGTAGTCATGTGTGGATGTGAGAGTTGGACTATAAAGAAAACTGAACACAGAAGAATTGATGCTTTTGAACTGTGGTGTTAGAGAAGACTCTAGTCCCTTGGACTGCAAGGAGATCCAACCAGTCCATCCTGAAGGAAAGCAACCCTGAATACTCATTGGAAGGACTGATGTTGAAGTTGAAACTCAATACTTTGGCCACCTGATTCAAAGAACTGACTCATTGGAAAAGACCCTGATGCTGGGAAAGATTGAGGGCAGGAGGAGAAGGGGACGACAGAGGATGAGATGGTTGGATGGCATCACCGACTCAATGGACATGAGTTTGAGTAAACTCAAGGAGTTGGTGATAGACAGGGAGGCCTGGCGTGCTGCGGTTCATGGGGTCACAAAGAGTCGGGCACGAATGAGTGACTGAACTGAACTGAGAGACTCGGAAAATTACCCGATCTTCACGGGAAAGAGGAAAGGATTCCTCATCCTATTCCCCAGGAAATCCTATCTTCATAATCAACCTGTGGGGATATATGGACGCAGTAACTCAATGGACATGGGTTTGAGCAAGCTCTAGCAGACAGTGAAGGACAGGGGAGCTCGTGCCGCTGTCCATGGGGTCGCAGAGTGTTGGACACAACTTAGCAACTGAACAACAGCAACAACATATGGACATGAACTGACCTTGTCTCCCTCCTCTGACCTTCCCATCTTGGCTGGTTGAGTGCCCTTCAGAACTTCCTGCCCATTTGCAAGGGTCCGCGCAACGTACACAAGCTATAAAGTGACCCACAGCCTCAACAGCACCTCCGAGCTCTGCCTCCCACTCTGAACCTTGGACTCTGTCTGTTATTTCTTGGCTGCATCTCACCTCCCATGTTGCCCTTTGGGATCAAAGACCAAGTTGGACTACATGCCTGGCTTTTCTATTTTGGTTTCTTCATAAGATATCCTGTTTCCATCTCTCTTAACCCACATCCTCCCTGGCAACAAACAAATGTAAGTATTTGGGTGAATGGGACGTGGGTTTATTTGGAAAAGGAATAATAATGAAACTAAGGTTCTCTTTCCCAATGTTCTGCTAATACTCCAAGCAAAGCCGGAGGGGTTCTTGGGGCAGAGAAGGGTATCTAAAGGCTGTAAACTGAGACAGCGGGGGGCTTCCCCAGTGGCTCCGCCTGCCAAGCAGGAGATGCTGGTTGGATCCCTGGTCCGGGAACACCCCACGTGCGCCACAACTACGGACGCCCGTGTGCCCCAGAGCCTGTGCTCTGTAAGAGAGGCCGCTGCGTGGAGAAGCTGAGCCCCTCGACCAGAGAGCAGTCCCCAATCGCCGCAGCCAGAGAAAAGTCCCACAGCGACAGAGGCCCAGCACAGGCAAAGAGACATCAGTTTAAAAATAAACAGACCGGGACAGTGGCTTCTCCAAACTCGGGAGCAACATATTATTTTTAAATTTTTTTTTAGTTGGAGTATAATTGCTTTACAACGTTGTATTAATTCCTTCTGTACAACACGGGGAATCAGCTCTGCGGATACACATGTCCTGGCCCTCTTGAGCCTCCCTCCCCCTCTAGGTCATCCCAGAGCCCCGACCTGAGCTGCTGTGATGTACAGCCAGTTTGCTTCCCACTAGCCATTTTACGCGTGGTAGTGTGAGTATATCAATGCACTCTCTCAGTTCCTCCCACCTTCTCCTTCACCCTCTGTGTCGGCAAGTCAGTTCTCCACATCTTCCTCCCTATAAAGGAGGAAAGAAAGTGAACTCGCTCAGTCATGGACAATTTTTTGTGACCCCATGGACTGTAGCCCACCAGGCTCCTCTGTCCATGGAATTCTCCAGGCAAGAATACTGGAGTGGGTTGCTGTTTCCTTCTCCAGGGGATCTTCCTGACCCTGGGATCGAACCCAGGTCTCCCACATTGCAGGCAGACGCTTTACCATCTGAGCCACCAGGGAAGCCTGTTCCTGCCCTGCAAATAGGTTCATCAGGACCAATTTTCTAGACCCCATATATATGCAGGGAACAGCATGTTCATCTTTAAAACTCTCTCTCAGGCCCCAGAGAAAAGGTTGATGAGGCAGAGTGCCCTAGGAGATAAACCACGGTCAGCAGAATTCATCAGTGAAGAGCACCCTTAGGGCTAGGAAGATGGAACCTGGAAGGGAGATCTTCCCACTTTCTAAGCCACGCAAGTGCTAAATTTTGTGTTTCTATATTAGGGATCTATCATATTTTCAAGACATGGATACAAAATCTGAATACCATCTGGCTTACAGCAAAAGATATTTCTACATGTTACAGCTGCTAAACATGGCAGGATTTTAACTGAGTTCTTGGACTGGGCACTCTTGGTTTCCAACAGGAAGATGTATTAACCTTAAGGCTGGGTACTAGAAACTCAATTACGCCTCCATGTAGCATTGGTACAAGAAGTCTCAGGGCTGACAGCTTTATTTTACTTATTTGTTTTATTTGTACTTTTTATTTTATTTATTTACTTAATTCATTTTACTTTATTTTATTCTTTAGCCAGGAGCTATTCTTACCTAGTAAAGAGAGAATGGAGGGGGAAAAAAGTGCCTCTGACTCCATCCTATTATTTACATGAACCAAAAAAGCTTTGTTTGAAACTTTCTTTAGAACACTGTAAAATGTCTCCAACTTTCCCAGAAAGCACATGAGATTCTGTTGCCAACTCTTCAAACCCAAAAACAATTTCACAAGAAAAATCCCTCAAACCATCATTAAGATGTCACCATAGGTCATCAATAAAATGCTGTTTTTTTCCGATCTTGCCTTACATTTTGGAATCAACATAATAGAAACCTTCCTGTATTTTTTTCCTTTTATTTGCCAAGATAAATTTTCAAAGAGTGCTATCTTTTGGGTTGTTTTTTTTTTTTTTTAATATCCATGGACGTCTAAGTTAGAATGCTTCTAGAAGCTCGCTATGCACTGGCCCTGCACAGATAGAGAAGTATTTGCTCTCTACTTCCAGCCACCTGGGTGGCGTCAAAAGTCTCAAACTCAAGTTCAGTGTCTGAGAACTCGACCCAAGTGGCTTGACGAGCTCAGGCTGGAAATCATTCCAACAGGATGGGCGTTGCCAGAGTGCAGTACTTACGGCCTGGGAGGCCCTGTCGAGCGTCGACTCGGTATCTGGCGAATACACTCGGTCTCCCACGTCGGGAACAGTCGGCTGTCCCTCTTTTGCCAAAGGAACCAGAGCTCCACACACCACGTACTTTCCAGCTCTCATTCCTATTCAGACTGGCATCAACCCTGGAACCTGAAGGTTACTTATTCCAACACAAAATACTGCAATTTCTCTTATTTATTTGAGTCACTAATTAATTCATCACATCAAATGTCACTTTTTTGCAGTTTTGTATTGAAGTATAGTTTATTTACAATCTTAATTTCTGCTATAGAGCAAAGTGACTCAGTTATACATATGTATATGCATTTTTAATGTTCTTTTCCACTGTGGCTTACCCTAGGATGCTGACTACAGTGCTCTCCCCATGGTTTATCCATCCCATATACCAGAGCTCACATCTGCTAATCCCAAACTCCCACTCTACCCCTGCTCCACTGCCGCACCCCGCCCCCCCGTATCACATCAGATTTTAAACCTCTGACTTACTCTTCTGAGTGCAATGCACAGCTTGAATCCACCCAAGAGGATTCAACATGTATCCAACATGACAAAGTAGTTTTATGTCCAAATAACCCTCCTGATGATAATAATCTTAAAACTCAGTGCAAATATTCAAAAGCAGTGGAGAACAACCAGAGCGTACAAACCCTGGATGGAACATGACCCTTAAAAGAGAGGGATGCTCCGTATGTGTCCAGCTCTCCTCCGGAGGGAAATCTCCGATACTTACCAATTCCAAGAACTGAGCCTAAGCGGAAAGTAGCAGTCACAGTGAATTCAGGAGACAGAGTCCAGAGTTCACAGCTTTAGCAGCAGCTGGAAAATAATCCTAGAAAAGAGGGAACCACAGACTGTGAGCCCCAAATTCCACCCACAACAGCCCTGTAACAGTGAGGCGTATGAGAAGCCCATACCCCTTAAAGAACCCACTTGCCAGTGCAGGAGACACGGTTTTGATCCCTGGGTTGGGAAGATCTCCTGGAGAAGCAAGGGCAGCCCACTCCAGGATTCTTGTGTGGGAAATCCCAAGGACAGAGGAGCCTGGTGGGCTAAAGTTCATGGACTCACAAAAGAGTCAGACATGACTTAGAGACTAAAAACGTTGGTGTATACCTGAGCAGCCTGTGTGTAGATTAGAGCTCAGAGAAGTCTGGTGGAAAGCAGCAGAGAGAGGGGTTGAACTGCTCACGGAAATCCAGAAGCTACCTTGTACTTGCAAAGTCAGCAAGGTTAGAGGGGGTTTCTGTTGAAACACAGAAAAGCAAACCTCAAGTAGACAGACCGTCACAGGACTCAGCATCAAGGGGGACTGCTGGGTCTCAGCTCAGCCGCTCAGGCGTGTCCGACTCTTTGCGACCCCATGAATCGCAGCGCGCCCGGCCTCCCTGTCCATCACCATCTCCCGGAGTTCACTCAGACGCGCGTCCATCGAGTCAGTGATGCCATTCAGCCATCGCATCCTCAGTCGTCCCCTTCTTCTCCTGCCCCCAATCCCTCCCAGCATCAGTCTTTTCCAATGATTCCACCTGCTGCCAAAAGAAAACTCATTTGAAAGGAAAAAGTCTTCCAGAGACCCTAAACTTAGTCAAGGATAAAAAGAGTCAGTTGACTGTCAACAAAGAGAGACAGCCCAATCTTGTTCCGTTGGCAGGAACGTATGTTTGAACCACATGGAGTTGCCGTGTCTATAGGTTAAAAACAAAGTGAAAGTGAAAGTCGATCAGTCGTGTCTGACTCTTTGCGATCCCGTGGACTCTACAGTCCACGGAATTCTCGAGGCCAGAATACCAGAGTGGGTAGCCTTTTCCTTCTCCAAGGGATCTTCCCAACCCAGGTCTCCCACAGAGGAGTTGGATTCTTTACCAGCTGAGCTACAGGGGAAGCCAAAACCAGTCCGACGCTGGCAATTTCACATAGCTCAAGACACAGATGCTGCAACGTGGGTTTCGAATTTTCTCTCCCCTCTGTGCTCACATCTGTAAGATGTAAATAAGTTGTTTGCTTGGAAAATTAAAGCCCATCGAACCTAACGCTTTGCGTAAGGGAAACAAAATACATGAATAATCAGGGTCTGCAGGCATTTTTGTTTTGTTTTTGCTTTTGTAACTTTTCAGCCAGTTATCTTCATGGGCGGAAACACTTCCTCCGCCCTGTTCCCAGCTTTTTCCCAGGTGGCTTATTTTTCTGCTCTTGGGTTTACCAGCTCTCTGCCTTATTTCCATCATCTTCTTTCTAGTTCGCTTGTGGGTTTTTGTTTTCGTTCTTTTTTCGACCCTTAAGAGACTACACAAGCTTCCGCATTGCGTGGTGGTGAGAGTATCGGCTTGTTCTGCAAACAATAAGGAGAAAGGGAGTAGGTGGGAGTCCTGGAAACACTGTGTGCCCGAGTCTCAGAGGGCTTTCTGTGCCCGAAACGCCCAGCGAGAACATCTGGGGCTACGCGCAGCTGCAGAGAGAGCGGCTTGTAAAGGAGGGACAAAGCCCTCTTATTTAACGGGAAACCGTGGTTTTTCATCATTGCAGAGTTACAAGCGCGCCCTCTCCCACTGGCCTGTAGTGTGTGCCTTCCCGGGCGCTCTGCACATCCGGGGGAAAGTCCTCAAGGTAAAGGAGAGAATCCTGAAGGTAGGGCTTCCCGGATGGCTTGGAGTCCGCCTGCCGATCCCTGGGCTGGGACGATCCCCAGGAGAAAAGAACAACCCATTCCAGTATTCTTGCCTGGGAAATCCCACGGACAGAGGAGCCTGGCGGGTTACAGTCCACGGGTTCTCAGAGAGTCAGACACGACTGAGAGAGTGAGCACCCGCAAGTTTAAAGCATGCCGTGCAGTGATTAGGCACACAGATGTGGATACCTCCTGGACACGCAATCAAATCTAAAGTGGAGAGACGGTTCCAAGCAGGAGACGCCTTGGGAAGCACTACAGAACCCGGCTTTTCATTGGGGTTTAAAAACAACAGCAACTGCTCCTATCCATTGCAGAATAGGAGTAGAAACTCTCCAAGCTTCTCATCTTAATCTCCGAATCCCCTTTTGTGGAAAGGGGAGAAATGTTAGCGTTTGGGGGGTCTGGAACCTCATGTTTTTGAGCTGATGGCATACAAGAAGCAAAGCCACTCTCTAGAGGAAACCGGGCCTCCCTGACACTGGGCCACGAACCAGCCGTGTCATCACACCCTTTTCACTCCAGCGCTCACTGCTGCAAGACGCCTCCAAGCCAAGCTCCGTTAACCGAATGCTGATGCAGCCAAACTCTCCCTCTGCCCGAAAGATGCCTCCGCCTCAGTCACTCGAATAGGGACACAATCTGAAGACTCAGAATTTCATACAGAAAAGCTCGGTGGTCATTTAAGTGTCTCTTGGGTTTGTTAGAATGTGATTCTCTCCCCTAACAGTTGGCACTCAAATCACGAAGATCAATTCACAGCATCACATACTTTAAACATTCTCGTTCAATATTTGCTTTTACTGTTATTAAATGAGCATTGTTTTCTTAGTAATACAACTTCCTGTGTTGTTGAGTGATAGTGTTTTCCAGTATCGTGGCAGTTAAGGGACAAAGAAAGAAAACGATGGAAAATCCACAATGCTGCTTGGAAGCAAATGATCAGCTGAACAGACCATCACGTGTTCAGGTGATCTGGGTTTCAGTGACCTGTTTCTGCCCCAATGAAGTGGTCCCCAGCTGGAAGGATTGTGTCCTTTGGGGCGCAAAGTTCCCCTGGAAAGATTTCTCATTATCACCATTTGGGGAAGGGTGGTGCAGCCGGGATATAGTATATAGAGGCCAGTGACACACTGCATAGAGCAGCCACCCGGACCGAGGAGCCACGCAGAGCACAGGGAACTGTATTCAGCGCCTTGTAGTGACCCGTGTGTGTGTGTGTCCGTGTGTGTGTGTGTGTGTGTGCACGCACGCGCGTGATGAGTCACTTCAGTCAGGTCCTACTCTGTGACCCCATGGTCTGTGACCCGCCAGGCTCCTCTGTCCGTGGGATTCTCCAGGCAAGGATGCTGGAGTGGGTTGCCATGCCCTTCTCAAGGGGGTCTTCCTGACCCAGGGATCGAGTCCACGTCTCTTGCTTCTCCTGCCCGGGCAGGTGGGTACTTTACTAACTGTGCCATGAAGCCATGGGTAGATGCCAATTAAAGAAACCGATATTCACTTAATAAGTGGACTGTGAATGAGCCCAGTGCTCAATAAGCAGTGCTCGGCGTGCCAGTCGCGGTGACAGCCCAGCTGAAACAACAACCTCACCCATGAGTCCCAGAGAGAACCGAAGACATGAGTGAGTCCACCCTTGTGGGATCTGGAGATAAATGGAGCTTCTGCTATCTGCTAACGAGGTCGGCTGATGCGCTGGGTAAAGCTTGGACTAAATGTTCTCAAAGATCCTTTCCAGTTCCTAAATTCCATGAGAATAAGAACTGTCAAATGGTCTGATTGTAGAAGTCAGGAAGTTTCTATTCCTTCAGGGCGGCCAGAAAGGTCATGGAACTGGAATCACGAAGCAGTTTCTAGAAGAGGAACAGAACGCCCCTCTCCCCAGCTGTACACCACCACTTGTTATTTACAACACAAGAGTGCTTTGTTCCTGCACCTTTCTCTGAAAGAACATTCGAGGCTGTCTCTAAAATTCCCAGAATGTACATCGGAGATTTCTTTTGTCTGTTCCCCATCCCGCCCCCACCCCAGGCCCTCCCAAAGAAACACCCAAGGATGGCAAGAATCTTCAGGATGTGAATTATGGCCTTTGACAATATTTGGTCTTCTTCCAGTTCTGCTTTGGGTCTTTGACCTCAATGTGAAAAACAGAAACGCCTTGTTTCTACTGAAAAGAGGAAATAGGTTTTCTTCCTTTTTTTTTTTTAAACTTTTTCATTTGTGTTGGGGTTTAGCCGATTAGCAGTGTGGTGACAGTTTCAGGTGGACAGCTAAGGGACTCAGCCACACCTACACACGTGTCCATTCTCCCCCAAGCTCCCCTCCGGCCCAGGCTGAGCTCCCTGTGCTGGACAGCAGGTCCTTGTCGTTTTCCTTTTTAAACACAGCCGTGTGCACATGTCCATCCCAAACCCTAACGGCCGCTTCCCCCACAACCTTCCCCACCTCCCACGAACACAACCGCAAGTTCCTTCTCTCCGTCTGTGAGTCTCCATGAGATGAGGACGCAGGCTTGCGGCCGGCCGGCGCCACCTCCCGGCCCAGCGTGGACGCTAGCAGGGCAGACCCCTGGTTTGCTCTCAGCGTGGCCACCAGGGAGGCAGGAGAGGAAACGTCAAATTTTCAGACAGCAACAGGATCGTAGCGCGAGTTAGGCATTCCCTGTGAAGCACATCAACATAGATGTTTTTAAATTAAACATAGAGTTGCCATATGGTCCTGCGGTCCCAATCCTGGGCAACCTGGAGAAAGCTCTAAAAGAAACGTGTATCCCTACGCTGACTGCAGCGCAATTCAGAGCAGCCAGGACCTGGAAGCCACCTAGACGCCCACCGACAGGGGCGTGGATAAAGAAGACGTGCTCCCTACATACAGTGGACTATCACTCCACCATAAAAAGGAAGGAAACACACACAGAGGGAAGCAAGTCAGAAAGAGACAAACGAGTATCGCATAATTGATGAGATACGAGGAATCAAGAAAGATGGGACTGATGAGCCCGTATGCAGGGCAACAAGGAGAACGCAGACGTAGAGAACAGCCTCGTAGGCACGGGGGCAAGGAGAGGGCGGGGCGAACTGGGAGCAGCATTAAATAGACACGCGGCCCTGTGCAAACCAGCCAGCAGGGGAGGTGCCGCGTGCTGCGGGGGCTCAGCCCGCTAGAGCGGGGGATGGGGGAGGGGGAGGGGCTCAAGAGGGAGGGACGTGTGCATACCTATGGAGATTCCTGTTGCCGTATGGCAGAATCCAACACCATATGGTAAAGCAATGATCCTCCAATTAAAAGTAACTTCCTAAAAAAGGAATGACATAATGCCGTTTGAAGCGCCACGGATGGGCCTAGAGACGATCACACCGAGAACTGAAGCGAGTCAGAGAAAGACGGGCGCAGCACGGGGAATCTAAAACGCGCCGCAAACGGACTTACCTGCAAAACAGAAGCAGACTC
>SJYR01001214.1:211852-236986 GCA_006410655.1 Kobus ellipsiprymnus
GATGCCATGATCTTTGTTTTCTGAATGTTGAGCTTTAAGCCAACTTTTTCACTCTCCTCTTTCACCTTCACCAAGAGGCTCTTTGGTTCTTTTTCACTTTCTTCCATAAGGGTGGTGTCCTTTAACAACATAAATAAGAAAATCGTTTCTCTCTCTCTTTTTTTTTTTTTTGAAAGTGGATGTCTTTGAGGTACGGTAGAGGGGATGTGGACATTTTTCTTTTCGTATTAATTTCATTTAAAGTTATTAGAGTAAAATAAACTAAGTAAAAGTCGTTGCAGTAGGTGAAATGCATTCAGCACCACTAATCTGACTCAACATGGCTCCAAGGCCACAAGTGAAAAGTGAGAGTGAAGTCGCTCTGTCGTGTCCGACTTTCTGCGACCCCGCAGACTAGGCTCCTCTGCCCAAGGGGTTCTCCAGGCAAGAACACTGGGGTGGGTTGCCATTTCCTTGTCCAGGGGATCTTCCCCACCCAAGGATCAAACCTGGGTCTCCCGAATTGCAGGCAGATGCTTTATCCTCTGAGCCACCTCGTAAAGAATCCCTCTTGTAAGAAAGGCTCGGAGAGGGCTTCGGAGTTTACCCAGAGCACAGTGGAGTGGAGAAAACGAAGTCGTTCACCACCAGTGTCTTGCTCTGGAGTTCCCGGTCCTCCTGATGGCCGAGAAAAGTCAAAACTGCCTGATGAAGGGGAGCTTACTCTGATCTCGTTTGAAGCATTTCACCTTGAGATGAACTCAGCTTCCTTTGGGGAAATGAAGAGTCAGCTCAAAGGCTTTTCTCCCTTGAGGGGTCACTCCTCCCGCCTCTTCCCAACACGGAGCCAAGTGCAGGGCGGGCGCATGGCCAGGCTGGGACCCTCGGCCGCGGGCGGTGCTCTCAGCACCTGGGCGGGGCTCACTCTGGTGCAGCTGCTCTCACTGCCTTTGCGGCACCCTGCTGGCCTCTGCCGAAGCCCAAGGCCCCCGTGGCCTTCAGACCACCCAGTCCCTGTGCAGGGCGGGCCCCTGACCACAGGGTGGGCCAGGACCGAGCGCTCAGCACCCCGGCAACCTCTTGGCAGGGCCAGAAGGGTCCCAGCATCCAGCCTTCTACCTCCCGCAACCCCAGCAGACACAGGGGGCCCGGGGTGGACCACCCTGTGCAGACTTTCCCGAGTTTGACGCCCCATCATCCCACCCGGTTTGGTTAAACCAGGTGGAGTCAGGGAGGAGATGCCTGGAGGAGGAGGCGGTGTCTTCTCCGGGACCAAGCCCGGTTAGCATCCTAGCTCTTCCCTCCCAGACACGCCCCGAGTGGGGTGGTCTCCACTTCCTCTTCCTGTGGGGTGGGCACTTCCCCAAAGCCACTTCCTCCAGCTGCTCTGCACTGTGGCTTTCTTAAAACTTATTTTTTCATTGGAATATAATTGCTTTACAATCCTGCGTTAGTTTCTACTGTACAACAGTGTGAATCAGCCATAGGTATACGCTAATCCCCTCCCTCTTGACCCTCCCTGATCTCCTCTGGCTCTGTATATGTTAAAGGAAACCCTTAAAAAAAAAAGTGAAGTCGTTCAGTCGTGTCCAACTCTTTGCGACCCCATGGACACCAGGCTCCTCCGTCCATGGGATGTTCCAGGCAAGAGTACTGGAGTGGGTTGCTGTCTCCTTCTCCAGGGAACTTCCCGACCCAGGGATCGAACCCAGGTCTCCCGCATTGTAGACGGACGCTTTCCGTCTGAGCCACCACGTGATCTTAGNCCAGGCAAGAGTACTGGAGTGGGTTGCTGTCTCCTTCTCCAGGGAACTTCCCGACCCAGGGATCGAACCCAGGTCTCCCGCATTGTAGACGGACGCTTTCCGTCTGAGCCACCACGTGATCTTAGCCCAAAGGCCGAGAAGCGAAGGAAACCCTTGGGCATTTAGGAAACCCTTTCTCTCTTCACAAAGCCCGGTTTCTACCTAGCTGTGGATTCCTTGCCAACGGGAGATGAGGACTTTAAAATGACTTCACTCTCTCTGCTTTCTGCTTCAATAACCCTAATTGTCTCCAGTTCAGTAGAAGCTACATCAGCTGATGACTTACTGGATGTAGGATAAATCAAAGCGGCTTTACAACGTTATGGGAGCACACGGGGAGCAGGAGGAAGCAACCCGGAGCTGAGGCTGGTAGCCGTGTAGGCGTCACCACCCGGAGATTTGAGGCCCGACAGTCCAAAGGCAGGCTCACCAAACCCAGGCACACGCAGTGTGGAAAGAGAGCAGGTAACCTTCAGTTCAGCTTCCCGGGTGGGTCAGTGGTAAAGAACTCACCTGTCATTGCAAGGGACACAGGAGACGCAATAAACGGGGGTTTGACCCCTGGGTCAGGAAGATCCCCGGGAAGAGGGCACAGCATCCCACTCCAGTCTTCTTGCCTGGAGAATCCCACGGACAGAGGAGCCTGGCGGGCTATGGCCCATAGGGTTGCAAAGAGTCAGATGTGACTTCACGCACGTGTGCAGCCTTCAGCTGAGATCTCAGTACGCTCGAGACAGCCTCCCAGGGAGAAGCCAGCTGCCATCACTTTCCTCCCTTCTTTTCATCCCCCACTGAGCATCCCATCCGCCTAAACTAGCTGGACCCCAGAGGTAAGGGCTCCCCTGGTAGAATCAGCCGGCACCTCCACGATGGGGAAGGATGGGCAGTGGATGGGCTGGACGAGAACCGGTCTAAAAGCTTTTCCTGAAACAGCATGGGGAAGGGATCAAGAACCAGTGGATGAAGGAGAAAATCTTACCAGTATTCTTCAGAGATATGACCTCCCTATAACACATGCCTGTCACACCCATAGCTCCGTTCCTGCCAGTGTCTAAGTGTCTGCTTCACCCATCCAAGTATGGATTTCAACCAGATGCCCACTGATCTGTGAGGTGTTCTGGTGAGGATAACCGTAGCTGGCCCCAAGGGCTTCCTGCGTGCCAAGCACTGTGGGAAACCTTATTATTTCCTCCTCAAAAGAAACTTCATGGGTAAGACTTATTATTAGCATCTCCATTTTACAGATGGGGAAACCGAAACTAAAAGAATTAGAAAATTCGTCCAACGTCCTACGAGCTGGTCCACAGTCCATATGAGATAAAAGGCCAGGCTCTCCAAGATGGGTGGGCTTCCCAGGTGGCTCAGCAGTGAAGAATCCACCTACAATGTGGCAGACGCGGATTCTCTCCCTGGGTCTGGAAGAGCCCCTGGAGAAGGAAATGGCAACCCACGCCTGTATTCTTGCCTGGAGAACCCCATAGACAGCGGAGCCTGGTGGGCTACAGCCCATGGGGTCGCAAAGAGCCGGACACAACTAAGCAACTAAACAAGAACAGCAAGTCCAACAGGCAGGGAGCCGGGCAGGAGACACGGGGCCTTGGCATCAGCTTCTGGATCATCGCACCGGTCGCCAACTGCAGTGGGGGGCCCCGGGCCACCAGATGGCTTTTCAAGAACAGCTTGTAATCCATGTTGCATAGGAAAGTTCCCACTCGTGTGCAATTTATATTTTTTGTTCAAATTGATTTAAAGTATACCGGAGGTCCAGTCTGCAAACCTCTGCTCAATTGTAACAGAGAAAGCCCACCCAGGACCCCTGCACCTGCCCCCAACACACACACAACTGCAGTGCTTGTCAACAGCCTTTCAAGAGCTGCACACCAGGAATGTGTTTCCTGTCCAGTAGGCAACCATTGCGTTTGCAAGTTTGATAATAAAAATGTGATAGACAGTTTGTGGTGACCAGTATGAACTGTCTCATGCTAAGGAGGTTACATGTGTCATTTCCTTTTGTCTTCACAACTGCTCTGCAGTTCACGTATATCTCATTATTCACGTCTTCCAGAGAAAAACGGAGTTCAACGATATTTTCAGAAATATTGTATGATGTCACTTATATGTGGAATCTGAAAAGTGCAACAAACTAGCAAATATAACAAAAAAGAAGCAGGCTTGCAGACGTGGAGAACAAGCCAGTGGTTTCCAGCTGGTGGAGGCCGGGAGAGGCGAGATGCAGTGGGGACGAAGCGGTGCAAACTGTTAGATATAAAACAAGCTACAAGGAAAAAGTAATGAAAGAAGATACAAGGATATACTGTACAAGGGGGAATATAGCCGATATTTTGCAACACTCTAAATGGAGTGTATCCCTTAAAATTGTGAATTACTGCATAGTACACCTGTGATGAGAAGGCAGTGGCACCCCACTCCAGTCCTCTTGCCTGGAGAATCCCGTGGATGGAGGAGCCTGGTGGGCTGCAGTCCATGGGGTCACCAAGAGTCGGACAAGACTGAGCGACTTCACTTTCACTTTTCACTTTCACCCATTGGAGAAGGAAATGGCAGCCCACTCCAGTGTTCTTGCCTGGAGAATCCCAGGGCCGGCGGAGCCTGGTGGGCTGCCGTCTCTGGGGTCGCACAGAGTCGGACACGACTGAAGCGACTTAGCAGCAGCAGCAGCACATCTATAATCTGCACAATATTGTACAGCACTTACGGGGCTTCCCAGGGGGCTCAGTGGTAAAGAATCTGCCTGCCAATGCAGGAGACGTGAATTCGATCCATGGGTCAGAAATATCCCCTGGAGAATGAACGCTTATCACAATCCTCAAGTCTTAAACTAGATGACCCTAGAGCTAAGGACTCAACTGAAGCTCTCTGACTCCCCAAATCAAGCTTTTTCTACCAAAAGTAGAAGACTTTCCCCTGCACGGCTCTGAGATTCTAGGCACACACACCAGAAATCCGCTGGGACAAGTTTTTCTTCCAAGTGGGTCACCAGGGATAACCGCAAGTGAATGCATTTTGCAGTGCCGGCTGCTCACCAGTCATTCAAACATCATGCTCGCTAAGAGCGCCACGGACACCCTCAGAGCCAAACAGAAAGGGAGATAAGCAAAGCAGAGCATGGAACGGCCTGTTCTCAGACGCCAGCAGGCTGGTGGAAAAACAAACAGAATCTGCTGAAAATTAGTAGGAAGGCAGAGACCTACTGAAGAAATGTTGAGGAGCCGCTGTACTTTTTTGGCTTTTTCAATCGCTGACGTACAAAGAAAATGTCATTTTTAAAGAGTAGCTTTAAAAAATGGGTTCCACTTGCTGGAACTGAAAGGATAACCTTAAATAAGTAGCTTGGATCATCCCTCCCGGGCTTCCCTGGGGCTCAGATGGTAAAGAATCTGCCTGCAATACAGGAGACCCGGGTTCGATCCCTGCGTTGGGAAGAGCCCCCAGAGGAGGAAATGGCATCCCACTCCAGTATTCTTGCCTGGGAAATCCCTCGGAGAGAGAAGCCTGGTGGGCTACAGTCTATGGGGTCGCACACAGTCAGACACGACTGACAGCCTAGTTTCTCTCTGAATGGCTTGTTCTTAACCTATTTGTTCTGGGGGGCCACACTGCCTCACGCAGGATCTTAGCTCTCCAGCCAGGGATCGAACCTGAGCCCTCCGCAGTGGCAATGCAGAGTCCTAACCACGGGACCACCAGAGAAGGGCGTGAATGTCTCATTCTTATCATTCAGGCCTCAGATCCAAATTCTCTCGCCCCAAGAGGTAGACCAGTCCGTTCAGAAGGTTGTTGCTGTTCAGTCGCTCGGTTGTGTCTCTTTGCGAGCCCGTGGACAGTGGCATGCCAGGCCTCCCTGTCCCTCACCATCTCCTGGAGTTTGACCAAGTTGGTGTCCGTTGAGTCGGTGACGCCCTCCAGCCCTCCCAGCCCCTGCCGCCTCTCTTCCTTTTGCCTCCAGTTCCCCAGCAGTTCAGAAGGCGGTCCTCACAGTGACTGGCTCTCTCCCGTGTTAGTTTCCCTTCCAGCACATTTCATAAAGAACAGCTACTCTCCTTAGATATTCACTCACAGAGGCTCTTGTCCCCACTCCACACTAACACCCAACGCAGCATCTGCAACACCACAGGGAACAGAAAGCAGGGGCTGCATAAACAGAGCCCCAGGCCCCATCCTGCGGCACCGACAACACCCACGGCAGACTCACAGAGAAGGGAGCCGGGCCACCGCCCCGACAGAAAGC
Source organism: Kobus ellipsiprymnus (assembly GCA_006410655.1). Lineage (NCBI taxonomy): Eukaryota > Metazoa > Chordata > Mammalia > Artiodactyla > Bovidae > Kobus > Kobus ellipsiprymnus. Next base: position 217,886 of record SJYR01001214.1, read on the forward strand.
AAAGAGCCAGCTCCACCTATAAAAACATGCTTTCAGTTAAGATCACAGGAGATAGCTCCTAACAGATTGTGCTGAGCTGGGGAGTGAGATGCAAAGAAAATAAACACATTTAATTGAAAACAGATGCAGGGCAGTCCGTCCCCCATGGGTGACTTGACGGAGGCCCTCAGACTACTCTTCTCGCCAACGTTTTACGAGCATAATTTTACATGCCAGAATACGTTCTCATGAGGGGACGTCTCTGCCCCCCCAGTGGTCGCTCGATGGTCAGTCCATCTTGACAAGGAGTCCTGAGGGTCCATGCTTATTTGCATTTCTGCCCAGGTCTGGTAACTGGTACTGCCCAGCTCCGACTTCATAAATAAGAATCCGTAACAGAGGGACACGGTCTAAGAACCTTGAATAGGGCACGAGAGACATTATAATAGCATCTTTATTGAGTGTTGATTTCCTTCTTGTGCCAAAACACGCCTCCGGGTGATCGGTTCAAATGATACAACTTGCTAGCAAAGCTGGAGGTTTCTGGTGATCAGACACAGAGCAGATGTCCCCTGAGTGCCAGAATGTTGTTTTTCTAAACAACTGCCCAGCAAGTCACAGACTGCAGGAGCTGAGGAGGAGCAGCAGAGAAGCCCAACGAGTGCACAGAGGCTGCCGAAACCGAGTTAAACGCATCAAAGAAACGCCGCACGCTTTTCCAAGTTTCGGAGAAAATTCCAGGTGCCCGTCCAGCCTCAGGGAGGACGGTTCGATGCCTGGTGTTAACCCAGGGCTCCCAGAGGCACACAGTGGCATCCAAGTCTTAACATTCTCTTCTAATTTTCATATCCAGGACGTTGGGTTTCAGGTGCAACTTCTCTGGCTTTCAGGGAAGAACTTAAGCTCGCCAGAGAGGTTACCGCTTAGTGCTTCTTCAGATGCTCACCACAAAAGGCAAACGCAAAACCATGTCCTCGTTTCTGGGCCTTTAGTGTAGCTGGACGCTGTTGATGAATCTCGGACAAGCAGCACCCTGGCTCTCTGCTCCTGACCGACTCTGGGCGTCACTGTGGACCTGAGGGGTCTTAATCATGCCTCCAGCTCTCTCTCCCACACAGTCCATACTTTTAATCTACTGTCTTTTATTCTCCTCAACCTTTACCCTATATTTTGTCCTCTACCCATCCATCCATCCATCCATCNCTAACAGTGGAGACAGGCACGAAGACAGACCATTTGTTGCACTTGTGGTCATTACTAGAATGGAGATGCTTGAAAAGGGCTGGGGACCAGAGGGAGGGCAGGTCTACACGGATGGGCGGGTGGCGGGAGGTGTCATGGACCACTCCATGGAGGACTGACAAGGAGGAGTCCCCAGGAGGATGGGAGCACAAACGAGGAAAGGGGGACGGTATGACATTCCAGGCAGAGTGAGAAACACCACGCGAGGCACAGAAACCCGGGCCCTGGGATGCTCAGCGCTGGGGGTGGGGAGGGGCGGGGAGGAAGCGGGCAGGGCTGAGTCAGGAAGCTCCTGGTGGGTCTTGCCAAGAGGGATGACTTGGAGGTTTGAGGGTGACCCGAGAATTGTGCTTGATACTCCCCCAAAATAACCTTCTTTTCAACTGGTCTGCCTGCAACGCAGGAGACGCAAGAGACGTGGGTTGGATCCCTGGATCAGAAAGATCCACTGGAGAGGGAAATGGCCCTCCCGTGTTCTTGCCCAGGAAATCCCACGGACAGAGGAGCCTGGCGGGTGTAGTCCACGGGGTCGCAAAGAGTCAGACACGACTGAATGACTAAATAACAGCAGATATTAAGCTTTCCCCATAAAAATGAAAGTGTCCTGACTTGTAAGAACTTTTCTTTCATTCATATACATGAGTGTGTATAGCTATGTATGTGTACACACGCGCACGCACGCACGCGCCTGCTCTCCGACCGCCCTGCCACTTGGGCGCTGGACACGTCTACACATCTCTCCCTCTGCTATACGCAAGGATAAGGGGTCGCATCCATCCATTTTCCCTCCAGTTTACATTCTTCTTCCTGAAGTTAGGCTCTCCGTTCACCGCCTTCCACTTAAGCCCGCAGGCCAGGCCCCACGTTCAGGGGCAGTTGATGCCCTCAGAGCATCGGCGTGACGGGGGTTTTGTGTTTAGAGTGCCCCGTGAGAGGAGGAAGGAGAAGAAGGAAGCCCTGTCTGAAGAGCAGCCCCCGCCCCTCGGCCAGAGGCTGCCGAAGGGGGAAGGGGCCCAGGTCACGGGCAACAAGGCCAGGGATGCGGGCGACCACAAGGCTGTGGAGGACGGCGCTTCTCTCGGCAAGAGAGAGTCCAGGAAGGACACCAGGGGTAAGGCCAGCCATCCTGGGGAACCTGCGGGCTTTCTTTCATTCCAGTAACTGGGGCTCGGGGGCAAGGGTGGGGCTGATGTGATGGGACCCAGGGAACAGAGGCGGGGGAATTCAGGTTATAAAATGCAAGTCTGCAGAGCTACGGTGCTCAGGGCTTAGCGTCCGACCCCAAGGCTCTCACTCCTGCATTTAGGTCAAACCCAGGGCTGGGCAAAAGCAGACCTCTCCCAGGGACACCGCCGATGCGGGCTTTCTTTCATTCCAGTAACTGGGGCTCGGGGGCAAGGGTGGGGCTGATGTGATGGGACCCAGGGAACGGAGGCGGGGGAGTTCAGGTTATAAAATGCAAGTCTGCAGAGCTACGGTGCTCAGGGCTTAGCGTCCAACCCCAAGGCTCTCACTCCTGCATTTAGGTCAAACCCAGGGCTGGGCAAAAGCGGACCTCTCCCAGGGACACCGCCAGCCAGGCTGGGCGGGGGGCTCAGCAGCCACAGCTTGCAGATGCCTCACCCTCAGGGAGAGTCTGCTTCTGGCCAAGGACACACGAGCCCTCCCCAAACACACTGCCTTCATGGCTGGGAACTGGGCTCTCTCCGCAAAGCAGGGACCAAGCCGGGCACGCCTCATTCAGGCAGGAAGAGGTCGGCTGCCAACGAGGCATCTCTTCGAGAATGGAGGGCAGACGCATCCCTGGTGGTCCAGCGGAGAAGCAACCAGGTTGCAAAGCAGGGGACTCAGGTTCCACTTGCCGCAGGGCCGCCAAGCCCGCCCACAGTAGAGAAGATGCCCCAGGATGCAACGGAGACCCGACACAGCCACACTTCTAAAAACAGGGAGAATGGGGACGCGTCCCCTAGTGCCAGTGGCCGACACCAGAGCGGGGCCGCGGTCGGGAGCGGGAGCTCAGAAGAGAGAGGAAGACAGAGAGGCAAGTCGTCTCCGCGTTTCCATCTCCTGCTGTAGCCAAAGACCTTCCGCAGAGACGTCCACGCGATGCTTCTGCTCAACGTGCCTCCTGGATGCAGGAGAGAAAAGCGGGGGGCGTTTCCAAGGTGAAAAGTTATCTTCAGGCCTCACTTACTAACTGGATGGTGCAATCCTTTTTGATCATTGACTCAGAGCTGTCACTTATACCGCGTCCCAAACAGAGTGACAAATTCCAGTTGCCAGAGCCAGGGTTACATAAATCCTCCTGACTGCCTCCTGTTCCCGCTGGCACACAGCATCTGATTCTGTTCACACAGAATCAGGAAGGGCTCTTAGTGATGCAGACCCGGCTCGCGTTTTGCAAATGGCTTTCTAGTCCCTGAAAGTCTTCTTGGTTTCAGTCACGTGGAAGCCAGTGAAAACGGTGAAGTGAACCAGATAAAACTGAGCTTGGAAAGCTTTTGCAAGCTTTGCCAAGTCTGGTCCTGCTCCCCAGCACTGAAACTAGCCCTCAGGAAGCTTTGTGAGGGGCTTCCCTGTGGCCCAGTGGCTAAGGCCCCATGCTCCATGCAGGGGCCCGGGTTCAATCCCTGGCCAGGGAGCTGAGGCCCCACATGCCACAGCTAGGGCCTGGAGCCACCTAAGAGACACACAGAGACAAACATTAAAAAGGGAGACGTGTGGGAAAGGGGAGGAGGAGACAGCTTACCTTAGGACAACTTCAACTCCGAAGCAAGTGCAAACTCTTCGTCTCCAAGGGAATGCAGGATGAGGGTCAGCTTCAAAGGCACAGGAGACGGACATCTGGCTCCTCCTGTCTCCAGCTCCGACGCCTTCTGAGGGTCTGCACACGAGCCCGCAGCGTCCCAGACCCCCGCACGCAGCCGAGTCGATTCTCCCCGGGCTTCCAACCTTCTCATTCACCTTCCCCCGCAGCTCTGCTTCAAGATCGAAGCCCTGGTGTCATGCGCCACCCATGCACACACTCCGCTGTGAGACGGGGACTCTAGGGAGCGTGTGGGGCACAAAAGTGGGTTCATTCTGTCATTCGCTATCTGGTGAGCACCCACTCTGCGCCAGACACTGTTTCAGGTGCTGAAAACACCTCAGTGAACGAAAACCAGCGGAGACCGTCCACCACACAAATGCAGAAATCATTCAGATGAGAGACGAGGGCAGCACGGACCTGAGTGGAAACAGTATCAGAAAGGTCCCCCTCTGAAGCACGCGGTGCTCCGGGAAGGAGTTCACATGGAAACCCACACGTGTTGGGCTTCCTGGGCGGCTCAGACGGTAAAGAATCTGCCTGCGGTGCAGGAGACCTGGGTTCGATCCCTGGGTCAGGAAGATCCCCTGGAGAAGGGAAGGGCAATCCACTCCAGTATTCCTGCTTGGGAAACCCCACGGGCAGAGGAGCCTGGCGGGCTACAGTCCATTAGGACATGAAGAGTTGGACAGGACTGAATGGCCACCCCTTTCACTTGCACACATGTTGAATCTTATTGTATGTGCCTAGATGCTCTGTTGATAGACTGACAATGTATCCATGATTAACGACATAAAATATATAATTTATACTTTCTTCCCAAGTGGTTCAGTGGTAAAGAGGCCACCTGCCAATGCAGGAGATGCAGGAAGCCTGAGTTCAGTCCCTGGGTCAGGAAGCTCCCTGGAGGAGAAAATGGCAACCTATTCCAGTATTCCTGCTGGGAAAATCTCATGGACAGAGGAGCCTGGGGGGCTACAGGGGGTCACAAAGAGTTGGACACGACTAACCAACTGAGCATATCATTAAAATAACACAGTAATGCGGAGAATGCATTTATGGACCACATTCTATTCTCCAACTCATCTCCAGCCTCTCGGAGCAGTGTGGGCAGAGGGAGAATTTGAATGCCACTTTCATCTACCTATGGTCCCATCTGGGCCGAATCAGCGACCCCAAGAAGGTCAGGGCTTAGTCCCCGAGGGGCCGGTGGAAGCTTTGGAAGCGTCGTGGGAGCCTGCCATTCAGACTTTGCACCGTGTGAGCTGGGCCGTGTCTTACTTTCCTCCCACTTGACAGTGGTTAGGACTTTCTTCCATTTCGGGTTTTTTACCCACTTCTGTCCCTGGAAGGCTCCGGAAATTACACAGCAAGTTTTCCACCAGATCCTCCTACAGCGGCTGACAGTCCCTCACAGCTGCCCGGCTGCCCTCCCCACATGTTGCAAGCCTGACGTGGCACAGAAGGGAGACTCGAGCCCACAGCCCTGCCGCCTGCGGAATGCCCAGCTCCAAAGCCAGGTTGCCTTTTCCAGCCTGGGGAGGCGCCTCTAAACTGCCAGGGGTTCCGCCAGGCAAGAGATCCCAGCAGGAAATACCCAGACATGTAAGATGTCAGGGTGGAGTGGTGAGGAGGGGGAGACGGAGAAATGCTCCAGAAGAATAGGGCTTGCTTGGAAAAGTGTGGTTTCACAGCAATTTTTGGAACCTCAGTGCAAGGAATGGCGGGAGCAGCTGCATTTGGGGAACCGGCGGGCACTCCCAGCCCTGGAGTCGTGTGCGGCATGAAATCTGAACCACAGCCCTTGCTTTCGACCGCCTCTGCTCGGGGGTATCTGAAATCTGGAAGACTGCAGATCAAAGGGGCGCTTGCTCCAGCGTGTCAGGGTCAGGGGAACACAAGTCTAGCCCACGTGCTCGAGACTAGATGGCTGAGCAGAGCGTGGCTCAGTTTTCTCGGAGAAGAGCAGACGGTTGAATGAGAAAGGAGAGCAGAGAGCAAAGGCTCGGAGAGGGTGAAGGTCCACCCCTCACACATGGCTTTGTTCACTGCATCCTCCATCCTGGTGCCCCGGTTCTTCTTGGGCAAAATGGAGCTCACTGTACTCAGCTTGCAAAGTCACTTCAGTCGTGCCCAATTCTTTGTGACCCTATGGACCGCAGCCCTCCAGGCTCCTCTGTCCATGGGATCCTCCAGGCAAGAATATTGGAGTGGGTTTCCGTTCTCTTCTCCAGGGCATCTTCCCCACCCAGGGACCAGACTCAGCTCTCCTGCATTGCAGGCAGATTCTTAACTAGCTGAGCCACCAGGATGGGCCGCATGGAGACGAGACTGGCATTCAGACTCTGCCTCTGCCCACGCTGCGCTAAGAGGCTGGAGACAAGTGGAGCAGAACATGGCCCTTCAGTGCACTCTCTGCAGGAGCACTTTTTCTAACCAAGCCTCACCCAGACCTGCCTCCCTCAGCTTCCCTTGTTGGTTCTAGTTCCATCCACAGGGTCTGGTCAGACGAGCTTGACCCTTCTTCTCCATGGCAGCCTTCAGTGACTGCGTGTCCCCCACCTGACTCGTTCATCTTCCATCTAACCAATCCCTCTCCTTTCAGCCACGCCCCAAAGCACAAGAGCCTTTTAGGGTTTCCACACCACTGTCAGCACTCTGCTCTGGACGAGCCACAGTGGGTCCAGGTGCCCTTGAGTTGAGGTCAAGGGTTCACCTGTGCTGAGATGAAGAAGAGAAAACTGGGTCCATTTCTTTCTTCTTCCAGATTCTTTGTCTCCTGATGCAGGCGGGGGGCCTTGCAGACAGGTTCTCAGTCATTCAGCCATGTCTGACTCTTTGCAACCCATGAACTGTAGCCTGCCAGGCTCCTCTGTCCATGGGACTTTCCAGGCAAGAATCCTGAAGTGGGTAGCCATTTCCTTCTTCAATCCACTCACACAGTTCAGTTCAGTCGTTCAGTCGTGTCTGACTCTTTGTGACCCCATGGACGGCAGCACGCCAGGCCTCCCTGTCCATCACCAACTCCCGAAGCTTGCTCAAACTCATGTCTATCGAGTCAGTGATGCCATCCAACCATCTCGTCCTCTGTTGTCCCCTTCTCCTCCCACCTTCAATCTTTCCCAGCATCAGGGTCTTTTCCAAGGAGTCAGTTCTTTGCATCAGGTGGCCAAAGTATTGGAGCTTCAGCTTCAGCATCAGTCATTCCAATCAATATTCAGGACTGATTTCCTTTAGGATGGACTGGTTGGATCTCCTTGCAGTCCAAGAGACTCTCAAGAGTCTTCTCCACACCACCATTCAAAAGCATCAATTCTTTGGCGCTCAGCTCTCTTTATGGTCCAACCCTCACATCCATACATGATTACTGGAAAAACCATAGCTTTGACTATATGGACCTTTACTGGCAAAGTAATGTCTCTGCTTTTTAATATGCTGTCTAGGTTGGCCATAGCTTTTCTTCCAAGGAGCAAACATCTTTTAACTTCATGGCTGCAGTCACCCTCTGCAGTGATTTTGGAGCCTAAGAAAATAGTCTCTCACTGTCTGCACTGTTTCCCCACCTATTTGTGATGAATGATGGGACCAGATGCCATGGTCTTGGTCTCCTGAATGTTGGGTTTTAAGGCTCACACAGTGGCAACAAGTTTGTCCTGCCACCTATTTTCCTAAAGCTTGCAAACTAAGAATTGTTTTCCTGTTTTTAACTGGTTGACAAATAAATCAAAAGAGGACTATTTGGTGACACAGAAGAATGACCCACAAGTCAAAATGTCGTGCCCACGAATAAAGTTTTATTGGGACACAGTCAGCCCCACCTGCTCATTTGCATATTTGCATACTGTCTGTGGCTACTCTGGTGCTGTGATAGACGAGACGGCCCACAAAGGCTTAAATGTTTATCATCAGGCCATCGGCAGAGAAAGTTCTCCAACCTCCACTCTCAAGTCAAAGAATAATCCTGCACAAAGGCGGAAAAGTGAGAGGCTTACTTAAGTCATCCTTTAACAAACCAAGTTAAATGACCATGTCAGAGCCCCTAAGAACCTTCTCCACTCAGTTAAACCCCCAGAGCAAGAATCAACTCAACCTGTGTGGCCTCATCTCACGAACGACGAACGTGGCCTGAGACACACCCACCAAGCTGGTCACATTCCAGAAAAGCAAATCGGAACATCGTCACAAGCGTTCCATAGGTCTCCTAACAAGTGCTTTCATTCTGGGCCCTGGGGTGAGGGTCTGCTTCTTTCTCAGCCACACAAGCCTCCTCCTTGTTATGCTGGGGTCAAACACGGACAGATCAGCCCTGATCGCGGTGGGAAGGAAGGGGTGAGGTGCCGGGGTCCTCCACGGTGCCCTTTCTCTCCTCACCCGCCAGGAACAGACTGGAAGCTGCCGGTTCCCCTGGGACCTGTTTATCCACCTTTGGTCTCGAGTCTGAGCTCCGTGAAAGCCCTGGGACGAAGCTGGGAACTGACTCCTCCGACAGCGAACAGGTTCCGGATACACAACGTGAGTCTCCCGAGGGTCCTTTCCTCCCCCGTCCTTTGCAGGCTGAACAGTGAGGACAGGCCCCGTGCAGGGGTGAGCTGAGCAGAGTGCTGAGGCCCATGCAAAGCAGAGGAGCAGGAGGGGCGGTGTCTATCCCTCCCCCACGTCCCTGTCCAGCCTGGGCACCTGGTGAGACCAGGGCGGGGGAGAAGGGCAACCCTGAGTGCAGGCCCTAATGCCCCAGCATGGCTCTCATCAGGGATCCCCACAGAGAGAAAAGAAAAATCCTCAAAACAGGGCAGTCTCCTGATGGGCCTAAAGGTTCCTTCCATGTCAGGCCTGCTCCAGTCCTCCCCCAACTGAAGCAAACTTACAGTCACCAAAGGGGGGACACTGGCCGGCAGAGATAAACCGGGAGCCGGGATGGGCACTCGCACTGCTACACACGGGAGCGATGGCCCAGGGCCGCCTGCGCAGCACAGGGAGCTCTGCTCAGAGTCTGTGATAAGCCAGGGGGACGGAACCTGAAACGTAAGGAGATGCGTGCTTATGTGGAATGGAGGGCTTCCCCGGTAGCTCGGATGCCTGCAGTGTGGGAGACCCGGGCTCGATCCCTGGGTCAGGAAGATCCCCTGGGTCAGGAAGATCCCCTGGGTCGGGAAGATCCCTTGGAGGAGAAAATGGCAACCGACTCCAGTATTCTTGCCTGGAAAATTCCACGGACAGAGGAGCCTGGTGGGCCACAGTCTGTGGGGTTGAAAAGAGTTGGACAGGACCGAGCTGCTAACACACGGGGGGTTAGGGTTGGTGTGGGGAGGACTGATTTCCTTTAGGATGGACTGGTTGGATCTCCTTGCAGTCCAAGAGACTCTCAAGAGTCTTCTCCACACCACCATTCAAAAGCATCAATTCTTTGGCGCTCAGCTCTCTTTATGGTCCAACCCTCACATCCATACATGATTACTGGAAAAACCATAGCTTTGACTATATGGACCTTTACTGGCAAAGTAATGTCTCTGCTTTTTAATATGCTGTCTAGGTTGGCCATAGCTTTTCTTCCAAGGAGCAAACATCTTTTAACTTCATGGCTGCAGTCACCCTCTGCAGTGATTTTGGAGCCTAAGAAAATAGTCTCTCACTGTCTGCACTGTTTCCCCACCTATTTGTGATGAATGATGGGACCAGATGCCATGGTCTTGGTCTCCTGAATGTTGGGTTTTAAGGCTCACACAGTGGCAACAAGTTTGTCCTGCCACCTATTTTCCTAAAGCTTGCAAACTAAGAATTGTTTTCCTGTTTTTAACTGGTTGACAAATAAATCAAAAGAGGACTATTTGGTGACACAGAAGAATGACCCACAAGTCAAAATGTCGTGCCCACGAATAAAGTTTTATTGGGACACAGTCAGCCCCACCTGCTCATTTGCATATTTGCATACTGTCTGTGGCTACTCTGGTGCTGTGATAGACGAGACGGCCCACAAAGGCTTAAATGTTTATCATCAGGCCATCGGCAGAGAAAGTTCTCCAACCTCCACTCTCAAGTCAAAGAATAATCCTGCACAAAGGCGGAAAAGTGAGAGGCTTACTTAAGTCATCCTTTAACAAACCAAGTTAAATGACCATGTCAGAGCCCCTAAGAACCTTCTCCACTCAGTTAAACCCCCAGAGCAAGAATCAACTCAACCTGTGTGGCCTCATCTCACGAACGACGAACGTGGCCTGAGACACACCCACCAAGCTGGTCACATTCCAGAAAAGCAAATCGGAACATCGTCACAAGCGTTCCATAGGTCTCCTAACAAGTGCTTTCATTCTGGGCCCTGGGGTGAGGGTCTGCTTCTTTCTCAGCCACACAAGCCTCCTCCTTGTTATGCTGGGGTCAAACACGGACAGATCAGCCCTGATCGCAGTGGGAAGGAAGGGGTGAGGTGCCGGGGTCCTCCACGGTGCCCTTTCTCTCCTCACCCGCCAGGAACAGACTGGAAGCTGCCGGTTCCCCTGGGACCTGTTTATCCACCTTTGGTCTCGAGTCTGAGCTCCGTGAAAGCCCTGGGACGAAGCTGGGAACTGACTCCTCCGACAGCGAACAGGTTCCGGATACACAACGTGAGTCTCCCGAGGGTCCTTTCCTCCCCCGTCCTTTGCAGGCTGAACAGTGAGGACAGGCCCCGTGCAGGGGTGAGCTGAGCAGAGTGCTGAGGCCCATGCAAAGCAGAGGAGCAGGAGGGGCGGTGTCTATCCCTCCCCCACGTCCCTGTCCAGCCTGGGCACCTGGTGAGACCAGGGCGGGGGAGAAAGGCAACCCTGAGTGCAGGCCCTAATGCCCCAGCATGGCTCTCATCAGGGATCCCCACAGAGAGAAAATAAAACTCCTCAAAACAGGGCAGTCTCCTGATGGGCCTAAAGATTCCTTCCATGTCAGGCCTGCTCCAGTCCTCCCCCAACTGAAGCAAACTTACAGTCACCAAAGGGGGGACACTGGCCGGCAGAGATAAACCGGGAGCCGGGATGGGCACTCGCACTGCTACACACGGGAGCGATGGCCCAGGGCCGCCTGCGCAGCACAGGGAGCTCTGCTCAGAGTCTGTGATAAGCCAGGGGGACGGAACCTGAAACGTAAGGAGATGCGTGCTTATGTGGAATGGAGGGCTTCCCCGGTAGCTCGGATGCCTGCAGTGTGGGAGACCCGGGCTCGATCCCTGGGTCAGGAAGATCCCCTGGGTCGGGAAGATCCCTTGGAGGAGAAAATGGCAACCGACTCCAGTATTCTTGCCTGGAAAATTCCACGGACAGAGGAGCCTGGTGGGCCACAGTCTGTGGGGTTGAAAAGAGTTGGACAGGACCGAGCTGCTAACACACGGGGGGTTAGGGTTGGTGTGGGGNGGGACGGAACCTGAAACGTAAGGAGATGCGTGCTTATGTGGAATGGAGGGCTTCCCCGGTAGCTCGGATGCCTGCAGTGTGGGAGACCCGGGCTCGATCCCTGGGTCAGGAAGATCCCCTGGGTCAGGAAGATCCCCTGGGTCGGGAAGATCCCTTGGAGGAGAAAATGGCAACCGACTCCAGTATTCTTGCCTGGAAAATTCCACGGACAGAGGAGCCTGGTGGGCCACAGTCTGTGGGGTTGAAAAGAGTTGGACAGGACTGAGCTGCTAACACACGGCGGGTTAGGGTTGGTGTGGGGCGGGGGGAGTTGCCCCTTTGATCTGTATCCCGGGGATACAGAAAATGAAGAGAGGTACCCGGAAGCCCAACTCATGCACGAGAGGCCTGAACGAGAGCTGCCTCTTCTAAATAGCTCTCCCCTGGTCTCGCCGTGAGCCCGAGGCACTCGGGAACCTTCGTTTCTCGGGCTCCTTGCACAGGTGCACGCGGCCCACCTACCCCAGCAGGGCCCCTTCCAGAACTTCATGGACGTGAAGGCGGAGAAGAGGCTGGCCGGCCGCAAGGAGCGTCGCAGCCGCTTTGGAGACATCAACACTCACAAGTGCTATCAGTTTGGACAGATTTTCTGCCCTTTCCAGGCCCTCGCCACCACGGTGAGCAAGCTTTTCTTCCACACAGGGTTGTAACGTCTTTTAGTGAGAACCAGGACAAAGCCCAGGGCTTCCTTTCTTTGGAGGGATTCATTAGTCAGTTCCGGCCGCAAAACAAATTACCCTGAAGCTCAGTGCTTACAGTGGCAAGCATCTTTGTTTCTCCCTCGCTAGCTTACAGAGAAATACATTCATTCCACTTTTGCTCACTGCAAGTCCATAGGGTAGGAAGAGTAAGAATTGAGAATAATCCTAACTGTCACAGGAGGCTAAATCCAGTCTACCTACAGGGCTGCGACCCCAGATTTAGGGAAAGAGCTGAAGGCAGGTGGCCTCAGTTGTGTTCAGCAACACAGCCGTTCCCAGAAGAGGAGGAGGTCTGGGGAGAGGGGAATCTTTTGTGATGAAGGATGATGGTTCTGGTTCCTTCTTCCTCACCTGTCACCTTCAGGACCCAGGTCCGTTCAAGCNACACAGCCGTTCCCAGAAGAGGAGGAGGTCTGGGGAGAGGGGAATCTTTTGTGATGAAGGATGATGGTTCTGGTTCCTTCTTCCTCACCTGTCACCTTCAGGACCCAGGTCCGTTCAAGCCAGACTATTCTGGGAGGCAGGCCCTGGGGCTCTCACTGTTACTTCTCTGTGGTACTTCCTAGAGCTGCAGTCTTACCATTCTAAAATTTGAGTATGCGTACGAATCACTTGGGGGACGTCCCTGGTGGCTCAGAAGTAAAGAATCCGCCTGCCAGTCCAGGACACACAGAGACGTGGGTTCAGTCCCTGGGTCAGGAAGATTCCCTGGAGAAGGAAATGGCAACCCACTCCATTATTTTTGCCTGGATAATCCCATGGATAGAGGAGTCTGGCGGGCTACAGTCCATGGGGTGGCAAAGAGTCAGACTTGACTTAGGGACTAAAACAACAGAATCAGTCACTTGGGAAGCTTGATAACCATGCGGCACCCCCAGGCTTGCAGGCGTCGCCATACGGAGCGTCCCGGGAGCCTCGGGTGGGGCCTCAGGATTTCCCTTTCTGATGAGTTCTCTATGCTCCTTGTTCATGTATCAGCACTCAGCAGGACTTCCCATCCTGGCTCACTCCATCAGTGCCCCTAGGGCCGAAGGCCAGTATGCCGGGCCGCCTATAAACCATTCTCAGCTCCATCGTGTACACTGGAACCCGGGTCAGAAACGTCTACCCATCGGTAGCTCCCATACTTCCCTGAACTTCACAGTCACCTGGGCAATCACGCTCCTCCCCATCTTCCCTCCCCCAGAGCAGAGATCAGAAAAGCTCTGAGGCTGAGTCCCCGGGCAGCAGCACGCCGTAAAGCCCGGCTGGTAGAGGGGCCAGCTCATCCCAGTTTCCCCAGGACTGACTTGCTCAGTTTTCCTGGGACTTTGTATCTTTTAACCCTTAGAGTCCTGTCCCAGGACCCTGCAGTCCTGGTTTTAAAACTGAGTATCTCAAGTCCCTGGAACTCATGCAGACGGCATGGTTGGCCACCTGTCCGCTCGTCATTCCAGTGTGCACCACATAGAGACCTCTGCTCGCCGACCTTCCCACGAACCAGCCCCAGCGCCTCCTCTCACAGGTCGCTGCTGCCCATCTTCCCAGCAGCTGGCCAGTATCCCCTGCGGAGGGGCCACGTGCCCAGAGCGAGGCATGCTGGAGCACCCAGACACGGAATTTCACCCCCACCCTCAGGGAGGGTGAGCAAACTGAGCCACATGCTACAGACACAAGCAAAATGGGACAGTAATAACAGCAGCACCATAAACCGAGAGGCCCAGAGGAGAGGAGGGCGGTGCGAACTGGAGGTGCTCCCCGCCACACCCAGTACCCGCCCCACACCCCTGAGGCCCTGCTGCAGGACGACGTCCCCAGGTAGGGACGGCCTCTCAGCGCACAGGGCCCCTGGGAGAGTGGATCCCCCCTGAACTGAAGACCACAGGATCCTCGTGTGGACTCCTTAGTGCCGGGCAGGTATGGTGCCGGAGCCCTCACAAGGCCTTGGGCCTCATGACCTCATCATGTGAGCATCATCCTCGCTTTATCCACGAGGAAACAAAGGGCTAGACGTTAAGGGACTGGCCCAAGACAGCTGCCAGTCAGAGCTGGAGCCGGGGTGTGAGCCTGCTGTGCGGAGCAGGCACCCCCGGGCCCCCACACTCTAGTCTACGTTTTTTAATTAAACTACGGATATACAGTGGAATATTACTGAACCATAAAAAGAACCAAACAATGTCATCTGAAGCCGTATGGATGGACCTAGAGATCATCGTACTAAGTCAGACAGAGACAAACGCCATATGATATCATTTATACGTGGAATTTAAAATCTGCTGCAAATAAACTCGTCTGCAAAGCAGAAACAGGCTCACAGACACGGAGCCCAGACTTGCGGCTGCCGGGGGGAGGAGCTGGGGCGGGCGGACTGGGAGTCAGGTCCGCGGGTGCAGACTAGCACACAGGGATGGGAAAGGCAAGGTCCTACTGTGGAGCACGGGAAGCTGCTGCTTTTCCGTTTTCTCAGTTTAACCTTTTCGTTTGGTATGGGTATTTGGTATTTTATTTGACATGACCGATTAACAATGTTGTGATAGTCCCCGGTGGACAGCAAAGGGACTCAGCATAGATATGCACTTACCCGTGCCCCCAACTCCGCTCCCGCCCAGGCTGCCGCATAACCCTGAGCAGCGTCCCCTGTGCTGCACAGCGGGTCCTTGCTGGTTACCCACTTTAAACAGAGCTGGGTGCAGCTGACCATCCCAACCTTCCTAACTATCCCTCCCCCCCAGCCACGAGCAGGGAGCTCCAGTTTAGCCATTATTCTCTGCCCAACAGGAGATGCGAAGACTGGTCTTCCCCCGAGACCTGCCCCCGAGCCCATACATGCAGAGACTGGGCATCTCCTGCCCCACCGAAGGGAGTCTTCAGGACTTACCCTTGTCTTCCGCAGAACTGGGCTTGGGGAAGGATGCCAACAACCATGAGAAGGGGAAACCATCGAGCCACGTGAAAACACCTCTGTTCCCCCCAATAGTTAAGGCGACAAAATCTACTGATAGGAAATAATAAATCTTGCAAAACTGCACTGTGGCCTCTCACTGCAAGAACTAAAACAGCTCCCCAGGACTTGAGAATCGCTCATTCCCTAACCCAACTTAAGGCATCCCATCGACATGCCTCTGTGAACAGTCTGGGAAGGATGAGCCACTTAGAAGCTGCAGGGCCCAATGAGAACCGAATCCTCCCCGAATCCGCTTGTCTCAGATCTCTGAAGATACGTGGGAGGGGGTGGGTACAGGTCAATGAGTCAGGGACCCCACTCTTTCCATCCTTCTGGTCTACCAGCACCAGCGTGTTGTATGGTGACCTTGGGGTTAGCTCCTCGTGGTCACCAAAGAGTTGGCACTGCAGCAACACCACACCCTCACAGGAGCACGTCTCACCCTGAAAGGCTGAAGTTTCTGCCCACATCACACGCGCGCGCACACACACACACAGCCAGAAGGAGAACCTCCCCCAGCCACCGCTGAGCAGATTTCCCAGCAACTCTTGGCAAGGATGTGGCTCGCCCATGCTGTGACCACAAGGGAAGCTGGGAAGACAAGTACTGGATATTTGCTGAGGGCAAGTTCTACCATTAGGAAAACTGCCGATAAGCAATGAGTGTCTGCTCCCCTGGGACACTCCCCGGTTTGCAGCTCAGACCCTCAGAGTGAGAAATTCCTACTTAGGCTGAGTGAAGACCTGGCTTCTTACAGTTTCTAAGCACACATCCTACGGTTGCTCCGCCACATTACACCGCTTCCATTTTCCATTTTAAAAGTAGCGCATGTTTATAATAAAAGTCACTCAAGAATATAAATAAGAAAGGCTTCCCTGGTGGCTCAGTGGCAAAGAATCCTCCCACAGTGCGGGAGACTCAAGCTCAACCCCTGGGTCAGGAAGATCCCCTGGAGGAGGGCACGGCAGCCCACGCCAGGGTTCTTGCCTGGAGAATCCCACGGACAGAGGAGCCTGGCGGGCCACAGTCCACGGGGTCACAGAGAGCCGGAGATGACTCAGCGACTGAATGGCAACAATAAAGGAGAAAACAACTGCCCAGATCACAACGCTGAGCAACGGCTAGCGTTCGCATCTGGAAGCTTTCATTGTTCTCCGGCCTGGATCTGTTTTCCAGACTTATTTTCTGGGTGCGCCACAAGGCATGCGAGATGTTAGTTCCCCGACCAGGGCTCCAACCCACGCCCCTGCCCCGGAAGCCCAGAGTCTCAGCCACTGGACAGCCCGGCAAGTCCTGCCTTTGCTGCAGTTTTGACTGGGTGGTTTTCTGCCACCGTTGCCCAGCACCTCTCAGAGAGTCAAGGGCCCCCCTCCGGGTCCCCTTCCAGGTGACTGTGGTCAGCAAGGCCGAGGCCCCTGTTTGCCTTACAGCTTTGTCTGCAGGCAGGGGGTCTACCCTTTCCTTTGAACTTTTGAATATACTAAACAACTTCCCCCAAAACTAAAAACAAAATCTATTCCTTCTTCATTTGTAATCTTTGGCCTTTTTTTTGCTGAGAGCTTAATTTTTTCACATCAGCAAGCTTATTTCTGAGCCACAGGACATGCACACATGGCACGGTCCCCTCCTCTCTGGCACATGCCTCCTTCAGTCCCAGGCAGACAGCTCCCCTTGTAACTATGCTGATTAATTCAATTGTCTACTTGTTTTTCCTCTGACTGCTGTGATTCATGATGACATAGGCAGAATTTTATATTCTAGCCTTTCCCATCTCTCTTAAGCCAGGAGTTCACACACTATGGCTCTCAGGTCAAACCTGAGCTTCCTGGTTTTTTATACAAAGTTTTATGGGAAAGGCATTTGTTAGCACATCTTTTACTGTGGCTTTGGGGGCAGAGCAGCAAAGCTGACCAGTTACAACTGCGACTCTACAGCTCAGAAAGCCAAAAATATTCACTGTCTGGCCCCTTCTAGATAAAGCTGTCTGTCCTTTCTTAAACCAAACTCCCCTTCATGATTTGCAACTAAGGGATTCTACTTCACTTATCTCCCCTTCGTAAAAATATCCTTGAAATCTGGAGTCCGTGACTACGTCCATCGACCAGCAGAGGAAGTCAGGAAGGTATCCAGGTCTCTTTCTAGGAGGACGTGGGGTCGACAGCTATCTGACGCTGCCCCAGCACACCCTCCCTGCACACAGGCTAGTGTGCCTTCTGGTGCAGAAACCACCCTGTGTGTGTCGTGCGTGAGCTGGCGGTGTGTGTGGAGCTTCTGTCTTTCTCTCTTTTTATTCTAACCATGACCCACCACTTCACACCAGCTTCCACTTCCCGGTGGAGACTCCACACAGAAAGACTGGCTCTGCACGGATGCCGGGGAGGGCTTAACCTCAGCTACCCCGCTTGGCTTCTTTTATGCAAGGTGCAAACTGCCTCCCAGACTGGAGCAGAGATACAGCTCCAGACAGTCACCATGGAATGCAGGGAGAGCGTGAGACCCAAGGAGGAGACTGCCCACACTCAGACCACAAGCCAGGCATGAAGAGGAAGAACTACCAGTGGAATTCACAGCGGACAATAAATCTGCTTCACATCCATCTTTGCAAAATCCCATTAGCACCGAGCAAATCTACACAGACAAAGCTTTGCTCTAGGACTTGAGCAAGGCAGGACGCAGATGAAAATAATAAAAACCACACCACCAGTGTATCCTGAGTAACTACTTTGTTCTGCATATTGTATTCAAAGATTCTGTGGGGTGTCCCTAAAAAAAATTAGCATTATTTATCTCTGATGAGTTGGGCTTCCCTGGTGGCTCAGAATCTGCCTGCAATGTGGGAGACCTGGGTTAGATCCCTGGGTGGGGAAGAACCCCTGGAGGAGGGCACGGCAACCCACTCCAGCATTCTTGCCTGGAGAATCCCATGGACAGAGGAGCCTGGCGGGCTACAGTCCACGGGGTCTCAAAGAGTCAGACACGACTGAGCGACTAAGCGCAGCGCGCAGCACCTCTCCCGGTGGCTGGGGGTAAAGAATCTGCCTGCCGATGCAGAAGACACGGGGTTTGACCCCTGATCCGGGTAGACCCCACATGCAGCGCGGCAACTACGCCCACGCGCCACAGCTATTGAGCCTGCGCTCTGGAGCTGGGAGCTGCCGCCGCTGAAGCCTGTCCGCCTGGAGCGCGCTCTGCGACAGAAGGCGCCACCGCAGCGGGAAGCCCGAGCACGCAGAGAGAGGGGCGCTCCCGCTCGCTGCAGCTAAAGAAAGAGGACCCCGCTCAGCCAAAATAAATGAAGTTACACACTGTTTAACCCACACTACTATTCCCCTAAATTCATCCAGCATCGTTAAGGATGAGAAAACTGACCTTTAAGAGATTATAGTGGCATCAGGCAGGCACTGGGCGGGCAGCCTCGACAGCCCAGACGCGCCCCCAGGCTTGCCCCAGCACAGCCGGCCCACTGCGCCGCTTATCTCACACGCTTGCTTAGAAACCGCCGCGCACATCCTCACCCGCTCCTGCCCTGGGGTTTATTTGTCCTCGGCTCTTTCCTGCGCTCTCTTGATACAATGACCCGTGCGCACGCGCAAACGTTAACGGAGTCATCTGTCTCTGCTGGCAGATAGCGTCTTTCAGTTTTCGCTGCTGCCTCCAGACCTGATGCCTCAACGTGAGCGCCTCCCCTCCTGGCCTCGGAGCGGGCGAGGACCCGGAAGGGAGACGCTGGGCTCTTTACGGGCAGGGTCCCCAGGGACAGGGCCCGGGGTGGACGGGCGGAGAGGAGGGGAGCTCTGGGTACTGCCAGCAGCTTCGAGCTGGTTCAGGGAGAGCTTTGCCACTCAGGACCGGACAGCCTTGGGCGTGATGCCTGTGCAATGGTGAGGAGTCCAGCTCCTGGTGAACAACCTCGGTGTGATTATTTAGGCCTGGCCGTCCGCAGTTGCAAGGCTTTTCCTGGCAGGTCCCAGGCCAGGCCTGCTGGCAGCCACGACCACAGACTCTGAAGGGTTCCCCCTGGCCTGCTGGCTTTTC
>SJYR01001214.1:237267-272005 GCA_006410655.1 Kobus ellipsiprymnus
CTCTCAGTGTCGGGGGGGCGGGGGGAGGGGGAGGATTGGCCCCAGGACCCCCTGCGGATGCTAAAATTACAGGATGCTCCAGCCCCTTACTCAAAACTCTCTGCTGTGACCGGCACACACCCTCCTGTACACTTCAGTCATCTCCAGGTTAATTACAGCCCCATCCCAGGGACGGGGGAGCTTGGTGGGCTGCTGTCTGTGGGGTCGCACAGAGTCGGACACGACTGAGGTGACTGGGCAGCAGCAATATGCTGTTGGCACTTTGGGGACGGTTGCCAGTGGGGAGGGAGGTTGCAAATTGAAGTTTCGCTTTGTGGAATTTTCTGGAGCCTTTCCCCACAATGAGTTGAAGGAAGGATGAGGGATGCGCAGACATGGAGGGCCCACAGTGCTGGCAGTTCCAGCCCTGGCGCTTCCTTTCCTGGTGTCTGTCTCTGCAGCCTTGGGTGGGGACGGGCTTCTTCAAGAGCGGTGGGGGGCTGGGGGGACCTTGAGACCCCGCCCCACCCTGACCCGGGACCCCGCCCACTCCCCGCCTTCCCGTCCCCTGGCCGCCCCTGAGCCAGCCTCAGGGTCCCCTCGCAGAGGCCCGGCCCCGGCCCGCTCTGATCCAAACTGGCGGTCACTGCTGCAGGGAGGAAGATGGGACGGGGCTCAGCCTCTCCTTCCGTTTCTGTTCCTGGGCCCGTCGCAGTCGTGTCTGAAGGCTTCACTCCCTCATTCTCGGCTCCTGCCCCGAATCGGCAGCGGCTCAGCGTCCGTGTCCAGCTCCCCGAGCTCCAGGCAGACGTGCCCGCGGCCCTTCTCCAGTGACGGCGGGTGACGGGGAGCCTGGAAGGCGTCCAGCGCAGGGCAGTTGCTGCCATGGCTTTTCCCTCACCTTTTCCAAGGCTTGATTCTAAGCCTCACATTCAGACCCCTGTGCACATGTGTATGTGAGTGTGTGTACCTGTGTGCGCACGTGTGTGTGCACACGTGTATGTGAGTGTGTGCACAGACGTGTATGTGAATGTGTGTGTGCACACACGTGCATCTGGCAGATAAGGCTGGCCTGGGGAGCCACATAGCACCATCTCTGCAAAACTAAGCCCCAAGCTCCAGGACACAGATCTAGCAACAAACGGCTATCACAGAGCTCTATTTTTCCTACACAAATAGCTAATGACAAAGATCTACCCTATAACAGAGAGCTATACTCAATAACCTACAGTGGAAAAGACTCTGAAAAGAATAGATGTGGATATAATAAGAACACATATATGTCCACACACATACGTGTCTGTAACTGAATCGTCTCGCTGTGCGGCTGAAACTAACGCGCTTAGCTGTGTGTGCTGGGCTGCACTTACTCGCTCAGCCGTGGCTGACTCTGTGGGACCCCGTGGACTGCAGCCCGCCAGGCTCCTCTGTCCATGGGGACTCTCCAGGCCGGAACACTGGAGTGGGTAGCCTTTCCCTTCTCCAGGGGATCTTCCCAACCCAGGAATCGAACCCAGGTCTCTTGCACTGCAGGCGGATTCTTTACCAGCTGAGCCACCAGGGAAGCCCAAATCAACTATACTTCAATTTAAAAAGTGAACTGAAGAACAAAACCAGCAAATAGCCTGTCCCATTTCTTTATGATTTTGTTATGTCAGGAATTTTCAAACAAGTCTTGCTCCTCATTAGCAGGCCTGGGTCTCACATTATCCACATCCTTGTGAAGCCAAACAAAGCAGGGAAAAAAAAAAAAAACAAACAAGACTTGCTCACAGTTTTGTTTTGTCCCTATTTTTTGCTGACTGGGACTAAATGCTGCCATATGCTGAGAAAACATCCAGCGTTTGCATGTCGGGTTTTTTTCTTGTTTAGTTATATCTGGTCGAGTCACGGAGCCGTTGGTAAGGAAGCCCTATAATCTGTACTTTGTGAATAACCATGTAATTGAGCGATTGCAGCCACGGCTGCGGGCTGCTGTTGGACAGTAGTCTTTGGGGTTTTTTTCTAATTTTTTTTTCTGGAATGCCCAGAAAGGGAGCACGCGAGTTGGTTCTCAGGGCTCCAATCCTGGAATGTGCAGCCTTCTTCCAGGAGTGATGAAGGTGAGGAAACAGGGCCTCAGACGCCCAGGGAATCCCGCCTGGGAGAGCTTCCCAGGCTGATTTTCTGGGCTTGTTTGTTTGTTTTGGTTGGAAACTTGGGAAAATCTAGATCTGTGCAGAACCCACTTCAGTGTTTGGAAGGGTCTTTTCAGAGCTCTGCGTCATGGGAGTGCCTGTCTGCAGACAGGCTCCCCTCCTCAGTGCACCAACACAAGATGTCTCTTATACACATCTAGATGTGTATAAGAGACAGGTGGGGGATGGGGAGATGGATGGATGGATGGGTGGATGGGTGGGTATGGATGGGTGGATGGATTAATGGATGGATGGATGGGTGGTTGGATGGATGGATGGGTGGATGGGTGGATGGATGGATGGGTGGATGGATGGACCACTGAATATTCTCAGGACCCAGAACTGCTTTAAGTTAATCATATACATGAGAAAATTATAATGCTTCAAGGTGCCAGTCTTTCAACACTCCAAGTAACACAATGATTCAGCCCCAATCCTCAATATTACTTTAAGGAATGATATTCATGAGTGAGATGTGATGGTTTTCAGAAGGTTGCAGGCACTGACATTTTTCGGTCCCAAATGACACCGACTCTGCCTGCATAAATACTAGTCCTGGCAGGAAGTACCAGCGGCTCCTCGCCACTTAAGAATGAAAATAAGCGGCAAACAGGAAACCACGTTTATTTTTTGCTACAAGTCAGCCAAACCCCCACACCTGGGCTGTGCGTTTCCTCTGATGGGCGTCATAAGGGGCAGCAGGAAAGTGACACTCGCCTCCTCTCTTTCTCCCAAGACGCTGTCTCCCTGCTGGGCAGTGTCTGTGAGAAGAAGCAGGGGAGCGCAGCTGAGACAGCGCGGGGAAAGTCTCCATCCCCGAGCCCTGATCCCTCAAGAGAGTCACTGAGCAGCCGGCCTTCCCAGCGGTGCTGAGGGCTCCTGGCAGTGGCTCTGGGGACAAGGTAGCATTTAATGAAACACCCCATCCAGGACGCAGCTGAGTCCCAAGGCAGAACAAGTTGCTGCTGGAAATTATCCTGTGATGAGATGATATGGAAGGAAGCGATCGGCCCTGAGAGCCACTGGCCGCGTTCCCTGCTTCCCGCTCGCCGGGCTGGATAAGGTTTGCCTTCAAAAGATGATTGCCCACGATTCCTTCTGGAAGGTTCTTTATCCCAGGGAGCCTCTTCTTGAGAACGGCTGAACTGTGAATACCTGTTCTAAGTTAGACGGCCCTTTCAGCTCCATGTAAATTACCATCATCATGCTGGCTTCCTTAATGATGCACCTTGGGAGGCCAGAACGTCTCTGAGGTGCAGGGCCTTAATGAGGAGCTTCGGCCCAGAGATATAATTTGAGCCGTCTGCCGTGAAGCGGTCCCTGCTGGCGCTGAACTTCCCCTGCCCCTGAGGAGCACCCAGATGGTTCTCCCCCTTTTCCTCACGGCCCGGGCACTGACGTGTCTTTCTGCTTGGAGCTGCCCGTCTGGTCTTCATGTAAGAATACCGTCAGAGTTGAACACGAATAGACAAATTGGAGATGCGTCCTTCTTCATATTCACAGGAGTACAAATATGACCGTCAGCTTGTCCAGTTGAGGACCAAGTTGCCTTGTTTCTTTAATCTGTTTATTGTCTTGGAGTGGAGTGGATCCACTCTGCTGTGAGTAGCTGACGCACGGCAAAGGGACTCGGTCACATACACACACACACGCATACATATACATTCTTTTTCGCTATGGTTTATTGTAGGCCCCTGAGTAGAGCCCCTGTGCTATGCAGCAGGTCCTCGCCGTTCATCTACTTTATATATAGTCGTGTGCCCCGGCTAATCCCAGACTCCAGTTTCATCCTTGCCCTCCCCACGCTTCCCCTGTTGGTAACCGTAAGTTTGTTCTCTATGTCTGTGAGTCTTTTTCTGTTTCATCAATGAATTCATTTGCATCATTTTTTTAGATTCCAATCGCCGTTCATCTACTTTATATATAGTCGTGTGCCCCGGCTAATCCCAGACTCCAGTTTCATCCTTGCCCTCCCCACGCTTCCCCTGTTGGTAACCGTAAGTTTGTTCTCTATGTCTGTGAGTCTTTTTCTGTTTCATCAATGAGTTCATTTGCATCATTTTTTTAGATTCCACACATAAGTGGTATCATATGATATTTGTCTTTATCTCACTGACTTCACTCAGCAGGACAACTTCTAGGCCCGTCTATGCTGCTGCAAGAGGCATTATTTCATGCTTTTTATGGCTGAGGAGCATCCCAGTGTGTATGGACCGCACCTTCTCTATCCTTCCTCTGCTGATGGCCATTTAGGTTGTCGCCATGTCTTGGCTGCTGTAAACAGTGCCGCACTGAGCACTGGGGTGTGTGTTTCTTTTCACATTATAGTTTCCCCAGGTGCCTGCTGAGGAGTGAGATTGCTGGGTCCTACGGTAACTCTCTCTCGTTTTCTAAGGACCTGCCATGCTGCTCCCCATAGAGACTGCACCAATTCACGTTCCCACCAGCAGTGCAGAAGGGCTCCCTTTTCTCGACACCCTGCCCAGCGCTCGCTATTTCTGGACTTTTGAACGACGGCCACTCCGACCAGTGTCAGGAGGGAGCTCACTGGACTCGCAGCTGCATCGAAGCTCAGCTCTCTCATTCCCGCCCCACGTCCCCACCTCCCTGCCCCACGTCCCCACCTCCTTCACAAGTGAGCCCCTGAAAGCACACACCAAGGGACCTGGTCACACGCATCTCCATCCAGGAGCCAACCCTGGCGTCATGGCAATCCACCCGCCTTCTAATCCATCCCCCTCCAAGCTGGATCCACTCTCAGGTCTGACTTCCCTGAGCGTCTGCTTAAAATGGAGAATTTAGCATCCGGAAAGTGAACAGCCAGGGCCTTCAGGAAAGTCTGCCAGCTGTTCTTTGCAGTTTGTCAAAATCACATCACCTCCACCCTGCCCTCTGGCCAGTCTCTCTTTACGTCTCCCTGTCCCCACTGAAGCTGCAAACGCCACGACTTCGCAGTTAAAGGTTTGTTTATTCAGGACGACGTTCACCCAAAACAAAATCTCTCGTGAGTGGTTTTCTGCTCGTATGTCACTCCCCTGCCTGCTGACCTCGAATCTCAGAAGTCCCCACTGAAGCTGCAAACGCCACGACTTCGCAGTTAAAGGTTTGTTTATTCAGGACGACGTTCACCCAAAACAAAATCTCTCGTGAGTGGTTTTCTGCTCGTATGTCACTCCCCTGCCTGCTGACCTCAAATCTCAGACCAAAGGAAATGAGGGACGACAGGTCACGGGCAAAGCCGAGCTCAGACCTCAGCAGCGGTCCCCGGGCTGGATGGGCCCGTCCTCACTCCCGCTGTCCTACTAATTGCCAGGTCTCTGCTCCCGTGGACTCACTGGCATGTGGGCCTGGTCTGGTCTTGATTTAAGAGGAGGAAATAAGTCACAAATCTTTATGGACAAAGATAATTGCCATGGGCCATGTTTCTCCTGCCCGGAGTCTGCTCCTCATCGGCACCGGACTTCACCCCGCAGACGGGCATCCGGGCCCTGGGCCTCGTGGCTTTCAACGGGGCCATTGGCTAGACTTTGATTTCCTCCTCCTCCACCTCCTGCTACAGAGTTCCCTCCAGGCAAGAACACTGGACTGGGTTGTCGTTCCCTCCCCCAGGGGATCTTCCCCGCCCAGGGGTTGAACCCGGGTCTCCTGCATCGCACGTGGGTTCTTCACCTTCTGAGCCACCAGGGAAGCCCAGTCGGCGAGAATCCAATATAAAATAAAAAGTTTAAAAAATAAAGAAATAAAAAATAAAAGAGGTTTCCCTTTAGAGAAACAACTCCCAGCTGTCCAGAGAAAAGATTGTGCACTTGTCCATTGTCCACAGACAGAGGAGCCTGGCAGGCTGCAGCCCATAGGGTCCCAAAGAGTCAGACACGACTGAGCAACTTCGCCCACATGCACTGTCTAGTTTTTTCGATTCATAAATTGATGCATGAATTGGCCTGTTATTTCTAAATCTACTTATGCTGTGAACTGGTCTAGGGTTCATGCGCAACTTGGAAGTTGTTTAGGGAGAGACCACGACAGCTGCTGAAGACGCTGAGGGTGGGGAAGGCCTAGCTACTCTCTCGTAAGCTCCCTGTCAGGGTGTAAGGAAAAAGAACCTCAGACCAAATTCTTCCCATCACGTGGACATTTATTCAACAAACATTTCTTGGCAAGCAGACACAAAATAGTTCATGCAATCAGTTCTGTAGACACAAATAAAGCCCCAGCTCCATGTCTCTTGGGCGTGATGAACAGTTCACTTATTAGAAAGGTTTGGTCAAGACAGACACAACTCGAGAAGCAGGATTCAGCTCTCCCCACTGGACTCAGGCCACTGGAAATGTTCCAGCGTCAGAGGCTGAACACGAAATTGCTCACTCTGAGCGGACGGGGGACACCTTGCAAGACGTTCCTAGCCTGGTCTTGGAAGATAAGGGCGTCTTCAAAGCACTTTGTTGTTGTCATTATTTAGCTGCTCAGCCGTGTCTAATCCTTTGCGACCCCACGGTCTATAGCCCACCAGGCTCCTCTGTCCACGGGATTTTTCCAGGCAAGAATACTGGAGTGGGTTGCCATTTCCTTCTCCTCGGGATCTTCCTGACCCCAGGGGTCAAACCCTCATTTCCTGTATCTCCTGCATTGCAGGCAGATTCTTTAAGCTGAGCCATCAAGACAAGGGTGCTTATATGCATATACTTTGGCATTAAGAAATGGATTCCTTTATAAAGGAACTAGTTGGTTGAGTCTGGATTTGAGTTGTCTGAAGTAAAAGTTTTAAGAAGTCTCTTCTCTTCTCTTGACAAACATGAGCACTTATTTGTCTTTTTTTAGTGAGACTCAAGCAGGCCTTGATGTGGGGCTGGCAGGTTGAAACATTGTGATTCCATCCATCATGTTCATAATTCATGCATTCGCATCTCTAAGGAACCAGATCAGAATAAACAAACTCCTGGCACTTTCTCAAATTTTGGTCTCTGTCATCTGTCTCTTAATGATTTCCAGAAGAGGCGGTGGAAAAGAGAAGCGGTGGTTCACCCGGGGTCAGCTTCCAAGCGACTGACTGAGGCTAGCATCAGAATCATTCTTCAAAGACATCCTCAGAAGGGAGAGGCGTGTGGGCATGTAACGAGTAATCCCCTTATACCGAAAGGATGCAAGACACTCCTCAGAGACACTTACAATCCAGCGCTTCGGATTTTCCTTTCTTTCTTCTGTGGCTTTGCTGTTTAATCTTGTTAGGAAGGTGCCCCAGCTTGTTCCACTGAAGTGAATGTCAGCATGGCCTTTGGAATAACAAGACTCAGAAGTGTATCTGTACCATCTCTTGTTGGGAAACCAGGAAAAGCGGTCCTGGAGGATCATTTGCGGCCCCAAATGTTCTCTTCTCACTGATCTGGTTGCCCAGTTGTTTTATTTACAAACGAGAGATCAGCCAGTAGGAAGAGCAAAGTGAACGCGAAAGTGAAAGTCCCTCAGTCGTGTCTGACTCTTTGCGACCCCGTGGACTGTATAGTCCATGGAATTCTCTAGGCCAGAATCCTGGAGTGGGTAGCCTATCCCTCTGTGGCAGATCTTCCCGACCCAGGAATCGAACCGGGGTCTCCTGCACTGCAGGCAGATTCTCTACCAGCAGAGCCACCAGGGAAGCCCAGGAAGAGCAAAGCCCTAGTTTTCCAAAGGTGCAGATTTTAGGGCAAAACTGCAACCCAGTCAAGTGTAGGGGTAGAGCTAGGAACCTGAATGCAGTTCTGATAATCTACGACTCTCTCCTTAGAGTCCCGGGTATTGTGGTTTCTCCTGGAAGCAAATAAGACAAGGTCAAAAGAATAATCCAGAGGCAAAGTCTGCTGAAAGTGGCTAGAGGCAGGGCTCCATGGAAAACCGCACAGTGCTGGGGATACCCAAGAGGAAAAGCTACAGGAGTTCCCAAGTGGTCCAGTGGTTAAGACTTTGAGCTGCCACTGCAGGGGCCTCAGGTTCCATCCCTGGTGGGGAACTAAGGTCCCACGTGCTGTGTAGTGATGCCAAAAAACAAAAAAAGCTACCAGACTTGCTACCATTTATTGGGGAAATCAAGTCTGTTCACATGGTGAAATGTTACAGGAAGAACACAGAGTAACAGGCCAATGGGAGAAAGGAAACCAGCCATAAACGCTGAAGGTGCAAGTGGTGAAAGAATAAGCAGAATTGGAAGGGGACTGTTTCTTGCAAAAAAAAGTTTGGTTTTATATCAGGGAACCCCCACATCTTCATTAGCAACATTGATTTGGTGACAGTTTTATATTAAAAAAACCAGGGCTTCCCCAACAGCTCAGTGGTAAAGAACCCACCTGCCAATGCAAGAGATGCGTGCAGGAGACGGGGGTTCAATCTGGCTCGGGAAGATCCCCTAGAGAAGGAAATGGCAACCCACTCCAGGATTCCTGCCTGCACAATCCCATGGGCGGAGGCGTCTGGCGGGCTACAGTCCATGGGTTCGAAAAGAGTCAGACACGACCGAACACACACATACATATATTAAAATTAATTCGTTTCAGCCCAGAAACAAAAGCGTGAATGTGTGGGCATGTGAAGTAGGATGCAGCATTGTCAAAGTGAAGGGGAAAGGCGGGCACTAACAATCGTGCAGAGATTTTCCATTTTGTGAAAGGAGTGAGATCTCTCCCACATATACAAGAATGAATCCCAGCTGGATTAAATAATCAGGGACAAACCACAAGCTACAGAAGAATTAGAAAAAACAGACAAAATATTTTTGTAGCTTTAAGGATAAGGAAGACTTCACAATGAGGACATAAAACTGAGGAGGTCAAAATGAGAGAGTCTGACTGCCCTGGCATCAGCAGCGTCGGGGCAGCCACACGGGGGGCGGCCCAGAGTCACAGACGCCAAGACAGTCAGACCCCAACAAGCCGATAACAGCCTGAAAATAAATGTCTCCAGCAAAGAGAAAGAGGCGACATCCAGAATGCCGTGTTTATTACAAATTGACAAGAAATGGGCGAACATGGCACAGGAAACTAGCAGACAGTGAGAGCAGGTGAAGGGTGAGACGCGGCGGCAGCAAAGGAACCCAAACCACGAGCACACACGCAAACGCGCTAAACCCCGTCTACACTCTAGAAGGACAAAAATGGTCACAGCAAGTATTTTATAATATTGATAATATCCCCTGCTAGCAAGAAGGCAAGATCAAAGACCCTGCCACACACCGTTGATACGATTGTAACCCCATAAATATTAACTCATTCCTGCCCACATCTCTGGAATCAGAAATTCCACTTCTAAGAGTCTATCCTCCGAAAACATCAGTACTACCAAGAAAAGTTCATTAAAAAAAAAAAATGCAGTAGCCCATTGCCAAGATACAGAAGCAACCTAAGTGTCCATCAACGGATGAGCAAATAAAGAGGATATGGTACATACACGGCCTTCCCAGGGGGCACTCGTGGTTGAGAACCCATCTGCCCATGCAGGAGATGTAAGAGATGAGGGTTCAGGAGCCCTGGGTTGGCAAGATCCCATGGAGGAGGGCATGGAAATCCACTCTGGTATTCTTGCCTGGAGAATCCCATGGATAGGGGAGCCTGGCGGGCTATATAGTCCACAGGGTCAGAAAGAGTCAGACATGACTGAAGTGACTTAGCGTACACACACACACACACACACACACAAAATCAGGCAATAGAACGCTGCTGCTGCTAAGTCGCTTCAGTGTCCAACTCTGTGCAACCCCATGGACAGCAGCCCACCAGGCTCCCCCGTCCCTGGGATTCTCCAGGCAAGAACACTGGAGTGGGGTGCCATTGCCTTCTCCAAATAGAATACTACTCAGCTATAAAAAAGAACAATTTTCTTTCCATCTGCAGCAACATGGATGGACTTAGAGGGCATTATGCTGAGTGAGATGAGTCAGGCAGAGAGAGACGAGTACTGTATGGTATCACCTAAATGTGGAAGATAATAAACACAAGCGAGCAAATATAACAAAAAAGAAGCAGGCTCGCAGATATGGAAAGCAAACTAGGAGTTCCCAGTGGGCTGGGGGAGGGGCGATGCAGGGATGGGGAGCGGGTGCAAACAATCGGTACAAGACGGGCTCCAGGCTGTACTGTTCAACATGGGGGATACGATCAGTACTGTGGAAGAACTAAACGAAGTATAATCTTTAGAAACTGTATAAAAACTTAAAATGAAAAAATAATTTTAAAAAATTAGAAACGTCCAAAGGTAGAATTCTTGGTCAAAGGGTAGGAAGATTTTTAAGTCTCTGTTTTAAACTGGCCCATTTCAAAAAATACCCTGTGCATGTTTTACACAGGACTCAGGATAAAAATAATAAAACTACCCTATAACTACTCATTCAGTGATATTAGAGTTCCACTGTGTTGTGCACACCATGCCCAGCCTGGGCCTGACAGTCATTAAGGAAGAAGCAAAACTCTCTGAGCCGAGATCAAACACCAAATTCTAATGAAAGAAATAACTTCAGCTGTTAATGAGAGTATGACCTAGTTGCTCAGTCATACCCGACGCTTCTGTGACTCCGTGGACTGCAGCCCGCCAGGCTGCCCTACCCGTGGGATTTCTCAGGCAAGAACACTGGAGCGGGTTGCCATCTCCTCCTTCATTTCCAAGTCACCTTAAGCAAGCTATTTCACCTCCCTGACCTCCAACGAACACATTTGCAGAATGAGGATAATAACGCCCGTCCTTCTGAAGGATTCTTGTGAGGATTCATGACACGAACTAGGAGATCAAGCTCTATGGAGACCTGGAGTACTATCAGGGCTGAGTCTCTTGTGCAATAAAGTGAAAGCTGAAAGATACGCATGACAGCTAACTGCTTCCTTTCAGGAAATGGTTTCTCCTAATTCTTAGAAACAGCAGTGACGGTTTACCCCGTCCCTGGCACCTGTGTGTCAGCAGCGCCAAGAGTGAGAAGAAAGGACAACCCACCCTGAGCTCTCAGGAACCAGGATTAAGGTTCAGGAAAAGAAACAAGCGCTTGCTGCTTTGTTTCTGTTGCAAGCTGGGGTTCTGGCGTACATCTAATCTTCGCATCAAGTCAGCAGCGCCAAGAGTGAGAAGAAAGGACAACCCACCCTGAGCTCTCAGGAACCAGGATTAAGGTTCAGGAAAAGAAACAAGCGCTTGCTGCTTTGTTTCTGTTGCAAGCTGGGGTTCTGGCATACATCTAATCTTCGCATCACCTCCTGAGTTCGTGTGGTAGGTACTTGAATAGGGTGGGTCCGGAAACCCAGGACATGTCCTTGGGTCCCTCTGCAAAGTCATGAAAGCCTGGGACCCATTCTGGGCGTGGTGACCTCAGCCCCTGGTCATAGGGTGAGAAAGGAGTGGCTGCCCAGGCTGGTCCAATCAGAGCATCTCTTCTAGACTCTTGCAAAAGGTCACCCTCTCTGTTGACCGAGGCTGTTAACTTTTACCCTGAACTGGTACCGCAACCTGACCCTGCCTCATCGCAGAGGATTTACAGCAGAGGTGAAGCTGAACTCACAACCTGCTCCGTGGCTCTGGCCCTGGCTTTCCTCTCTGTCTCTCCCTCTCCCTCCGTCTCTTCCTCTCTGTCTCTCTGATCAATCTCTTGATAAACACGCACATAAACAGGGGGCCGAGAAAGTCACAGAACATTTGTACTTGTTATGAACAACTTTCCCCACCTCTGTGCAAGTTGAAAAAGCAATAACCATAGTAAGCTTTCTCATGCACACCTCCTGCTCTCCACCAGCGGTTATTTTATGAGCCAACAAAACAAGCTTGTGGCTGGACAAAAACAGCACACCAAAAACAGACAGGCTGCTTCCCAGGTCAGAGTTCACCTGGAAGCAATAGAGAACTCTGTGTGGCTTCTCCTGGGCACCAGTGCACATTTTTGCCGCAGTGAACACATGAGCAGAAGCACGTGACCTGGGACTCATCAGTCAACACGACAAACGACTTTGAAGAAGACTTGTGTCACCAGTATGGAAAGTCCCCAAACACGTGTTGTAAAACAATGACAACATTTACTGCTGTCATTAATAACAACAATATTATTAACATTAATAACAACATTATGAACTTGCAGAGCCTGGTTCATACAGATGTCCTCCCAAAATCTCCTTCCCCACAAAATGTAATGAGAAGTGAGTCTGATGGGTGGGGTGAGAGAATGAAAGTTTCAGCAAGGGAAAAGTAGAAAAGAAAGAAGTTCTTATTCCTGCATTGCCACTGGCCTTCCTGCTCCTGGTTCTCTTTTCCTCTTAAGTTACGTGAGGTAACCCTGGGGTGGGGGAAGAACCATGAAATTAAAAGACGCTTGCTCCTTGGAAGGGAAGGTGTGATGAACCTAGACAGCTTACTTAAGAAGTAGAGACATTACTTTGCTGACAAAGGTCCCTATAGTCAAAGCTATGGTTTTTCCAGGAGTCATGTACGGATATGAGAGTTGGACCATGAAGAAGGCTGAGTGCCAAAGAATTGATGCTTTCAAACTGTGGTGCTGGAGAAAACTCTTGAGAGTCCCTTGGACTGCAAGGAGATCCAACCAGTCCATCCTAAAGGAAATCAGTCCTGAATGTTCATTGGAAGGACTGATGCTAAAGCTGAAACTCCAATACTTTGGCCACCTGATGTGAAGAACTGACTCATTTGAAAAGACCCTGATGCTGGGAAAGATTGAAGGTAGGAGGAGAAGGGGATGACATGAGTTTGAGCAGACTCCAGGAGATAGTGAAGGACAGAGAAGCGTGGCGTGCTGCAGTCCCTGGGGTCACAAAGAGTCAGACATAACTTACGGACTGAACATCATGAGACACAGATCAGACATAAGACAGACTGCTGAGGTTGTCTCGAGTGAGGCTCCAACGTTTATAACAGAGAAAGTCTAAATATTTCTGATAGAGGTTACGAGTCCCCTTTCTTAATGAGGAAACAGGGTTAACGAAGAGAAGAGACTTGGTCCAGGTCAGATGGTTCTCCACCTCTCCCCCCACCACCAGGCTTATCTAACTCAAAGCCTGCGGTCTTTCCACTGAGCTGATGAGCACAGGATGTGTCCAAGCCCATAGCGGTCTGAATGATCTGGGTGCACTGTCTCGTTGACTTCCTTCTTGGCTCCCGGCAGTAAGTTATCCAGTGAGAGAATCTCATTCCTTCCTTCCTCTGCTGCTTCTCATTCTCCTGGTCAGGACTGGGGTTCCATGCTGGGCTACAGCCCTTGAAATCTCTAGGTCATAGCAGGTCAGGGAAAGAGGAACCTGGGGAAGAAAGCTTTGCGTACCTCTCCTCTTGGACTCAAGGCTGGAAACTGTTGACCCCTATATTATCTGACTGTGTCCTTAAAGATTAAACGGCGAGAGATAAACTTAAGTCCTTCCAAAGGTCAGCTCACTCCATCTTACCTCCCACCTTGCCTCACAGAGAGGCATCTCTGAAATCAAGGATGTGGGCCCCGCTGCTGAACAGGATTAATGAGTTATCCTTATCGGAACTACCCTTATTTCAGTAAAGATTAGAGGAGGGCTTCCTGGGGGCTCTGCAGTAAAGAATCTGCCTGCCAGTGCAGCAGAGGCGGGTTCGGTTCCTGGTCCGGGAAGGTCCCACATGCCTGTGCACCCCAACTATTGAGTCTGCGCTCTAGAGCCCGGGAGACACAGCTACTGAGCCCACGTGCTGCAACTGCTGAAGCCTGCGTGCCCCAAGGCTGCGCTTCTCCGCAAGGGAAGCCACAGCGGGGAGAGACCCACGCGCCGCAACTAGAGGGAAGCCCGCACGGACTGAAGACCGAGTACGACCAAAAATAAGTAAATAACACGTTTAAAAAAAAAAAAGGAACAAAAAGCTGTATCGCACAGAATCCTACCATTCTAGCACTACCAGTGTTAGGAGTTTGGTACATTTCTTCCCATCCTTTTTCTTAAGCGTCTGTTTCAAATAAAGTTGTTATGAAGAGGTCTAATTTCGTAACATATTTCCTTTAATAAGCATTTTCCATGTTGCTGCATGTTCTTTACAGCCATAAATGTGAGGATAGACCGATCCTAGGGACATAGTATCATTACGATGGACATTTACAGGGGCTCTTCACAGGGAACTGAGTCTCTTTGCTGTCTCCCCAAATCACCGTAAATCAGCTTTAACTTTCAAGAAAGGTAAATAAGCACCAGGGATGTTCTGTACAACAGGATGACGCAGGCACTGTTGTCGTGTGACACAGAGGGACGTTAAGAGAGCAGAGTCCAAACATTTTCACCACAAGGAGAGCATTTGCTTTCTTTTCTTTCTGTTGTATCTACAAGCGAAAAAAAGGGAAAGTTGCTCAGTCGTGTCCAGCTACTTGTGTGACCCCATGGAGTGTAGCCCACCAGGCTCCTCTGTCCCTGGGATTCTCCAGGCAAGGATACCGGAGTGGGCCGCCATGCCCTCCTCAGAGGATCTTCCCGACCCAGGGGTCGAGCCCGTGTCCCCTCTCTCCTGCGCTAGCAGGTGGACTCTTTCACCACCAAGGCCACCTGGGAAGCCCTATTTCTCAGCAGTGCTGGGGGAACACATATGCAGTCCTAGGAAGCCCTATTTCTCAGCAGTGCTGGGGGAACACATATGCAGTCCTAGGAAGCCCTATTTCTCAGCAGTGCTGGGGGAATACATATACAGTCCTAGGAAGCCCTTATTTCTCAGCAGTGCTGGGGGAACACATATGCAGTCCTAGGAAGCCCTTATTTCTCAGCAGTGCTGGGGAAACACATATGCAGTTAGTGGCTTTTGAAAAACACACACGTCTGAGTAGCCACCACGACAGCTACGATGTGGAGCTTTGTCTTCAGTCCAAAACGTCCCCCTCTGCACCCTCAGCCCCAGACAAGCGCTACACCACCACTGCGGGCGAGCTTCTCTGCCACAGATCTCATATGAACAGAGCTACACGTTGACTCTGCTTCCGTGCGTCAGAAATGCATCCTCGAAATGCAGCCGTGTTGTTGCGTATGTAAGTCATTTTTGTTTTTTTTATTGCTGAAGTATCCTACTTCAATCCTACTTGAATGGACGTGTCACAGCTTCTTTACTCATTCACTATCTGATAAACATCTGGGTTGTCTCCAGTTTTTTCTTTTTTCTTTTTTTGGTTATTATAAATAAAACTGCAATAAGCATTTCTGCATAATTCTTTTTATGGATGTATGTTTTCATTTCTTTTATGTACATACCTAACAATGAAATTTCTGGAAAAGTTATGACCAACCCAGATAGCATATTCAAAAGCAGAGACATTATTTTGCCGACTAAGGTCCATCTGGTCAAGGCTATGGTTTTTCCAGTGGTCATGTATGGATGTGAGAGTTGGGCTGTGAAGAAGGCTGAGCACTGAAGAATTGATGCGTTTGAACTGTGGTGTTGGAGAAGACTCCTGAGAGTCCCTTGGACTGCAAGGAGATCCAACCAGTCCATTCTGAAGGAGATCAGCCCTGGGATTTCTTTGGAAGGAATGATGCTGAAGCTGAAACTCCAGTACTTTGGCCACTTCATGCGAAGAGTTGACTCATTGGAAAAGACTCTGATGCTGGGAGGGATTGGGGGCAGGAGGAGAACGGGACGACCGAGGATGAGATGGCTGGATGGCATCACTGACTCGATGGCCGTGAGTCTGAGTGAACCCCGGGAGATAGTGATGGACAGGGAGGCCTGGTGTGCTGCGGTTCATGGGGTCGCAAAGCGTCGGACACGACTGAGCGACTGGACTGAACTGAACTGAACTGATGGTGAATGCATGAACTTTATAAGAAGCTGTCTGTAAAGTGCTTCTACAATTTTACATTCCCTGCAGTAATAAATTAGGTTCTCATTTCTCCACATCCCCCCCAACACTTTTTGTTGTTAGCCATTTCAAGTTGAGATGGAGGGAGGCAGGATCAAAATTTCAAACTTTTTTTTTTGGAAAGAGGTAAAGTATTATTTTACCATATGAAGATATAACTTGTGCCGTGCCAAATGATACTGATTAATTTCTGTGATGAAGTGAAGGAGAGTCTATCAGTGGGAAGAGGGGCCCTATGGAGACACTCCAGGGGGATTAGCTGGGTGACATAAGAGCAGCCCACGTGAGCCGGAATTCAGAGGTGGGCAGATGTTTATTGCTCCCAAGCTTGGGTTCCTTGACTTAAACTCCACAAAAGGAGTTGCTTACATGCGGAATCTAGGAAAATGGTACAGACCCACCTATCTGTGAAGCAGAAACAGAGTCACAGACGTAGAGAACGGGCGTGTGGTCACCGGGGCACGGAGAGGCAGGGGTGAACGGGAGGTCGGATCGGACATGTGCACACTGTTGGTGCTGCGTGTAAAGCAGGCAGCCGACGGGCTCACGCGGCGCAGCACGGGGACCCACTCGCGGCTCCGCGATATTAAACTCCACAAAAGGAGTTGCTTACATGCGGAATCTAGGAAAATGGTACAGACCCACCTATCTGTGAAGCAGAAACAGTCACAGACGTAGAGAACGGGCGTGTGGTCACCGGGGCGCGGAGAGGCAGGGGTGAACGGGAGGTCGGATCGGACGTGTGCACACTGTTGGTGCTGCGTGTAAAGCAGGCAGCCGACGGGCTCACGCGGCGCAGCTCGGGGACCCACTCGCGGCTCCGCGATGGCCTCAGTGGGAAGGAAGCCTGGGACAGAGGAGACAGACGCACACGGTGCCGAGTCAGTGCTGCCCAGCAGGAACTAGCACCCGTAAAGCAACTGTGCCCGAATGGAGAGTCAGAAACAAATAAATGTCACCCTTTAGAAGTTAAAAGGGGGGAGGGGCCACAGAATTTGAGCAGAAGCCCAGAAATCACACTTCTGACAGACAGAGATCCCTCCATATTTATGAACTTCCCAACGATAAGGCTCAGAGTTCTGTGAATCTTACCAGTCCTCACTCACGGACTTGTGAACCCTTGTCTAGAGCTGTGAATATCTAGCCTCAGTTACTGAAACGAGCTGTGTGTTTAGGGTGAAAATACCCTTTCCTTGCCAACTCCAAAGCACGTGTCTCGCTTTTTGGCCATAACCAATCATGAGGTCAGCAGGTTCAGCCTAACCTAGCCTACCTAACAGAAGCGTTCGGGAATATGTTGCAAGTGGCCATGCTTCAGATCCTGTATGTTAAACCCAGGGTCCGAGGTCTGTTGAATCAACACACTCACAATAAAATATGTGAGAGCCATAATTCCCACGGGGAAAGAAACAGTGGTTAGTGTACGTCAGAGGCTTTGCTCGCTTCAGAACCTCACACAAGTTAAATAATGTCTTTGTGCCTCTTGGGTTTTTTCCATCTTCATAAACAAGGACCAGACAAAGGACCTCCTTGATGATAACTAAAGGGGGGAAATTTTCAGAAAACTGACGCTATTTGTACAACGCTCATCATAAATTAACATTTATTCTGTGCTGGCCAAAGTCCAGGCACTTGTTGTCCTGCGCTCCTAGCATGCATTAAGCAGCCCATTCTGTCATCAGAGAGTCCTGCCCCTCACGCCCTTCCCTTGGCACCCATGGGGAATGGGCCCCAGGGGTCCCTGTTGATGCTACGATTCAATGATGCTGAAGCCTCTCCTGGAAACCCCTCCTAAGTGAAGAAGTGTGCTTCCCAGGTGGCTCGTGGTAAGAAATCTGCCTGCAATACAGGAGACCTGGGTTCAGTCCCTGGGTCGGGAAGATCCCCTGAAGGAGGAAATGGCAACCCACTCCGGTATTCTTACCTGGGAAATCCCACGCACAGAGCAGCCTGAAGGGCTACAGTCTGCAGGGCCACAAAAGAGTCAGACACGACCGAGCAGCTACGCAGCAACAGTAAGGTGAAGAAACAGGCCCTCCACGTCTGCGGTTCAACCAAAGTGAAGGTCGTAGTTGCTCAGTCGTGTTGCGACCCCGTGGACTGTAGCCCGCCAGGCTCCTCTGTCCGTGGGATTCTCCAGGTAAGAAGCCTGGAGTGGGTGCCATGCCCTTCTCCAGGGGACCTTCCAGACCCAGGGACCAAAGCATGGTCTCCTGCATTGGAGGCAGGTTGTTTACCATCTGAGCCACCAGGCATTCAACCAAGCACAGATCTAAATTTCACAACTGGAAAGCCTCAGTGGGTTGAATTCCCAGAAATAAAACCCTGGGACATGGAGGGTGAACACTACATTCCTAGTAGCTTGCCCACGGTCAACCATGTGAGGCGTGTCAGATCGAGGAACCGAACACAGGCTTTCTCACCCCAGCGCTGGCGTCCTTAACCACCCCCCAGTCACACCACACAGTAGAATGAACTTGCCTCCAGTGCTGTCTTGATGAATTGAACTGAGTTAGCTTATCTCTCATCGCTACAAATGCACAATGGTTGGGGCCTCGGTGTAAGCCACATTTTTTGAAAGCGTAATCCAGTGAAGTTCCTGGGCAAGTTTTTATTCTCCTTCCTTCTCGAGCCCTGAATTTCCCACCTCTTGGGATTTGGTACTATTTTAGCAGACACGGGGTGAAACTGAAGGGAAAAAAAGACAAATGTGAAGAGTACCTTCTAGGAGAAACATAGCATCATTAAAATGCCTACAAGGTGGAAAAGGAATCGAAACACGCACATCACACGCAGATTACACAGCAGTTCATCTGAGGCACGAGATTTTGCAGCAAGGTTAGCATGTCTCAAACACGCTTCACTTCGGGCCTCTCTTTTTTGGCCCTTCTGTTTTTAACAGCAAAGGTATTGTATGCTTTTGTTTCAGGGGATGAAGTAAAAGGGGAAAATCGTATTTTCCTGGCTCTACTCTTTTAAAAGCTTTGGATGGCAGGAGCCTGGAAAGGACTCTCAGTTTTGACACAGTACTTCTTGGAAAACATCCTGAATAAGAGGAAAGCCAGGTAGGAACTGTGCAGACAGGAAAAAGGAAGTTCCTACAGAGACAAGCTTGGGCTAACAAAGGAGGACCGAACTGGATGGCAGAGGTCTCGTCCAGGACCCTGACAACCAGATTAAAGAGGAGACATGCCCACGGGACGTTTATTTCCCCAGATTTAAATACAATCCTGGAGCAGATAAAGAAAAAAAAATTAACTGAGGTGAAACGCTCTCCACTCTGGTGAAATGAGGGTTGGAAAGAGAAGTTAGGCTGAATCTCAAAAGTCTATCGTAAGTTGTTTCTCCTGTATAGTCGGGCTTCTGGGCTAAGATCCGATTCACACCTACAGCAGCTCACACCAACAACTGCAAACCAGGCGTGCACTCCTGGCGGGCTGCTGTCCCCAGGGTTTTTCAGGGAAGGAGTGAAAGGAAGAGGCTACAGTCCAAGAGTCAGGGAAATTTCTGGACAGCCGAAGGGATGGGCCACACTTTCCTGCCAAGTCAGCTCGGGTGAAAGGACAACTTGTCTCTTTACAGATGTCCCACAGCAGGAACGGCAAGCGGTTTCGAAACACTTCTCAGGGAAAGGGCCAAGATGTTACATAAAGTTAAAAACCAGTGTGCAGCCCACACCCCAAGACAAGCGAGCACTGAACCCTCTCTGAAGGCGCTGGGAGCCCTGCTTCCCTGCACGCTAACCTCCACCTCAGTGCTCTGCGGACGCCAGGCCACGGCTCACTCTTCTCCTTAAGAGGAGCTAGACAGGCTTCATTTCTAGCCCCCCAAAATGATGGGAGAAATCCATAGAAACACAGGTGCTGAGTCTCGCCCGCCTCTGATTGCAAACATCCCACAAGTGCATCCAACTTCCTACAGGCTTTCGACTCGATCGATGGCAAGGACAGAAAGGACAACAGAGGTGCCTCCTGCAGACAGAAGATTCTGGGTCCTTACGCGCAAAGTGTGTGTTCCCAGGATCCACAGGAACTGCGGCGCCCAGAAGCTCGTTAGAAACGGATGGTGGACCACGCCCCAGGGCGCAGCACAGAGGATTGTTATAGCAGTGAAAATATGCTGCCTGATATTATAATGATAAGTACGTGTCGTTCTATCTGCCTGCAGTGTGGGAGACCTGGGTTCGATCCCTGGGTCGGGAAGATCTCCTGAAGGAGGACACGGCAACCACTCCAGTGTTCTTGCCTGGAGAATCCCATGGACAGAGGAGCCTGGGAGCTACAGTCCACTTGGGTCACAGAGTCGGACACGACTGAGCACGCACATGCACGCACGTCATTATAAATTTGTCCAAACCCATAGGATGTTCAACGTCGAGAGTGAGCCCGGGACTCCCCGGGGCCCAGTGGGGAAGGCTCCCTGCTTCCGCTGCAGGGCCACAGGTTCAATCCTGGGCCGGGGAGCTAATCCCTGCATAGCAAGTGGCACGGCCAAAAGATGTTTTTTGAAAACAAGAGTGAACACCAAGGCAAACAAGGGACTTGGAGCAACGGCAACGTGTTAATGTAGGCTCGTCCACTGCACCAGCCGTCCTGCCCTGGAGAGTGATATGGATCTCGGTGGGCGGGGGTGGGGGAGGCTGTGTATGGCGAGGTGGGGAGGGCAGCAGGGGTCGGGAGTATATGAGAAAACTCTCTGCCTTGCTCTCAACTTTGTTTTAAACCTAAACTTCTCTAAAAAATATTGTTGCTACTGTTGTTTAGTAGCTAAGTTGTGTCTGATTCTTTGCAACCCTATAGACTAGCCTGCCAGGGTCCTCTGTCCATAGGATTCTCCAGGCAAGAACACTGGAGTGGGTTGCCATTTCCTTCTCCAGGGGAGCTCCCCAACCCAGGGATCGAACCCAGGTCTCCTGCATTGCAGACAGACGCTTTATCCTCTGAGCCACCAGGGAAGCCCAAAAATCGTGAGCAGTTCAGCCAATTCTAGGAAGGAGAGGTTTCCATCGCTGTTTCTCAAACTTCATTCATTCTAGAAACACTCACTCTTTTTTTAAAAACCATTTCCATATACAACCCTTATACATTATTTTTCATTAGTCAATTTACAATGAATTTGGTTTCTTTAGAAGCAACCTTCTAGGCAATAAATAAGACCAATGAAATCAGAAATCTGATGCTCTAAATTGTGTGTGTGTGTTTTTTTTTTCCTAATCCACTTTAAGGGAAACTATTACTATGGAAATAAAAACAGTCACACCTGCATAAAAATGTGACTTAGAACTCCAGGAAGTCCCTTCACTCCTACATTTACATCTTATTAGCTCTCAGTGGCAGTTCTGTTTTGACATTGAATCTCTCCACCCAAGTGGCGGGAGCAACTCTCGGCTCCCAGCTCTTCCAGGTCAGTCAGGGACCAGAACTGACAGTCGATTTGCCCAAGGGATGCACCTGCCGCAAGGCGCGGAGACTGGAGTGCGCTCCTCACCAGGGGCCGAGCGTCCACACCCCGCTCCAAGCCCGCCGCTCCGGGACTCGGGTCTTGTTCCTGCCGGTGTACAGCACCCTCCCTTCATGTCAGGATGATTGCTGGGTCTGTAGTGCAGAGCGAGGAGTCACCGTTTCTAAGTGTCAAGGCTTTCATTTTGCAGCTTTCTGACATCCGAGGGGCCCGATTTCTTTCAGAGCAGCTCATCAAAGTTTCTCTTCACGGAACCAAAGCCACGTCTTGCTCTTCCTGCCATGCTGCTTGTCACAGAGCAGATTTCAAAGGCTGATCTTCCCAGGCCAAATTCTATCCTCCTTAAACATGTTTTTAAAAACAGCTCCTACAAAAGGAATGTGTGAGCAAGCTCCCGTGAGTGACAGCCTCTGGCCCAATTATTTCTTCTCAAAGTTTTTTTCTCTGTGACTTTCCTAGCGATATTCTAGTGATTCTTGGCAATATTAATTCATGCCTGAGGAATGAGGGTGAATTAGCACTGTCTTTCTGCTCTGCTCTATGGCAAGCTTGAGAACATCCCCGCACACTGTATTATCAATTCTCAGTTCAACTCTGGCAATATGTTCTGAGGGTCCCAGACAGGCCACAGGTGTTAAATGCTTCCAGGTCACAAGAATTCCATGTGACATATTGCAGTCTTCACAAAAGGGGGATGTGTCTTTTCCACCCAACAAAAAAGTTGTCAATTTGTATTTTTCTAAATCATGTGTCCTCAGTGGGGGCAAAGTTGGTTCTTGGAGGTGAAAATATCTTGGCTATGAGAATGGTATGTGGCCCTTCAAAGCTCACCTCAACCCAACAAAATCTTCTTCACTCTAGAATTTAATTTCTCTCATCAGAGTGAAATTTAATTTTAATCAATTTAAGTAGTTCGTTGAATTTAAAATTCAAGTTTATTTTTTTTTCCTTAGAGGCAGTGATAATGGCGGGGGCGGGGGGAGGGGAAGGTTGAGAAGCACTGAAAATGCAATGAAATTGTATTTCAATTGTCCTTCTCCTCTGACCTATAAATTCTTCTATTTCCCTCCTAGAGAAAAGATTCCCAAAAGAAGCATTTACACGGAGTCGCTGACAGCACCATCTTTTTTAATAATGGAAAAACCTGAATGTCCATCAGTTGAAAACGGTTAAAAAAAAAAAAAAGTACATCTGTATTATGAGATACTGTGTACGAGTGCTCCTTGGAAGGAAAGCTGTGACAAACCTGGACAGAGGATTAAAAAGCAGAGACATCACTTTGCCAACAAAGGTCTGTCTAGTCAAAGCTACGGTTTTTCCAGTGGTCATGTACTGATGTGAGAGTTGGACCATAAAGAAGGCTAAGCACTAAAGAATTGATGTTTCTGAAGTGCGGTGTTGGAGAAGACTCTTGAGAGTCCTTTGGACTGCAAGGAGATCAAACCAGTCCATCCTAAAGGAGATCAATTCTAAATATTCATTGGAAGGACTGATGTTGAAG
Source organism: Kobus ellipsiprymnus (assembly GCA_006410655.1). Lineage (NCBI taxonomy): Eukaryota > Metazoa > Chordata > Mammalia > Artiodactyla > Bovidae > Kobus > Kobus ellipsiprymnus. The sequence goes on from SJYR01001214.1 coordinate 260,186, forward strand.
CTGAAGCTCCAGTACCCTGGCCACTTGATGCGAAGAACTGACTCATTGGAAAAGACCCTGATGCTGGGAAAGATTGAGGATGAAGTGCAGTGTTGGAGAAGACTCTTGAGAGTCCCTTGGACTGCAAGGAGATCCAACCAGTCCATTCTAAAGGAGATCAGCCCTGGGTGTTCATCAATGCTGAAGCTGAAACTCCAATACTTTGGCCACCTCGTGCAAAGAGTTGACTCACTGGAAAAGACCCTGATGCTGGGAAAGATTGAGGGCAGGAGGAGAAGGGGACGACAGAGGGTGAGATGGCTGGATGGCATCACCGACTCCATGGACATGAGTTTGAGCAGACTCCGGGACACGGCGAAGGACAGGGAATCTTGACGTGCTTCCAGTTCCTGGGCTCACAAAGAATCGGACACAACTTGGCACCTAAACAACAAGAAAGGACACACTGGCATTTTCTGTTCCTCCTAATAAAACACTCCCAATAAAATTATGGCACAAAGTTTACTTATCACTTTGAATTTTTCGTCTACTTATTGAAAAAGCTGCTTTAGACATTAGCGATTATTTATCACAGATTCCTCGTGTGTCTTAAAGAGAAAGAAAATATAAGAGTTATAAAATGTTCACAGTCTGAATGATCTAAATTGCTTTTCAGTTCAAGTCAGCAACCATCACATTTCTCCAAAATCACCCGTCAAGCGACCAGCGATTCTCCTCCAGGATTTTCTTTTAACACTGACACCCGTTCTGCAGCTTTTGATGTTGGTGCTTTCTTGATCAGCTACAATCCATCACAACAACCTTTCATGGCTTTGAAATTTTCTTCATCCAGTCTGTGGAACTTCACAATTCCCCCTGCCTTCAATCACATAGCTTAGCATGGGATTAAAAAAAAAGAAAAAAAGCCCTCTTGCACGCACTTTCAAAATAAATAAATAAATAAATAACAGCTTTATCGACTTAGGAATCCTATCCTTAGGTCTCAGGAAGCAGTCATCATCTGGCAAGAAAAAAAAACATGGAACTGTGATCATTTCTCTAATGATGAAAACTTGCTTCACAAGTATCCAATTTATGCACCGACTGGCAGTAATGGCAAGATGCACCTTTGATTTCAGAGATGTGAGAATATGTACTGTATGCATCCTAGAATTGATGACATACAGTGTCTGACGTGGGGCTTCCCAGGCGGCGCATTCGTAAAGAGTCCACCTGCTGGTGCAGAAGACACAAGAGACTCGGGTCAGATCTCTGGGTCAGGAGGATCCCCTGGAGTAGGAAATGGCAACCCACTCCAGTGTTCTCACCTGGAGAATTCCATGGACAGAGGAGCCTGGATACATTAAGTGTCCTATTTGAGCTTCCCAGCAGCCCTGTGAAGTAATTACTGTGTTTACAGATGAAGAGGCTGAAATGTAACTAGTGAAAAGAACTCTCCCAAGGTCACAGAGCCATTGAGCTAACACAGATGCTCAACTCCAGAATCTTCTGACGCTATACCCAGAGCACATGACCTCCACACTCTGGCTTCTCAAGTCAGTAGTGTCACCTTCAGCCCTGACACCATTATCAACATGACGGCATCGTCACCATCAGTCACCTTGGGCATAGTCCTCATCGTCAATGCCCCAGTGAGACAGACGGGGCCTGGGACTCTTGGCTGCACTGCTTGCCCCAGGCGAACATCTCCCTCAGCAGCAAAATGCAGAGTAACTATGAAAGGGTTATTTGTCTCAGTCACGTCCAACTCTTTGTGACCCCACGGATTGTAGCCCACCAGGCTCATCTGTCCATGGAATTCTGCAGCAAGAAGTTGCGGAGTGGGTTGTCATTGCCTTCTCCAAGGGATCTTCCTGACCCAGGGATCAAACCCTGGTCTGCATTGCAGGCAGATTCTTTACCATCTGAGCCACCAAGGGACTGAAAGTATTTATAAATGCATGATGCATAGCTGGGGCAAATGCTGGACAATGAGATACAAAGAGACCTAGAAGTCCAACTGCTACTTCTGAAGAGCCAAGAGTGAAAGCAGAGTGCCCCCTGCACACAACACCACGTCAGGGGTGGGCAAACCACCCAAGCCACCCCTCCGTCCTGATTCCTGGACATCTCTCTACCCTGAACCCAGGTAAGAACCAGCTCAGCCCGCCTGAGTGGGCAAGGAAAAGTGTTACTTGTTCTCGCTGTTTTCTGCTGCAGCAAGGGCCCCATAAAGGCTTACCTGGATCTCCTGTCCAGCCTCTTATCAATTTCTATTGATTGAGGAGGCCAAGAACCCTGGTCAGTAATGGCAGTAATCAGCAGCATTGTCGTCACCATCGTAGCTAATATTTACTGAGCACCTATTTACCATGTGCTAGGTTCTACGCTAAAGTTAGCATGGTTTATAACTACCCTATAGACACGTTTATTATAACCTCATTCTACAAGCACTGATAGTAAGACTCAACAGGATCAAGTAACTTGTTTAACATCATTCATCTGAAGCCCAAGTTCATACCCTGGCCATCTGACTGTAGGTACCACACTCATAACTACTAAGGGCTAAGTACAGGGCACAGCAGACTGTAGGCATTCAGTAAATGATACGGACACTTCTGCCTGGCCCGGCGACTGGTATGTGGGAAATAACGCTATTATAACAACAGTGGGGGCTGCCCTGGTGGCTCAGTGGTAAAGAATTCACCTGCAGTGCAGGAGACCCGGGTTCAATCCCTGGGTTGGGAAGATCCCCTGGAGGAGGGCATGGCTACCCACTCCAGTATTCCTGCCTGGAGAATCCCATGGACAGAGGAGCCTGGCGGGCTACAGTCCATGGGGTCACAAAGAGTTGGACACGACTGAGAGACTAACCCTGAGAGCCTTCCACTCTCAGATGGCAAGATTTGGGGTCGCCGTAAGCTGGATGAAGACACGCACAGCGTCTAACATCTTTACCACGTGTGTCTAGTCCCTAAGGCAGGACTCACCCCACAGCAAATGCTCTTTTCTTTTCCCCTACGTGTGATGCTTTGTTCGCTCCTAACTCCCTGTTACAGAAGCTCAGCCTTTGCCACCTCTCAAACTCGACGTAAACACACCCAAACGCAACGTCTTCTCCTCACTCGCTCCTCCTTTTTCTTAGAAGGTCCTTTAACTGCCTCCATGTTCTTCCGTGGCCCAGGCACACCCTCCACTATGGTTGGAAACTCTGACCACTCTCCTGACTTCTGCCTGAGTCAGCCGCTTCCCCAAGCCTCGCTTCGTCCTGGCCCATCCTACACACTGCTTCCCAGAAATGGACTCCACGTGGATCTGCTTCTGCTACTTAGCCTTTGTGCAGTGTTGCCTGGGCTGAGTCATGCTGACTCGGCCCCTTCTGTACAGGAATGCTGCCCATAGCCTGAGATACACGGGACAGCCCGTTCCCAAGGCTCTGACCTTTAAGGTGTAACACTTTTCCGTTCATACAGAGAGAGAGAGCTGCAGAACAGAAAATAACATTTGTCTTGTTGGGTGTTTATGGGAAGATCTAGACCTGACCTAGGTGGACAGCTGCAAGAACAAAGGATTCCAGCAGCAAGAGGTTTGTACCAACCAAGCCCACACCCCTGCTCACCTGGCCTTTGAAACTGCTTTCCCGAAACCCTCTGGGGAGTCCGGGCTTGGGGACAGCAGTCACCCATCTCCTTGCACGGCCCTGCTATAAAGCTTTCTCTGCTTCCAACTGATGTTCCGTTTTGTTTGACCTCTTGCGTCGGGCACATGAATTTGTGTTCAGTAACAAAACCCAGCTATTCGCTCTGCTGCTTAAAAACTCGCCATGGCTCCTTACGTCCCGTCTAATAAAGACCAAATTTCTTAATGAAGCTTGGGAAGGCCCCTTCTAGCTCCTTCCAACCTCAGTTTCTCCCGTTTCTGTCACCCTGTACGGAACACCACCCGCCCTACGCTCTTGCGTCTCTGTGGGTCTGTCCCTGCCCCATGCTGCTTCGCTCTCATGTGAGGCCACAAGTTGCCTGAACCCCAGCACACGTGCAACTTATCTTTACACCTGCCTGGGCCGCCGCACACACTGCGAGTGCCTGGTTTGGGGAGAGGCACTTAACACACAGCCCGCAGGAAGGACAGCTGCTAGATTAGCACTCAGGGCTCTCTCTCCCCACCTCCGTGGCTCCACCCCAGGGAAGGAAAAGATGACCCGGCTGGCAGAAGGATCTGAGTGTGCTCAGCTCAGTATCCCTTCCTCCACCCTCCCTTTGAGGAAACAGCCACTTATATTAACCTCTATTCACGCTGAATTCTCTTTTCTTCTTGGCCATCCAGAAAGTTTATTCAGGCGGGATCATTCCAGCCGAGAAGACTTCCACTTTGGGGGGGGATGTAAGTTTGAACCAAGGATGTGTAAACAAACCTACCGGCGAGATTAACTCCTGCCCTCTGACAGAGTGCTTTGTGAGTAAGAAAGGTGGTATTTTTATCTCCATCTGTCTGCCCCTTACATCAGTTTTTCAACGCTTTCCAGTTAAGGCAGGTTAGAGGGATGTTATAGCTTAGGTTGTCTTAAGACCTAGTGTTTCGTACAGACAGTGTGTATCTTATATGTGTCCTTGGTTTAACTGACTTGAATTCTATCCCCAAGACTTATTTTCAGCTTTCTTATCCTGAGTGAGATTGAGCAAACAGCCTTACTTTATAAATAGTACAACAGAAACATGGCATCTTTCAGCTGAGGAAACTGAAACATTTGGGGTTTGAGAAACATCATTTGTTATTTCACAAATAGCAGGCGGTTGGGAAAAGCCAAAAATGGATTTTCCATGTCAAATTTCTCTTCATCTATAAATCCTTCCCTTCCTGGGGAAATTTATAGGTTTCTGGCTTCCTTTTCCCTTTGATCATCAAATTTAATTTCCCAGGAGTTTTTTTTTTTTTTTTTTCCCTTTCTCTGATGTTCCATATCGTCTAGCTTATTCCTTCCTTTCACCTCCACTCTCCACTTTTATTCCTCTATAAATTCTAGAGATGACCAGACCTCCTGCTTCTCTAAGATCTATGTTGAGCTTTTGTATTTAACATCTCAAAACATCTGCCAACATTTTCATCCTTCTCTCCAGCCTCTGATTATACATATGCCTCTCTCTCTCCAAAGTGAGATTTTAACTTCTACCTTCCGTTGAACCCAGGAGACTCCCTTTCTTCCATTCCTCTTGCATCCTTTCTATTTCTTTTTCTCCCCTGGTTCCTTCCCACCTGCCTTTAAACATACCCAGATCCCCTCATTTTGAAAAACCTCTCAGTTTTCACTCTGTTCATTGCCCACCTCTAGCTGCTTCCCTCTGCTCTATTCACTGTCAAAGCTCTAAAAACATCATCACACAGGCTCTACCTGTATTTCCACATGAAGGAATTGCTCCACGATTCCATGACCTTTTGCTTCCAACCCAAGCATTCAGTGGAAAGAATTACTCTTAATGTTCACAACAGTTTCTTTATTGACACATTCTTCAGCTTTTACTCAGCCCTAATTCTTCGTGACTTCCTTGCTTCTTTCAACACTGACACCACCAGCTCATTTACCTGTCTTTTCGTGTTAGTATCATGTTCTTTCTCTCAAAACTGTGACCCAGTCCTGAGTCTTGATAAACTTGAAGGCGGCGCTCCTGGTGGCCGCTGTCACGTGACCTAACAGAACAAGGTGTTGAACCCAGTCATGGAAAACTGGTCCCATCTGACAGTGAGCGGCGCAGGGATGAGCAGGTGGGCCGTTTCTGATCCAGGATAAAGGGAAGACCTCTCAGGAGCTCAGGGAAACATTTTACTTCCTGTAAGAGAGAGGCCCAAGGAGAAAAGCACTTTTTTCCTGCCCATCCCTTTTTCCTTGGGATGTTGTCACATAAGAACATGAGGTCCTGAGCTGTGCCACCTTGTCACCAAGACGGAAGGTCAACGAAAGAGCACGGACGCCAAGACTGTTTCTGACATCAAGGAAAGCTTCCAAGTCAATGTTGTCACTTCTGACATGTTTGAGTAACAATAGGTCTAGAGCTAAGTAATTGCTATTGGCTATATTCCTATTACTTGCAGCCAAATACAGTGAAACATTCTTCCAAAATTCTCTGCCTCATCCACTCTCAGAATACCTTGTAGTGTCTATGCTGACGTCACCAAAACCCTCATTTCCAAATGTCTCTCCCACCCTCGACTCCCCAGACCTAGATGCCTCTACTCAGATTCCCACACGGTCAGCTTAAAGTGGCATGTTCAGATCCACACGGATCAGCTTTCCCCTGAAGCCAGCCAGTCTTCAGTCACCTTCATAAGGACTAAGAAGCCCTTTGAGCTTTATTAGAAGAATGTGCATTTCCAACCAGCTAGTTGCGGTGGGGGGTGGGGTCCATGTGCAGACACGACAGACAGAATTTAATGTTCCTGTCTTAATGAGGCTTATCTCTGTCTGGGTGTGCTGAGTACTTCACAATGGATTGGGGTGTAAAGGCCTGGATGACGCACAGGATACCCAGCAGGAAGTGGCCAGAGATAAAGCTGAAATGAAGACCATCAGGAGACCACGAGAGATGCCCCCCTAAAGAGCCAGGCTTTGGTAGTGTCGATTGTGTCAGATTTTAAGCTGAGGAACAGCATGATCAGATTTACATTTTGCAGAAATAGCTTCAGCGACAGCGTGGAGAATGGATCAGAAGATGGAAGCCTGAGATACTGGAGCTCTCGAGGCAGTTAACTGAGCCAGGCAGCGGTTGCCAAGATCCCTTCTTGGCTAAGGCAGGCCTGCCAGCGACGGAGCAAAGCACGGTGAAAACCCCCGCCGACACGGGACGCCTCCACCAGGCACTCCTGGCTCCGGAGCTCTCTGAGGGGCCCGGAGACTGTCGGAGCTGCCTCTCAGTCAGACGGCCCCTCTGCCCAGGGAATCGTGTGCACTTAGCCTCTGCACCCCAGAGAACCCAGCTGACACCACGTACATGAGTTAACGCCTATTATTTGATTTGGTTAAACAAGCATTTAATAAACATTAAAGAGGTGAGAGGCTGCTGATTTCCTCAACTAACCAAAACTACCCAGTGCAGCGATTCTTACTCAAAGCAATTCACTTTCTATTCATTAATGTACTCAGTCCTCCCTGGTTCTTTACTTAACTTAGAATATAACCACATTCCATCAATATTCCCTCCAAAATATCATCCATTTCTGTTGTCCTACTTTGTTCTTAAAATTTACCTTGCAATCAAATATTACACAGGACAAATAAACAGGGATGAATCAATAAATCATGGCTAACAGAATTCATTCAAGCTCCTTTGTGTATGTCATCACTGATTATTTTCCAGATTCAACTATATTTGACATAAATGGGGTCGCACAGAGTCGGACACGACCGAAGCGGCTTAGCAGCAGCAGTAGCACAATCATTCAACACATAACTCCACATGGCAAAAGCCCTGTATAGCGAGATGGACATACAAGGCAGGTATTATGTCTGTTCCCAGGACATCATGGTCAGAAGCATTGCCAATAGGAGTAACTGAAAAGATTCTTGTTTCTGAGAATCAGACCGTTTAGTTAACAAAGACAGAGATTCATTTTCCCTTTCTTCCTTTTACGCCAGTCATCATTGATCCCAGATTAATCTTCCAAGAAAAGCATAGAACTACAAATATGTTGGCATTTCCTCCTTACAAGGAAAACAACAAAGTAGATAGAAATCTGCTTTCTCGGGTTCTAGATAGCCAGTACTGTATTACTGGTATCAATGGCAACCCACTCCAGTACCTTTGCCGGGAAATCCCATGGACGGAGGACCCCGGGAAATCCCATGGACAGAGGACCCCGGGAAATCCCATGGACGGAGGACCCCGGGAAATCCTACGGACGGAGGACCCCGGGAGGCTACAGTCCACGGGGTCGCAGAGTCGGACACGACTAAGCGATTTCACATTCAACTTTCAGGGGTCAGCAGACTATCAACCATGGACCTAATCTGGCCCAACATTTGTTTTTATATATAAAGTTTTATTGAAACACAGAGATGTAGTGAGTTTACGTATCATCTGTGGCTGCTTTCCTACCTCACTGACAGTGTTGAGTCATTGCAAAGAAGACCATCAAGCGACAAAGCCTAAAATGGATATTATCTGGCCCTTAACAACAACAATAAAAATTGCCTTAGTTAAAACAGCGTGGTATTGTCTCACATATTGGGCATTTCTTCACTCATCATTTTTCATTCATAACATTCGAACTGACATCTTAACGTCACTGCTGGTGTGTCGACCTGAAATTAGCAATGATTTTGAAGATCACAATGAATGCTCTCCTTTACTTTTGATTAATAGGTGATTATTATTTTTCAGTGAACCTAATCTTTAAAAAATCTACCTCCCAGAAGACATTTAGAATTTTGAGTATTGCACTCAATATTTATCCATGTTTGAGGCTAGCTTTAAACTGTAAGCTTTAAAACAAAAAGAGATTAATCTCCAAATTAGGCCGGAAATAAAACTATAGCGTTAAGAAAAATTAAAAGATAATTATCCCCTAACTGACATGTTTTCCTTTCTTTCCTTTTGGAAAGATCGCCTCTCTAAATAAAAGATGTCAGCCTTTTAAAATGCCTTTCATCCCCAGATCTTTTGACGTCACAGACCTTCTTATTTTAATGGAGCAACATCTTCCTAGGAACTTATCAATGAATCATAGCCTGAGAATGAAGAGGAAAGGGAGGAGGTCTGCCCTGAAAGAAAGTGATGCAGGGAGGTTCCAGCCTTGATCCGGGCTCTCGGCAGTGAGGGCTGCACAGGCCACAAGTCCAGTAAAGACTTACTGAGCTCATTCACTGTGAGCTGGATCTTCCACCAAGGAATTTTCTGCAAGACACCAAACCTTTCAGTCTTTTTCTACTTCTATATAGAAATATATGCAAAAATATATTTTAACAGGTAATAATGTATAAGTTGCAGTTACTACATCTTTTTACCTAATAATATAGACACATTTTCATGAAAATATCAGGAGCTTCCCTGATGGCTCAGTGGTGAAGATTCTGCCTGGCGATGCAGGAGACACGGGTTAAATTCCTAATCTTGGAAGATCCCACATATTGCGGAGCAACTAAGTCTGAGCGCCACGACTACTGAGCCGGTGCTCTGGAGCCCGGGAGCCTCAGCTGCTAAGGCCTGAGTGCCCTGGCGCGCGGGCTGCACAACAGGAGACGTCATCCCGATGACGGCATCGCGCCATCCCGTGTACCCCAGGAGAGGGCAGCCCCTGCTTGCTACAACTACAGGTAAGCCTGCATAGCAACAAAGACCCAGCCCAGCCAAAAATAAACAACATTATTAAAAATAAAATTATTTAAAAATAAATAAAAATAGAGCTTCATTTTATAGATGAACCATCATTTTGCTTAAGCAGTTCTCAATTTTGGAACATTGAGTTTATTTCCTTTTTTCTTCCCTATACAGCAATAACCATTCTTTATCTAAATACTCATGTATACCTTTGATGACTTCCTTACATTTTTTAAAATGGAATTTAGAGGCCAAAGCCTGTGCCGACTGTCAATTCCTTATCTCTGTTCCATATCTATTCCTCTTCCCCCTGCCCTGTGAAACCAGAGCCGGACCCTATACACGTTTCTCCTCCACCAGTTGGCACCACGCGGGGCTTTGTCAACAGAGGCTGTTGGAGAAACCTCGCAAGGCAGTGGTGGTAGAAAGACCAGGGGTTCCGGCACACAGCGGCTGGGGACAACACGGGTATGAAGTGAGGGGCCACAGGTGAGGCTGGCGAGGAAGCCCGGGCCGAGACACGGAGAGCCGGAGCAGGACCAGAAGGGAACTCGTATTTCCAGGAGGGAGAAGGAGCGGCTTAGACACCTTGAGGCTGGCGACACACACTGCCCCAGCCCGCCCTAGATTTCTCTCTGCCCACAGCCTCCACCACACTTAATATCCGGCTTACATGTGCAGTTTGCCCTTGACCTTTACGGAGCAGAGGAAAAGACAATTTCTACTTGAGTTAGGAATATTGCTTCCTGAATGGAGCCCACACAGAATGGGCGTGGAAGAAGGGAAGTCTTAAGACTCGTGATGGCTCCGTGCCCACACCCTTTGCCAGCCCGGAAACGCAAACCACGCTTCCTCCTCGTTGCTACAGACACAACGCCGACGGGTGCCTGACTCCTTCATCCTCGCCACGAGGCCTCATTAGACACGTCCGAAGTGTCTTAGAAACTGGAGGCCTGCTCAAATTTGATTGCAAAAAAGAAGAAGGTGGTTCCAAAACCCTAAAACTCCTGCCAGGGTCCTCAGCTGAGCAGAGCAACTGGCGATGGGATCATCCGGGCAGCGCTCACGTGGACGCGGCCCGGTAGGCCACCACATTGTATTGCTGACGTCGGTCGTTTTCTGGTGTCTTCCTTTCGGTACTTTCCTGTCTTCGTCCCTCTCATGAACAGTCTCCAACCTTCCCCAGTGTATGACAGGAACCAAGAAGCAATTGTATTTCTGGCAAACACACCTCTCACACTCACCACGTGCTGGGGGCTGTTCAAAGCGGGTTATGTACCTAAAGCCCCTCAGTGAAAGTGAAAGCCGCTCAGTCGTGTCCAGCTCTTTGGGATCCCGTGGGGCATACAGCCCGTGGAATTCTCCAGGCCAGAATACTGGGGTGGGTAGCCAGCCATTCCCTTCTCCAGGGGATCTTCCCAACTCAGGGATCGAACCCAGGTCTCCTGCATTGCAGGCGGATTCTTTACCAGCTGAGCCACCTTAAGCCACACAGTTACCCTCTGGGTATGTGTGTGGGGTGTGTGTGTGTTCTTCACTTAGCTGTGTCCGACTCTGCAACCCCATGGACTGCATCCTGCGAGGCTCCTCTGTCCATGGGATTCTCCAGGCAAGAATACTGGCCTGGGCTGCCATTTCCTCCTCCAGGGGATCTTCCTGACCCAGGGATCTTACCCCTGTCTCCTGCAGATTCTTTATGGCCTGAGCCACCAGGGAAGCCCAACCCTATGGGGTAAGCTCTGTTATTAGCTTCATTTACAGATGACGGGCTGGCAGAGGCCACAGGGTCTCCCACCAAGCCACAGGGGGAGGCCCTCGAATCTGAACCCACAAGTCCAGGCGCGTCTGAGAGCTCTGACTCCAGGACGGCAGGAGGGGGTTAAAGAGCCAAGTTCACAGAAGGGGGGCGTTCTGTGCCTGGGCGGGCAGTATACCCAGGAAGGGCTTGGGGCATGGAGGCGGGGCGGGCTGCCTCCGCCGTCAGACCAGCAGGCCTCCCTCCCACCAGCTCATTAAACGGGGGAGCCAGGAGTTCAGGGCCGGGCAACCACCTCGCCCTCCGTCTTCCTCAAAGGGAAAAGGGGTACCAGGATACCAGGGGAAAGCCTAACACAGTCCTTCAGTGATTCATTTGGGCGGACCCGCTTTCGCACCCAGCTGAGCACGAAGTTCGGAGTGGGGTCAGCGGGAGGGCCCGCTCCTTCGCGGGAGGACACATTCCCGCTCGGTAGACGCGGGCGCTCCATCCAGACAGGAAGTCGGCAAGACTCTAGGTAGACCCGGCGCCTTCTTTTCAAAGGTCACACTTTTTCCCTGGCTGAGCGCGGCTGTTCCCTGAGCGCCTACTACGCGCCAAGCGCGGTCATTCCGGATCTGGACGGGGCTCTGCGGGAAGACGCAGAGAGCGAAAGGGCCACACACGCACGCACGCACGCACACCTGGCAGATCTTAAGGGGAAAGTCTTTCGGGGAGCTGTCTTGTTTCTAGGAAATAAACACGAAAATCGAAGGTCTCTCGCGTGCAGCTTCGGAG
>SJYR01001214.1:272353-302911 GCA_006410655.1 Kobus ellipsiprymnus
CCCGGGGGCCGGGCGCGCACAGCAGCTCGGCCCGAAGAGCCGGGGGCACGGGCGTCCCCGCCGCCCGCCGGAGGAGCCGGAGCGACCGCATCCTCCGGAGAGACGCTCCGCGGCCGCCCGCCGCCGCCGCCGGGAGGCGAGCGCCGCCCGTCCCCGCGCCCCGGCGCCCCGATCCTCCACCTGCCGCGGCTCCCGGGGCGCAGAGGGTGTGAGAAGCAGGGGCCCGGGGACACCGGCCCCTGGGGGCTACTGGGCGCCGAGAGGGGCCGCCGCCCCCGCCCGCGCGCTCTGCGCCCGGGCCGCGACTTCAAGGGCGACCCCCTCGGAGGGGGCTCTGCGCGCGCGGCGCGGCCGGCCCCGGGGCTCGGGCGCCTCTGCGCGCACCCGGTGGGGCCATGCCCGGGCTGCGCCGGGACCGCCTGCTGACCCTGCTGCTGCTGGGCGCGCTGCTGGCCGCCGACCTCTACTTCCACCTCGGGCCCCGCGTGCGGCGCCGCCTGCAGCCCCGGGAGCGCCCTCTCGGCTGCCCGTGCGCCCGCCGTGCCGCCTCCCCGGCGCCCGCCCCGGCCCCCTCGGCCCTGCGGCGGGTCGAGCCGGGCGGCGGCGGCGATCCCGGCTCCAAGCTGCGGGCCCTCTTCGCGCACCCGCTGTACAACGAGCCGGAGGAGCCGCCGCTCCTGGGGCCCGAAGACTCGCTGCTGGCCGGCCCGGAGGCGCTGCGCTATTACCGGAGGAAGGTGGCCCGCTGGAACAGGTGAGCCCCGCCGGCATCCGGCCCCGCCGCGCGCCCCGCGCCGCGCCCGCGCCCGTCTCGGGGCGAGGAGAAGTTTGCAGGCAGTTGTAGCGCGCCTGGAAATGCTCCCAGACCCGCTCCCGAGCCCCCGGGGTTCACCCTGGGCCCCTTCCGTTCCGGGCCATCTCCTCGCTCTTTCTCCCGCTCCTGATGTGGGATCTCGGTTTTCCAGGATGAGGTTTCCAAACAGCAACTCCAGCGCTTCTCTGCACCCAGCACTTAGCTCTAGACCTGGGCGCCTTCCAGAGACCAGGGCTCCTCCCGGAAACCCCGCTCTCCCCTCTTGTTTATTCCCCTGCCCGGGGTCAGAGATCAGGAGAGGTCAGCGGACTAGAAAGTCAGTTTCCCCGTTAGGTTTAAAGCGTGGCGTGCCCCTTTCTCCTGAGTGTTATAATCTACAAGCAATTTTATTACTGTGGGGGTTTGGCTCACTTGGAGCTGAGGCTCCATGCTTTCATAGGCTACCTGGAAATTTTTTTACATCCAAGACTAAATATGGAGGGGGAAATGCCAGACATATGTAGGGTAATATCAAGAAGGCTTCTGTGTGTATGTGAAGGGGTGGGGAAGGGAGGGTGTTGGAGAATCTGGGACGGTCCGTTCCAAGACCCCCAGCTGATGACAGAGGCCTTGGAGGAGTTAGGACTCTGGTTGAATATGAGCTGGTCTGAGGATAACTCAGCTCCCTTTTGGACACATTCATCACTTTTCTTAATACAAGAGATTTCCAAATGAGCCCTCTTCGCTGGTTTTATGGGCCCCCCAGAGGATGGGCAAACGTAAATCTCTGGAAATTCAGTGCTTGTCCAAGTAAAAACTGTTTGCTCATCATTCTATAGCGCTGAGAGTGGCCAGGGGTGGAGGGGGCCTTTGGAAAGTAAAAAGAGAAAAACAGAGTTATCAGCTGAAGTCACTACGTTGCGTTTCGATTGCAATTCTATGGCTGATAGTTTTATATTAGGAAGTGCTTCTCTTGCTAATTGAACGCAATGAAAAGGCAGTTTGAGATTGCTCCTCAGACGCTGTCATTTTCAATATTACCTTTATTTCATCAACCACGTGAGGATCGGTGAACGACTAAATTATGCCCTTGGAAAATGATCGACACGTCAGTTGAGGATTTGAGGGGACGCGGGAGACTGCGCTGTGTCAGTCGGTGTTGATCAGTATCCGCTTATTCTCGCAGCTGTGGCCTTAAATTCCGTATGTTACTTTGGTCCTTAAGGAGAGTCGGAGGAGTATGTTGGCAGAAAAGCAAGACTCTTTCTCACGAGTCTGTCCTACAGATCACTTTGAGCTTGACTTTTTTCTGTGTCATTACGTGTCAGAAAACCTCGTTTACTGCTTAGGAGTGATCCTGGCCGTTTAACAGTGGATGGGTGGGGCTGGGGCCCTCGCTGTACTTGGAGGTAACGGGATGGGTTTGTGTGGTCAGTTGGATGTGAACAGTTGTGATACTGACCCATTAGTGAAGTGAGAGTCGCTTAGTCGTGTCCGAGTCTTTGTGAGTGTAGAGTCCATGGACTTCCCCAAGCCAGAATACTGCAGTGGGCATCCTGTCCCTTCCCCAAGGGATCTTCCCGACCCAGGAATCCAGCCGGGTCTCCTGCGTTGCAGGAGCTGAGCCACCAGGGAAGCCCGTTGCTTCCTCTTAATCCATGAGAGCGCAGATGAGGTTTGTGGGCTGTAACAGGAGGGGGAGCTGTCCATCCAAGTGTTGAAACTGGACCCTAGAGGCTGAGAAGCTTCACCCAGAGCGCATGGTAAGCGTCCAGGCGAGGATGTTAATGATCATATTCTTACTTATGTGGCGTGTATCAGGGCTTCCCTGGTGACTCAGCTGGAAATGAATGCACCTGCAATGCAGACATCCTTGCTCGATCCCTGTGTCAGGAAGATCCCCTGGAGAAGGGAACAGCAACCCACTCCAGTGTTCTTGTCTGGAGAATCCCATGGACAGAGGAGCCTGGCGGGCTACAGTCCATGGGCTCGCAAAGAGTCGGACACGACTGAGTAACTGGCGCTTCACAGGATAGAAATGGACTGTGGGGGACTTCCCCGGCGGTCCAGTGGTTAAGACTCTGGGCTTGCAATGCAGGGGGCCCAGGTTCAATCCCCGATCAGGGAAGTAAGATCCCACGTGCCGCCCAGCGTGGCCAAAAAATAAATAAATAAATAAATAAATAAAAGAAAACCATGATGTAGAAGAATTTTTAACAAAAGATAATGATCATGAATGGAGCGGGGAGACTCACTAACCAGGGTGCGTCTGCATCGCACTCAGAGTTCCGCTAGGAGACACAGCTACCGTCACCTTACGTGAGTCGGCGCCCCATCGACGTGAGGACACGTGAACGTACCTGCTGTGATGCGCAGGGCCAGCGAGAGCTGCCGGCTCCAGTGCCGACAGCAAGAACGAACAGCAGAGGAGAGAAGCAGAGAGGGACCGTGCCAGCCGCTTCTCTCTTGCACACACAAGCCCGCGCCCCCTCCCTTGTCTGCAGCCACTATCCAGCCAGTATTGAAAACCCAGAGCTCTGCACACATATATGGATGCCATCGTGCCGATAATTACTTAACATTAACTGCTTTCCAAAATAACTGTGGCGGCAAACCAGCTGCCTCACCTGGAGAAGTGCAGGTGACCCAGTAGCCAAATCAGCCTCCCTCCATGTGCTCAGATGAGCCCGTTGGTCTGCCTGACTGATTCTCCTAACCAGCGCCCTAGCGAGTAATGCATGAAGTCAGAAGTACATTCCTATAGCTTGAGCTTGTGACCAGAGTTAGGATATGTCCCATCTTACCCGCCTCCTCCCAGCACATCCCTTTTTTTTATTTCAGTGGAAGATGGAGCTTACACACTTGCATATTTCGGGTCCTCAATCAATATTCACTCATGGGATGTCAATATCTAGTTAAGTTGAAGCAATGCAAAAGGCGCGTCGTGGGCCGGGTGGGCGATCCCCGTGCCGACCTGAAGCTTCTTGCAGACCTCCTTAAATGCAGTCCTTCCTTCCCTTCCTCTCTTTCCCCCTCAGAATGTAACTAAGTGAGGTACAGTTCAGTTCAGTTCAGTCGCTCAGTCATGTCCGACTCTTTGCAGCCCCATGGACTGCAGCACGCCAGGCCTCCCTGTCCATCACCAACTCCCAGAGTCCACCCAAACCCATGTCCATAGAGTCGGTGATGCCGTCCAACCAGCTCGTCCTCTGTCGCCCCCTTCTCCTCCTGCCCTCAATCTTTCCCAGCATCAGGGTCTTTTCTAATGAGTCAGCTCTTCACATCAGGTGGCCAAAGTATTGGAGTTTCAGCTTCAGCATCAGTCCTCCCAGTGAATATTCAGGACTGATTTCCTTTAGGATGGACTGGTTGGATCTCCTTGCAGTCCAAGGGACTCTCAAGAGTCTTCTCCAGCACCACAGTGAGGCACAATCCAAGTTAAAAAAGTAATCTGGGAAAATGTTCCTGTCACATCATCAGCCGCTCCTGTCCAGCACCAGCCCTCGACGGGTGTGAGGACGCGAGGGGCATGGGGAGTCGGGGGGCCACGGGGAGCTGGGGAAATGGGGTCATCAGTATTTCAGACCTTAAACCAACAAGCCACTGCTACTGCTGCTAAGTCGCTTCAGTCGTGTCCGACTCTGTGCGACCCCATAGATGGCAGCCCACCAGGCTCCCTGGTCCCTGAGATTCTCCAGGCGAGAACACTGGAGTGGGTTGCCATTTCGTTCTCCAATGCAGGAAGGTGAAGTGAAGTCGCTCAGTCGTGTCCGACTCTCCCCAGCCCCATGGGCTGCAGCCCATCAGGCTGCTCCGTTGATAGGATTTTCCAGTCAAGAGTACTGGAGTGGGGTGCCATCGCCTTCTCCACCTTTTCCTGTCAAAGCAGTGATGAAGGGCAGCACATACCTGGAGCCCAGGTTCACGGCGCCACTACCCTCACAGCTTAGAGGCTGAGCTCCAGGTTTTGCCCCCTCCCAGAAGCCGCCCGAGCCAGACCACATCTGTCCTTTGACTTGTCAAAGCCGGTCAGCTAGGCTTGGCCCTGCGCCCACATATTTTTGGTCGGTTTCTCTGTAACGCTCTGGTTCTTACAGTCAAGGTCAAATGGGGTCATGCCTCCCTGGTGTAAAAACTCCAGCAGCTAAGACACAGACACAAATCCTCTTCTCTCTGCTTTTCTCTCTGGACCTCCTCCTCCAGGATCAAGAAGGTTCTGTTTTCCTGCAATTACCGACTGTGTCTGTCTGTGCTCTTCCCCCGATCAGATGCCCCGTCTCCCTCCTCCTGCCTACTTGCTCTCACTGAAGAAAGTCTGGCCCGAGACTTTCTTTGAAAGTCACAGCAAAGAGACGCTGCAGCTCTGTGAAAATGACAGGCGTTCGAGGGGAGTCAGCTGGCTCCAGTTTTTCTAGGAGAAGCTTTGAGAAACTCCAGAAGCCAAAGCAGTGACAGGCGAGCAGGGAGAGAGCCAGACGAGACGAGGATTCAGCCAGGCACGAGGACGGTCTGGCCTAGGAGTCGGCGGAGGGAAAGCCGCTTCCCACCGTGCATCTGGGCAAGGAAAGATAGTCTCTTCTCACCTCTTCCTTTGTGCCTCTTTCCTACTTATCTCACGCTCGCCCAGATCACTTGGAGAGCAGGGTTATTGGGAACGGGTGGCTCCCCTACAGAGCCTTGGATAGAAGCCCAGGGCTCAGCTCAGAGACACTGCTGTCCGTCTTTCGCCCCGAGTCAGCAAGCCCAGCACCCCCTGCCGGTTCGTCCGCCAGTGACGCCAGGCTGAGAATGGGTCTGAGAAGGGCCCCCGGCCACCACCCGTGTGTGGTTAGCAGAGGGGGTGGGAGTCCGGGCGTCCATTTCTCTTCTCTCCCAATTAGAGCCTTGCTGGGCTGGTTGGGGGAAAGCTATGACTTCAGTGGTTTTTGAGCCCCTGGACTTTCAGCTGGAGGAAACCTCCCCACTCTTGTCAGAGCCAAGAGCTCCAAGCAGGTGGTTTCAGAGAGGGCTGGGCCATCTTCCTGTTGCCTCATCCCAAAGCCCAGTCCTCGCTGTGGTCAGCGTGGCAAAGACCCAACCCGGGGAGGGTCCCACGCAAGGAAGACCCGCACCTCCTGTCTCCAGTGTCATCAGAAAGAAGCCCTTTGGCCGAGAGCCGGAAGGCGCTCATCGACTGCTCTGCTGGCCCCAACTGCTGCCACCCCGCCTCCTTCACCCCCAGCCGAGTCCTCGTCCATCGGTGAGAAGGGCTGGCCGGTTCTCTGCATGCAAGTCCTGCCCGAGACAGACATGGTAGCTGCCGGATACTTGACATACACCTGCTAACTCCGGCCTCACGATTTCTCGGGAAGAAGGTGTATGATTCTGAGACGTGTCCCTAGAGGCCCAGCCCTGGTGTACACACGCCTCCTTGCTCAATCCAGTGCAACCAGGCCCTGCAGGAAAGGGATTTTACAGATGTAACTAAACCTCTCTCCCAGAGAGGGTGGGTGACCCTGGGGTAGGGAGATCACCCAGATATTTGCTGTCCTTATTGTTCAGTCGCTACATTGTATCCGTCTCTGCAAGACCCCGTGGACTGCTGCTCGCCAGGCTCCTCTGACTTTCACCATTTCCAGAGTTTGCTCAAATTCACATCCACTGAGTCAGTGATGCCATCCAACCATCTCATCCTCTGTTGTCCCCGTCTCCTACTCCCCTCAATCTTTCCCAGAATCAGGGTCTTTTCCAGTGAGGCGGCTCTTCCCATCAGGTGGCCAAAGGATTGGAGTTTCAGCTTCAACGTCAATCCTTCCAATGAGCACCCAGGACTGATCTCCTTTAGGATGGACTGGTTGGATCTCCTTGCAGTCCAAGGGACTCTCAAGCGTCTTCTCCAGCACCACAATTAGAAAGCATCAATTCTTTGGTGCTCAGCCTTCTTTATGGTCCAACTCTCACATCCGTACATGACTACTGGAAAAACCATAGCTTTGACTAGATGGACCTTTGTGGGCAAAGTGGTATCTTTGCTTTTTAATACACTGTCTAGGTTTGTCATAACTTTCCTTCCAAGGAGTAAGCTTCTTTTAATTTAATGGCTACAGTCACCATCCACAGTGATTTTGGAGTCTAAGAAAATAAAATCTGTCACTGTTCCCACTTTTCCCCCAACTATTTGCCATGAAGTGATGGGACTGGATGCCATGACCTCAGTTTTTTGAATCTTGAGTTTTAAGCCAGCTTTTTCCACTCTCTTATTTCACCTTCATCAAGAGGCTCTTTAGTTCTTCTTCACTTTATGCCATATGTGTGGTGTCATCTGCATATCTGAGGTTATTGACATTTCTCCCGGCAGACTTGATTCCAGCTTGTGCTTCATCCAGCCCGGTATTTCGCATGATGTAGTCTGCATATAAGTTAAATAAGCAGGGTGACAATATACAGCCTTGCTGTACTCCTTTCCTGATTTGAAACCAGTCCACTGTTCCATGTCCAGTTCTAACTGTTGCTGCTTGACCTGCATACAGGTTTGTCAGGAGGCAGGTAAGGTGGTCTGGTATTCCCATCTCTTGAAGAATTTCCCGCAGTTTGTTGGGATCCACACAAAGGCTTTGGCATAGTCAGTGAAGCAGCAATAGATGTTTTTCTGAAACTCCCTTGCTTTCTCTATGATCCAGTGAATGCTGGCAATGTTGACCTGGCTATGTTGGACCTGGTCATGTGAGCCCTTCGCAGGCAGAGTTTTCTCCAGCTAATCAAAGAAGAGCAAGTCGAATAAGGGCTGGAAGTGCCTCTGCTGACTTGCAGATGGCGCCAGGCAGGGGTGGGAGGGGTGGGGTGGGGAGCTGTGGCAAGAGAGACAGTAACCTTCAGGACCCAAGCTGGGCCCCAGCTGACAGCCAGCCAGGAAACAGGGCCGTCGGTTGCACAACCACCAGGAGATGAATTCTTCCAACAACAGGAACAAACATGGCAGCAGAGCCTCCTGCAGACCCCGGATGAGCACTCGGCCTCCTGCAGAGTCCCCGGAGGAGCACTCGGCCTCCTGCAGAGTCCCCGGAGGAGCACTCGGCCTCCTGCAGAGTCCCCGGAGGAGCACTCGGCCTCCTGCAGAGTCCCCGGAGGAGCACTCGGCCTCCTGCAGAGTCCCCGGAGGAGCACTCGGCCTCCTGCAGAGTCCCCGGAGGAGCACTCGGCCTCCTGCAGAGTCCCCGGAGGAGCACTCGGCCTCCTGCAGAGTCCCCGGAGGAGCACTCGGCCTCCTGCAGAGTCCCCGGAGGAGCACTCGGCCTCCTGCAGAGTCCCCGGAGGAGCACTCGGCCTCCTGCAGAGTCCCCGGAGGAGCACTCGGCCTCCTGCAGAGTCCCCGGAGGAGCACTCGGCCTCCTGCAGAGTCCCCGGAGGAGCACTCGGCCTCCTGCAGAGTCCCCGGAGGAGCACTCGGCCTCCTGCAGAGTCCCCGGAGGAGCACTCGGCCTCCTGCAGAGTCCCCGGAGGAGCACTCGGCCTCCTGCAGAGTCCCCGGAGGAGCACTCGGCCTCCTGCAGAGTCCCCGGAGGAGCACTCGGCCTCCTGCAGAGTCCCCGGAGGAGCACTCGGCCTCCTGCAGAGTCCCCGGAGGAGCACTCGGCCTCCTGCAGAGTCCCCGGAGGAGCACTCGGCCTCCTGCAGAGTCCCCGGAGGAGCACTCGGCCTCCTGCAGAGTCCCCGGAGGAGCACTCGGCCTCCTGCAGAGTCCCCGGAGGAGCACTCGGCCTCCTGCAGAGTCCCCGGAGGAGCACTCGGCCTCCTGCAGAGTCCCCGGAGGAGCACTCGGCCTCCTGCAGAGTCCCCGGAGGAGCACTCGGCCTCCTGCAGAGTCCCCGGAGGAGCACTCGGCCTCCTGCAGAGTCCCCGGAGGAGCACTCGGCCTCCTGCAGAGTCCCCGGATGAGCACTCGGCCTCCTGCAGAGTCCCCGGAGGAGCACTCGGCCTCCTGCAGAGTCCCGGGATGAGCACTCGGCCTCCTGCAGAGTCCCAGGAGGAGCACTCGGCCTCCTGCAGAGTCCCCGGATGAGCACTCGGCCTCCTGCAGAGTCCCCGGAGGAGCACTCGGCCTCCTGCAGAGTCCCGGGATGAGCACTCGGCCTCCTGCAGAGTCCCAGGAGGAGCACTCGGCCTCCTGCAGAGTCCCCGGATGAGCACTCGGCCTCCTGCAGACCCCGGATGAGCACTCGGCCTCCTGCAGACCCCGGATGAGCACTCGGCCTCCTGCAGAGTCCCGGGATGAGCACTCAGCCTGGCGGACAGCTCGACCTCAGCCTTGTGGAGCCTGCGCTGGGCACTCAGTCACGCTGAGCTGGAACCCTGACCTGCAGCTCGGAGAGTGGGTCAGCAGGTGTTGCGTAAGGCCACCAGGGTGGCGGTAATTTGCTCCTTGGCATAGAAAACAAGGGTAGCACTGCCGTTGACTTCGTTTTCTGGAGGAAACCAGGGATGGGAAGCTGGTTGCCACTTGCCTTCTTATGTCAGGCAGCTGGCAAACTTCAGATGGGCTTGGCACCCGAGGGGCTAGGATCCACGCGGTCTCACCATCAGCTCCAGCCCGCTGCATCCTTGGAAGCTCCAGGTCCTCATTTCTCCTCCCTGGGAAAGGCGTTTCCGGCCACCTCCGCCAACGCTGGTCCCTCCCCGACGGGCGCGCAGGAACTGTCACGGCTGCGCAGCCTCGGGGCAGCTGTCACGTGAGCGTGGATGGCCCTCGCTCCTGGCATGAGAGGCCCCCAGCCTGCACGTGGTCGCACGAGTACATCTGTTCTGCGGTTTCCCCTATGGGAGAGCCAGAGTGAATATCTGTGGAACAAATGATTGGGAACAGACGACCTCAGGACTTGGGGGCTGTTACTCAACATCCTTTTAGCCCCTGTTGGGGATGAAAGCCTTGAACAAAAACAGTCTTGAACAAAAGCAAGTCATCCCACCTATAACCTGCCTCTTCCTCCTTTGAAAGTTTCAGGCGAAACCCTCCTATTGAGACATCCTGGCATTTAGACCAGGGGTGCTCTCTCTATTGCAGTAGCATAAATAAAATCAACTTCCAAAAAAAAATTTTTTTTTAAGCCCTGGAAGAAAGTTGAGAAGGTGCTGTTTGCCAAGAAGAGAGAATTTCCTCAGCTTCCTGCATTTTCTGAGGAAAGAGCAGCCAAGAAGTCATGCATTTAAAAAAGCGGGAACCACGGAGAGACCCTGACTTAGCCAAAAGCACTCCCCGCTCACCCCTCGATAGGTGCCGACCTGTGTCTTCCCCGTGATCATCTGTTGAACCAGACACTGCTAAGAACCTGAGGGTTCTGCTGAAGTCGGCTTTCGCATGGCTCAGAGCCAAGGGAGGGACACCATTCCAAACAGCTGCAGCCTGGATGGAACAGAAGTTCTAGGGGTCAGAGCATCTGCATACTGTTATTATAGGCAGGCACACACGCACAGGCCTAATGAAAACCCCAGTATGGAGAAAAAGGCCTAGTTCCTTTTATGGCCTGTCACTTGGCAGGATGTCCTACGGTGGAAATGGGAAACCAACACAACCCTGAGCCTGAGTGCCCTGGAGACGCTGGGATCCGGGAGTGTGGGTCCCTGGAGGCCGACCTTGGAAATCAAGACCTGAAGCCCGCCAGCGTCTTTCCTCTTGAGCAAGAGGCGAAGCTAAGACCCATAGAAGGGCTTGTTTTATTGGATTCTCTCGTAACAAACCCGATAAATTTGGACAGCCACAGGGGATAGAAAATGGTGGAGGACTGTGATTGCTAAGAAACCAAGAACCTGTAAGAAAATCCAGCAAAATGTGGAGAGCAGAGTGAAACCAAAGGACTTGGCACGGGGGCAGATGAGCGGAAGAGCTGGCCGAGGAGAGTAAGACGGCCTGGGAGGAGGCGGGGTTCAGGAGACTTGGGAGAGGTGGGTGGGTGAGCAAAGCGTTCTGCTGGCAGAAGAAAAAGCAAAGCTGTTTGGCCCTGGGAAGCCGAGTTCAGCTCTCAGATGGCACCCTGGCCTTCAGCTGTCTCTACCCGGGTCAAGCGCATGGGCCGTGGGTCAGCTCATTTTTCGTGATGCTCACCACAATGGAGTCTGTGTGGAGGGACAGATTGTCATCCGAGTTTCATCCATTTAACTGGGATTTTTATTTTATACTGGAATATAGGTGATTAACAATATTGTGATAGTTTCAGGTGGACAGCGAAGAGACTCAGCCACACATACGCATGCATCCATTCTCCCCCACAAACTCCCCTCCCGTCCGGGCTGCCACAGAACGCCGTGCTGCACAGCAGGATAACTGGACTCTTTCTATTTCTGGTTCATTTTCTTCAGTGGCTGAGGAGTGACTTTGCGGGGAAAGTGTATTTATCTTCACTCACAGCCCAGCTCGTGTTTTGTTTTGTTTTAACTCTGAGTCAGGAATCCTGCACCAGCAGCTGCTGCTTATTTCTGCCTCCTGTGCGTCTGCGGGCACTCAGATTCTGGAGGAAGTCAGACTGACCAGCTACCATTCCACCACCAAGTCAAGCCCCGCTTCCCCACCATTTCATAACAGCGTTGTTTTTTAAACCCGGGTCATTGGACCCTACCCAGTTCAGCTGATGAGGTCTATATTTCCCTTGCATTTTACGCATGCTTTGCATTCTGTGGCTACGTTTATTTTCTTAGGAAATAGTATGTGATATTTGCAAAGTGCTGCCTGCTCTCTTCAAGATACTTTGATGTCAAGCGACAGAAATCCGACTCCAACCAATGCAAGCAGTTACAAGAAATGTGGAGAATTAAGTGACCAAAGCTCGGTGAGGCCAGCTATCTACGCTCTGTTGCTTAGTCCTTCTGCCTGCCTTAATGCCCTCTGCAGGTTCCGAGCCCCCGGAGCACTGGGACCCCAGAGAGAAAAGGGCTTCTCAGATTTCCAAAAAGGAAGATCCTGGGCAAACTCGCTGATTGGCCAGACCTGGGAATACAGCCAGGCTCTAGAGGGTTATGATTGGTCCAGTTCTGAGGAGATGCAGGCGCTTCAACCAATCACTGGCTCTGGGGAGGTGGAGTCATTGGAAACTCTACTGATGCTCTATTCGAGCCACGTGGCTCAGTGTGGGAAGCACAGTTCCCCCAAACCAGGCTGGCTGCTGAGACCTCAAGTGACCTGGAAGGACTTCTGTGACGCGCGTGATGCTAGACATTTTCTCAGCTTGTGCCTGCTGCAGTTTCTGACTGCGGTAGCGACCGTTCTGGAGTCTTAATAAGACCTTTTCCATTTTTATTTGTTGACTTTCGGCTGCGCTATGTGTTTGCTCCTGCTCTGGCTTTTGTCCAGCCGTGGCGATCGGGACCTACTCCCTCGTGGCCGTGTGCGGGCTTCTCATTGCGGGGGCTTTTGTTGCGGAGGCTTCTCTTGTTGCCGCGGAGTGTGGGCTCTGGGATGCGAGGGCTTCCCTAGTTGCGGCTGCGGGCTCAGCTGTTCCGCAGCACGTGGGCTCTCCCCGGATCAGGGATAGAGCCCATGTCTCCTGCGTTGGCAGGCAGATTCTCTACCACTGAGCCATTCGGGAAGCCCAATAAGACATTTTTAAAGCAAATTCATTTGTTAACCAGTTCTGATTGTGCAAATCTTTTACAGCAACCATTAGAATTCCTGCCAGAGGACAGGAATCTTTATTAATTTGGGCTTTCCCTTAAATCAACCGTACTCTCTTTATAGGAGCCCAAAGAAGGGGCGTACGTGAACTCACGTGTCCTGCTCCCGAAACTCCACTGGGACCCGTGGTGCCTTGTGTCAGTCCCTAGGGAAGCACTTGCCTCCTTTCTAACGTGAAGAGGGTGAGTCTGTGGCTCTTCGTGAAGCTCCAGCAGTCCTGTTTTCCAAGCTCTGCACACCTTCAACCAGGGTTCCTTCTGTCTGAGTGAAAACACTGGACAAGCGCTTTCCAAGTCTGCTTCGTGAACTTCCGGGGTTTCTGGAGGCGCTTCGCAGGCTCTGAAAATGATGCTTCAGTTTGTGTTTTGAAAACCTGTGCTTCAAGGTAACTTTGACAGAATAGGAGAAAACGCACACCCAGCTGTTTATGCACGCTGAGCCGTCGGGCCTCTTGGCATTTCCTGAGCAAGCTCTAAAAAGGGAATTCAGTCACAGTATTCGTCTCCCGAGGCTACCGTAGCAAATTGCCCCTGTTTAAGTCACTGTTGGTTGCTCGGAACAGTGTAAACGTATCTTTCACAATTCTGGAGTCTGTGTTCTGAAGCCAGGGTGTGGGCAGGGCAGCAGGCTCCCGGGGGGCCTATGGGGGATCCGTTCTGCTCCTTCCAGCTTCGTGGCTGCGTGCACCACTCCAGCCCCTGCATCCCTGGTCACCTCGCCTCTTCTTCCACCTCTGTGCCTGTCTCCGCTTCTGTGTCACTCTCCTGTAAGGATGCAGGTTGTGAACTCAGGTTGTTGTCCGGTCACCCAGTCATGTGCCCCCAGTGACCCCGTGGACTGCAGCACACCTGGCTTCCTTGTCCTCCACTGTATCCCAGAGTTTGGTCAAACTCATGTCCACCGAGTCGATGATGCCATCCAACCGTCTCGCCCTCTGTCACTCCCTTTTCCTCCTGCCCTCAGTCTTTCCCAGCATCAAAGTCTTTTCCAGTGAGTCATCTCTTCACATCAGGTGGCCAAAGTATTGGAGCTTCAACTTCAGAATCTTTCCTTCCAGTGAACATTCAGGGTTGATTTCCTCTGGGGTTGACTGGTGGGACCTCCGTGCTGTCCGAGGGACTCTCCGTTCTATGTGTCTTTCTCCTATAAGGACCCAGGTCATGCACTCAGGACTCGCCTGCATAATCCAAGACAGTCTCAGCTCAAGAACTTTACTCACCGCTCTCACAGCAGATCCCAAAGAACTGGCTGGGGAGAGGCCAGCTGGTCCCAGCCCTTATTTTCCAAATAAGGTCACTGTCACAGGTTTCAGAGGTTAGGGATAGGATAGGTATGAGCATTCCATCGTGTCTGACTCTTTGAAACCCCATGGACTGTAGCCCACAGGCTCCTCTGTCCTTGGGATTCTCCAGGCAAGAGAACTGAAGGGGGTTGCCATTTCCTTCTCCAGGGGATCTTCCTGACCCAGGGCTTGAACCCGTGTCTCCTGTGGGTCCTGCATTGGCAGGCAGGTCCTTTATCACTAGCACCACCTGAAGGTTAGGTCATGGCCACGTGTTCGGGGGAAGCCCCGTGAAGCCTGCTGTTGTCGCGCACATCTCATGATGCCGGAAGGCCATGCGGCTGCCATTTTACTTCATTTTTTAAAAGGATAGTTTTACTGTTTACACAAAAGAGCTCTGTACCATTTACACAGCAGATCTTGCTCTCTCTGCCAGAGCTTCTGATAGGCGCTGAGCAGCAGTGCATTTAGGATGAGACTCCTGGCAGTGCCTGGAGTGTGGTCGTCAGGGTTTCCATCTGGGACAGGGAAATAGATCTGCTAATTAACTGAACTTAGATGTGGGAACAAAGGCTCTTTATGAAGGTCTCAGAGTCAAACGGGACGGGCAAGAGAAGTCAAGCCACCGGCCTCAAGCCACAGAGCCCAGACAGGGGCCAGATACCGGGACAGCCTGGAGCCTCCTCGGCTGGTTCTCCTGGGTCTGCTGTGACGGGCGAGCCAACGGGAGGTCCACACGTGAAACCCGTGTGCTGCGGGATGTGACTGCACAATGTCCGGCTGGAAAAATACCAGAATAGAAGATGCACAAGTGCTCACCTTAGGTATTAAAAAGCCATCAATAAAGCGGCCATCGGATGTTCAGTTAGAGCAGTGTAACGTACCAGGGACCCCTCCAGGTTAAACTCAGAAATGTGCACCCCAGGTAACTGGATGAAGGGGTGTTCTGTTCTGCTGTGGGCTCTAAATCCGTCAAAAGGTCAAGGGAGGTCGGCCAAAAACGATGGGCTTGGATTTACAGCAATTGATCTGCAGCCCTTCTTTTTGGCAGGAACTGAGGAGGGCTCTATTTAGGCCACTTGTGATTTGTGATGTTTAAAATCGCTTTATCTGCATCTGTGACAATGCTTCGTTCTCACTGTCTGGGCAAGGAGGGAGTAGGTTGCTGTGCCTAACACACCTCATAATGTTATTTACTCTTTAAAATGTAAATAAGAGAGCAGGTGAACAAGGCCAGAACCCTGGGCGCCGCTGGAGGTGGTCAGCTGACTCCTGTCCTTCAGGACAGCCTGCAGAGCTGCCCACTTGGCGATCCTGTCCTGCCTCCAACCCAAAGCGGGGCCTGGCCTCCTTCACCACCTCCAGCGTGGCTTTCACCGGGGCTCTTGTCGCGGCGTACTGCCTCTCGCTCACTGGCACGCTTCGGGTACACCCTCGCTGGACTCTCAGCTTTTCAAGGACGTGTTGGACTGAGTGGATGTAGCCACACCCTGTCCTCAGAACACCCTTATCTTCTTTGGAAAAAATATCTTTGCTGATGTGCTTAAGCATCTTGACAGGAAGAGACCCGCCTGGAGTGCGTGGGTGGCCCTGAATCCATTGGAACGTGTCCTTGCAAGAGAAAAACAGAGCGAGCTTAGACACAGGAAAGGAGACGTTGGGACCAAGAAGGCAGAGGCTGGAAGGACGTGACCACAAGCCAAGGAACGTCAGCAGCCACCGGAGCTGGAAGGAGCAAAGAGTGGGTCCTCCCGGAAGGAACGCAGCCTGCTGACACCACAGTCTCAACCTTTTGGCTCCAGAACTCCGAGCATATGTGTCCGTGAAGCCCCCAATCTGAGGTGCTTGTTAGGGCTGCCATGGGAAACTGGCAGAAGGCTGGATGTTTGCTTGCTTCTTGGCCACGTGACCCCAGAGTCTGAAATGCTGCCTGTGTACAGCAGGTGCTTGACAAGTGCTTGCAAATGAGTGAAGAAGGCAGAGCACTGAAGAAGTGATGCTTTCAAACTGTGGTGCTAGAGAAGGCTCTTGAGAGTCCTTGGACAGCAAGGAGATCCAACCAGTCCATCCTAAGGGAAATCAACCCTGAATGTTCATTGGAAGGACTGATGCTGAAGCTGAAACTCCAGTACTCTGGCCACCTGATATGAAGAACTGACTCATTAGAAAGGACCCCGATGCTGGGAAAGATTGAAGGCCGGAGGAGAAGGGGACGACAGAGGATGAGATGGTTGGATGCCATCACCGACTCGATGGGCATGAACTTGGGCAAACTCTGGAGGATGGTGATGGACAGGGAAGCCTGACGCGCTGCGGTGCATGGGGTCACAGAGAGTCTGTCACGACTTGGCGACTGAACAACAAAGAATGAGTGAATACATGAGAACTCCAGAGGCTTGTGGTTGGGCAGCTCTGGGTTTAAATCCTGACTCTGCTACATAAACACTGGGAGACCTGAGGCTCATTTTCTCGGTTCCCTGCTCTGTACAGTGGGCCGCAGACCTCACCCAGCGGGTATGGGGGCAGAGTGAGGTCTCCGGGGTAAGGCACGGGGCAGAGGGCCTGGCCCCCGCCACCGAGCCAGCAGCAGGTAAAGCCCCACTAGCTGCTTATTGCTCTGCGTTCCGTGTGGGCGATTTGATTTCCATCAACAGCCAGCCATATTCATTAATGTTTAATGCCTGCTTGGGTGCACGAGACGCAGGAAGCAGGATCTGCATTCCCCAGATGCCAGGAAAAAACCCCAGAGCTTCCAGCCCGGCCTCAGCCTCCCTGCTGCTTCCAGAGAGAAGATCTGCATGTTCATCTCTCCGTAGCCGCTGTGATAGCTAGCGCTTGCGGAGGGGACACACAGGCCGGGGCATCTGCAATCAGCCTGCCTACCCCAGAAATTACAGGGCTTCCCTGGCGCTCAGAGGTGAAGAACCCGCCTGCCGATGCAGGAGACGCGGCTTCAGTCCCTGGGTCAGGAGGATCGCCTGGAGAAGGAAATGGCAGCCCACTCCAGTGGTCTTGCCTGGAGAATCCTGTGGACAGAGGAGCCTGGTGGGCTACAGTCCATGGGGTCAGAGAGTCAGACGCGGCTGAGCGACTGAAAGAACAACTCCAGAAATTATATGCCCCCCACATATACACACACACGTGCACATGCGCACACACGTGCACGCACACGCGCGCACACATGCACACAGCACACACGTGCTCGCACAAGTGCACACACATACACGCACACACACACCTGGGGAAAGCCATTAGCTGATGCTTCTCACTGGCTTGGCAGAAATCCTGCTTTTCCTCTTCTCTTTTTTTCACAAAGCATTTATCAAGCCGGTTCAGCAGGCTGCTCTTGCCTCACTGGGGACCTTTCCCTCTGACCTTGAGCTGGTGGCATTGAACATGGGTGACAGCCATTCTGCATGGGTGCAGGGCCGGCCCCACCCCACGGACCGTCGTCTTTAACCCTCAGAACCGCCCGCTACGAGAGGCACTGGTATCCGCATTTCACACGAGGATGGCCGCTCAGACAAGCTGGGTCTCACAGGAACCCAGACGTCAAAGGCAGTGGCGCAACAGCGATGCTAACTTTGCCTGCGCCTCAGGTCGGGCCCTGGAGACAAAGCTGAGATGCCAGCAGAGCGCGCCGGGGGGCAGCGGCCAGGGCCCCGGAGGCAGGATGGCCAGCACCGCGCGCAGCTCTCTGCTCTGGATGCAGAGCCTGTGCCGTGCGGCCAGGGAGGGGCTGCGAGCAGCAAAAGCTGCGGAGAGAGCCGAGCTCGCCCGCCTGCATCCGCCGCAGGCCTGCTTTGCATGGCTATGCCGTGGCTTCTTTGTTTTCATAACCAAGGGCGAAAGCGCTACTGGAATCTCTCGCCCACATTCTGACTCCAGCCTGGAGTCTCATCACAGGTCTGCCGCTTCTTAGCCGGGCGGCCTTGGAGAGCTCACCTGTGTCGCCTTCATCCGGGTCCCATTTCTTTAGGGTGGATATAGTAACAGTCACACTGACCTTATAAGGAGTTTCTGGGAGGAGTCCATGAGTAAAAGTTGCAAATTGCTTCCGACAGTGCTTGACAAAAGGACTAATGCTGAAGCTGAAGCTCCAATACTTTGGCCATCTGATGCGATGAGCCGACTCATTGGAAAAGACCCTGATGCTGGGGAAGATTGAGGGCAGGAGGAGAAGGGGACAACAGAGGATGGGATGGTTGGATGGCATCACCAACTCGATGGGCATGAGTTTGAGCAGACTCCGGAGATGGTGAAGGATAGGGAGGCCTGGCACTCTGCAGTCATGGGGGCACAGAGAGTCGGGCGCAACTGAGCAACTGAGCAACAACCGTGAATAACACCCGCCACGTGCTTCAGGCGGCACTGGGCGCCTCTAAGAGCGAGGCGAGGGCCGCAACCTCCTGCCTCTCATTCAGGCCTCTCGGCCCCATTGGGGTCCCTGCTCCTCTTCAGGCGCCCTCTAAGAGCGAGGCGTGGGGAGCGATCTCCTTCCTCTCATTCAGGCCTCTCGGCCCAGTTGGGGTCGCTGCTCGTCTTCCTCCCGATTTCTGTTCTTGTGACCCCGGTCCTCGTGGTTCCCCACCTGGGCCGGCCTCGGAGCGCCCCTCCCCGCGCTGGTCCCCCACACTCTGTCCCCTCCGGCTTGAGCCCTGACCTCTCACCGTGCACCGAGCCTGAGCTGTGACTCCGAGAGGTCAGGACGGGCCGGGTCTATTGCGACACCCCTTCCAGGGAGGAAGTGACTGTATTTCAACCAGGAAGGAAGGGGTTTGTGTTGGGAAATCAGCCCAGTTAGCAAAATCTCACCGAAATCTTGGTACAGTTATTACTTTCTCAACAGAAAACAGACCAGCGGATTCAGTGTTTCCACCACCATCCTGATGTTTGAGAAGTTTCCAACACTCTCAACGTGTGTGTGTGTGCGCACACCCAGTCCTGTCCAACTCTTTGCAACCCCGTGGACTGTAGCCCGCCAGGCTCCTCTGTCCTCAGCGTCTCCCAGAATACTGGAGAGGGCTGCCATTTCCTCCTCCAGGGGATCTTTCCGACCCAGGGATCGAACTCAGAACTCTTTATCTATCCGGCATTGGCAGGCGGGTTCTTTACCACCGCACCACCTGAGAAGCCCTCACAGCCTCAATATTCCTTGCAAAGCCCCACGGTCTGTGTGGCCCCCGTGGAAGAGCAGAGAGGTCTCGGCTCAGAACTGAGGTGTCAGTCTCTCCCTTTACACGGACTGTGTCGTCCGCTCACCCGTGCGGACCTTCATCTCCTCCTGTGCAGTTTGGAAAAATGTAGTTTGGTCCCAGGACTTCAGGGAGCTAGAATAAGACAATGCAGGGGAAAACCCCAAAAAATCCATTTGTAATAAGCTCTTCAGAAATGCAGGTATAAAAGCATAAAATAAAGTGATGCCTCCGAAGCTAAACAAGCACCCAGGGCTGGGTGCAGAAGCCCCAGAATCCACGCGCCCCCGAGTGGGTCCCAGCCTCCTCAGCTGGGAGCGGGGAGGCCCGTGGCCCAACTTCCAGCCCAGCCTGTGGGTGGAGATGAGCTGTCACTTCCTGGCCAGACTTTTAAAAGCTGGGGCTTCCCAGGTGGCACAGGTGGTAAAGAACCCGCCTGCTAATGCAGGAGACGTAAGAGACTCGGGTTCAGTTCCTGGGTTGGGAAGATCCCCTGGAGGAAGGTAGGGCAGCCCACTCCAGGATTCCTGCCTGGAGAATCCCAGGGACAGAGGAGCCCGGCGGGCTAAGGCCGCAAAGAACGAGACACAACAACAAGGAGAAGACGAGGAAACGCAGGGTCCGCCGCCGTCTTAGCACGGGGGGGGGGGGTGACGCTCCACCAGAGCGGAATCACAGTCACTCCTCAGCAGGCCACCCTCCCCCGCAGGCCACTTCTCGTGCTGAGGAGGAAGAGAGACCAATTATCCTCTCCGTGGGGAAATCAGACGGAAAAATAATACATGCAAATCAGCCCAGTGCACAGGCCACGGGCTGGGGAGAATGTAACCTGCGGGGAAGCTGCGGGGAAATCTGCCTTCCAACCACGGAACTATGCGACCCCCCAGAAACCCCTAATCCAGAGCCCTCGCTACTGGGGCAGCCAAGGCCTGGGTGACAGGCGGTAAGGCCGAGTTCAAACACTTTTGAAAACGAGTGTATTTGGGTCACCGTTTGTTCATTGAAGGATCCAGCGTTTGGGTTTTTAAGGCTCGTCTTTTTCCTTAGTTCACTCTGAGCACTGCCTTTAGACTTAAAGTTCTGTTTTCTGCCCTTGGGAAAATGGTGACATAGCCATCAGCGTCATTTGTTTATTGTGTGTGGGAGGGGGGAGAGAGAAACATTTATTTGTTTATTTTAGGTCTCGCGGTCAGAGGATGAAAAAAGCCAAAGTTCAACATCGCATCTTTTGCAAGCACCACGTGTGTTGCTATTTTACCCATATGCTTGTTGAGGTGGTACAAGCCTGACAGCTAAACGACTGCTGACTCACCTTTGTCTTTTTTTAAACGATTAAATAATATTTAAATTTTCGCTGTGCAGAGTGTACGGGGGGAGGGTGGCAGAGCCTGAGGAAGGCTTTTAGGCTGTGTACGGAAAATCTTGAGTTTCTCAGAGTCCAGAGCCCATCATAGCAATTTTCAGGTCATTACCAGAGGATTAAGTGCTTCGTTTGCTCATGATTCTGTGGCTCCAGGCCAGGGCTTCTCAGCCGGCGCACTGCTGACATTTGGGGAAGATGATTTTCTGTCTTGCTGGGCTCAACAGAAAATTAAATAAAATAGGAGAATGCATTGCAGGATGTTTGGTAGCGTCCGTCAGCACCGCCTCCACCAGCTGTGGTGCCAAGATGTCTCTCGGTGGTGCCATCCACGAGGGGTGCAGTTGCCCCTAGTCGAGAACCTCAGGTCTACCCCACAGAGGCGGGATCCTATGGGAACGTGTCGTTCTCAGCCGTGGGCCCTCCGCTCTGTAAACGGTCACACTGGGGTGAGAGTGAGGGCTCATTGTTAACGTTTGATGTTTCTCAAAGTCCATCGTGCCCTCGCAGAATCCAGGGCATGCTCTCCCGTGCTCAGAAAGGAAAGGTTTAGGAAGTGCCCCTGCACAGGAGGCCTGACCTCAGGACTTCTCAGAGCCTTGACTGTCTTTGTGTAACTGAGCCTCTCCCCGAGAGGTTACGCTTTGCAACTCTTTCCAGTTTCACTTGCATGGAGCGAGTGATGCTTGCTGGTCACTTCAGTGCTTAGCTCTGGGCGCAGGACCAGAATCTGGGAAGCTTGGCCCAGCTGGAAGTTACCTGCTAGTTCCCTGCCTCGACTCCGGGGTATCGCTCGGACAAGAGATCATCCTGCCATCTTCTCCAGGCTGTCCAATCTACTGTCACCTTCGGCGATAGGTCTGGAAGTTGTTGCTTGGGTAGAAATACAGGTTTCTCGCTGAGGCCAGAGTCCCAGCTCCAGGAATGTCCCTCCAAGCTTGCCATAGCATCCAGCTCATTGTGATGGGCCATCCAAAGTCAGCAAGGTCTGTTGACAACGGCCAGGACATGGTAACATCCTAGGTGTCCATCCACAGAGGAATGGATAGCGAAGATGTGGTTTATACAGTGGAATATTAGCCTTTAGAAAGAGCGAGGTTTTGCCATTGGCAGCAACATGGGTGGGCTTGGAAAGTGTCGTGCTAAGCAAAATAAGTCAGACCAAGAAACAGAAATACTGTGCCTCATTTATACGTGGACCCTTAAAAAATACAGCAAGCTGAGGGGGCGGAAGGGGGCGGGGTGGGAGGCAGAAGCTATCGGGTGTAAGATGGCGCAAGGCTTCCGCGGACTTGTCTTGGCCTCAAAGACATAGGGATAAGCGCAGCAGGAGGCCGGGGAGCAGAAGGGGTAAAGCGGGCCTGTGCTGTTTTTTGGCGTCTGCCGGACAGAGCAGCAGGGAGGCGTCCCGGCCTGTATGTGAGAAGTCCCAGGAGTCATTTTATCCTAATTGTATTGGAGTACAGTTGATTTACGACGTTGGGTTAATTTCTGCTGTACAGCAAAGTCACTCAGTATTTATATATATATCAGTTCAGTTCAGTCGCTCAGTCATGTCCAACTCTTTGCAACTCCACGGACCACAGCATGCCAGGCCTCCCTGTCCATCACCAACTCCCAGAGTCTCCTCAAACTCATGCCCGCCAAGTCGGTGAGGCCATCCAACCGTCTCCCCATCCTCTGTTGTCCCCTCTCCTCCCGCCTTCAATCTCTCCCAGCATCAGGGTCTTTTCCAGTGAGTCAGCTCTTTGCATCAGGTGGCCCAAGTATTGGAGTTTCAGCTTCAGCATCAGTCCTTCCAGTGAACACTGAGGACTGATTTCCTTTAGGAGGGACTGGTCGGATGCAAGTGACTCAGTTTATACACAAATGTTGCGCTTAGTCACTCAGTCATGTCTGACTCTGCGACGGCATGGACGGTAGCCCGCCAAGCTCCTCTGTCCGTGGAATTCTCCAGACCAGAATACTGGAGTGAGTTGCCATGCCCTCCTCTAGGGGATCTTCCCAACTCAGGGATCAAACCCAGGTGTCCCACACTGCAGGCGGATTCGTTACCAGCTGAGCCCCCAGGGAAGCCACAGATGCATGTTCTTATTCACATTCTCTTCCATGATGGTTTATCCCAGGATATTGACTATAGTTCCCTGACGTCAGGGATTTCAGTGGTGAGCCCGCCAGACTGCTGAGGGGCATTTGGAGAGAATCTTCTGTTCCAGATAATTCTGTCGTGGGGACATGCAGCCTGCATGGGCCCAGTGGTCTCAGAAATAAAGTGCATTTCTGAGGCAGGTTGCAGTCAAGATGTATTTCTACGTTATGTATGAAATCTTATGTGTGTATGAAAACAAGGTTCTGGCAATTCATTGACATCTTTTCTCATTCCAAAGAAATAGTCGCTCTCATGCCTGATTTTGTGATCACCGTTTTGTATTCTTTTTCTTAGAAACTGTCTTCCAAATATATAACCATCAGGTCCCATTAAACCTGGATCATTCTTATTCACAAGAGAAACAGGCTAAGAAAGAGGAAGGTGTTTCCAACCTTGTCACCACCCGAACAAAATAACTCTGGGAAATGTCCTTCCTATGACCATTGTCAAGGATAAGAACATTGAAACAGGCATATGGATAAAACAGATGCACAGATTTAGAGAGAAAGCCAAGTCTCTCAGAGGCTCACCGCAATGCTTTTATAATTTTCCTTATGGTAGAGTGCTTTTGGAAATTCAGGAACTGAGTAAGATAATGAATAAGTCAGAAAGTAACCTTGTGCTTTCCCATCCAGCAGAGATGGAACTCCAGTGTGACATTTTCCCCCTCGAGTTCTGATGCTAGTGTTTTGGAGTCTGATGGAGTTTCTGCAGCAGGAAAGTTGTTCGGGCATCCAAGGATAGTTATTTATAGAGCATTTCCTGCATGCAGAGCACTTTGTCAAATACTAAGGAAGATGCAAAAATCTTAGGCAGGTTCCTGCCCTCAAGAAATGTAGAGTTTAGTTGGGAAGAAAACACACGCCGTGGCTCTGAAATCTTTCCCTGGTGCCCCCATCTCCCTCCCGATGTGGCCACACGAGGACCATGGAGCTGTTTCCAGCAGAGGGGATTTGCCTGAGCGCCTGCCAGCCGTCCCTGCCTCCCTCCTGCCGTTCAGGACCCCACGTGCGGATGGTCTGGATTCTGTGAACCTCCACAGATCATCGGTCCTGAGCCAGGTGATGGGGTTCAGGAGCCCCCTCATACTTCTGCACCTGGCTCAGCATCTCCCACACATGCTGGGGAATGAACAGAGCGGGGTGCGGGGGGGGGGTCAATTAATTAGAAAATAATTCATGGATAATCACCAGATTCCTCCCCAGGGGACCTCAGTAGAGCAGAGAGGATGTCACTTCTCATCACTGCTTCGTAACCAGTGAATGTAGCAAAATATAAATTCTAAGTCATGCAATTGAAACAGCTCTGCCTAAGAGGGCTTGGCACCCTTGCTTTTGGCAGGGAACACATCCAGATGCCCAAAAGAGACTGGTTATTTCAGCAGAAAGGATCAGTTCAGGCTGTCCTGACTCAGGAGAACCAAGAAATTTATGAGATGATACAGTTAGAGGGAAGAGTGGCAGGCAGGATTTCAGGGAACTTTGGCATCAGAGCAAACCTACGCCATCTGAACAGCACGCGGGTCAGCTTCTCCTGAGTAAGCCTATGAGTCCCATTAACTGTCTTTCCAGAAAAATACAGAGGGTAGTTCTCACTGCAGCTGAGATAAGGAGTACACTCGTCCATTCCCTGGGGATTTATCGAGTGCCTGTTACATACAGCAAGGCCAACAGCAAGATGGGAGGTGTGTACAGATTTGCAGGCTCGAGAGAGAAAGCTCGGATTCAGTTGTAGAACTGGAAACGCTTCAGAGAGGACGTTCCTAGGGAGTTTGGCCCTGGAAGCTGCAGAAGAAAATGTGGAGGCGGCGTTCCCCGGGAGAAACAGCCGGCGGCGGGGAGGAGCCATTGCAAAGGCAGTCCTTGTGTGTGTCAGTTGTTTTACTGCGAAATTACAGAAAAACATGAAGTGAAAAGGGATAGTCACTCCCCACCACCCCTAAGGCCAGCTATCATCAATGGTTTGTGTACTTTTCATGCACAGCAAATTGTTTGTGTTTATCTGTATACATAAACGACATTTTTAACAACAACAAAACTGTGCTGAAATTGGAAATTCTTCTATGTCACTAAATACAGAGCCATCCCTGTAATACTGTATCATAGACGCCTATATTTTCCCTGTTTGTGTAGTTATAAACAACACTCTGTGCCTAGTCACTCAGTCGTGTCCAGCTCTTTTCTACCCCGTGGACTGTAGCCCGCCAGGCTCCTCTGTCCATGGGATTCTCCAGGCAAGAATACTGGCGTGGGTTGCCATGCCCTCCTCCAGGAGATCTTCCCAACTCTGGGATCAAACCCAAGTCTTCCGCATTGCAGGTGAATTCTTTACTGTCTGAGCCACCAGGGACACACAAACAGCACTGTAGTGAACATCTTTGAACACACTTTCTTGCACACTTGTGCAAACTGGATAAGCTGCAGAAATGAAATGTCTGAGGCAAGGGGCGTGTATGTGTGTGCTCAGTTGTTCACTTGTGTCTGGCTCTTAGCTTGCCAGGCTCTTCTGCCCAAGGAATTTTTCAAGCAAGAATACTGGAGGGTTGCCATTTCCCACTCCCATGGATCTTCCCGATCCAGGGGCTGAACCCTGGGTCTCTTGTGCATCTCTCACATTGACAAGCAGATTCTTTACCACTGAGGCACCTAGGAACCCCACTCAATATAAATTCTGAAATGGAAAATTGCCCTCTGCAAAGATGGGCCAATTACACTTTCATCAATAATGCAAGAAAGCACTATAATAATGCTATTCAATATGCCTGTTTAAACCCTTTTAAGGTTTCCATTTTAAAAGGGTTTTGTAACTGGAAAATTTGTGTAGATACCTGCACAAGTTGGGCTGTACAGGAGAACTATTGACAAGAGAGGAAAGCAAGTCTCAGGACAGTGCGGATGTTATGTTATCAAATCCATAAGAATAAAAGCGGAGAGAGACGAGGGAAAGAGCACTGGACACAGCAGTCACCTCTGGGGAAGGGAAGGTGGTGAACAAGCAGACATGAATGAAAGAGAGGCTTCTGAGATGTAAGATTTTGAACCATGCAAATATTTCCTATTCAAAACTAAAGAATGTTATATATATATTAAATCTGAAAGAGGTGCTGCTCCTTCCAGGA
The DNA here is from genome assembly GCA_006410655.1 of Kobus ellipsiprymnus. Lineage (NCBI taxonomy): Eukaryota > Metazoa > Chordata > Mammalia > Artiodactyla > Bovidae > Kobus > Kobus ellipsiprymnus. The sequence goes on from SJYR01001214.1 coordinate 297,889, forward strand.
AACAGTTTTCGTGGAAAATTCCAGTTCTGCAGAGAAAAAGGAGCAGAGTGGTGTTTCCTCCTTCCCCCAAGGTCACGGGACTTGTAACCCAGATTTTCTTTTTATCGATGAAGCAACACCCATCAGTACTTCGTGCTTTATCTTCTGGTACCTACTTTCATTTCAGTTCAGTCACTCCGTCATGTCTGACTCTTTGCGACCCCATGAATCGCAGCACTCCAGGCCTCCCTGTCCATCACCATCTCCCAGAGTTCACCGAAACTCATGTGCATCAAGTCGGTGATGCCATCCAGCCATCTCATCCTCTGTCGTCCCCTTCTCCTCCTGCCCCCAATCCCTTCCAGCATCAGAGTCTTTTCCAATGAGTCAACTCTTCGCATGAGGTGGCCAAAGAACTGGAGCTTCAGCTTCAGCATCATTCCTTCCAAAGAAATCCCAGGGCTGATCTCCTTTAGAATGGACTGGTTGGATCTCCTTGCAGTCCAAGGGACTCTCAAGAGTATTCCCAGCACCACAGTTCAAAAGCATCAACTCTTCAGTGCTCAGTTTTCTTCACAGTCCAACTCTCACATCCATACATGACCACAGGAAAAACCGTAGCCTTCACTAGACTGACCTTTGTTGGCAAAGTAATATCTCTGCTTTTTAATATGCTATCTAGGTTGGTCATAACTTTCCTTCCAAGGAGTAAGCATCTTTTAATTTCATGGCTGCAGTCACCATCTGCAGTGATTTTGGAGCCCCCCAAAATAAAGTCTGACACTGTTTCCACTGTTTCCCCATCTATTTCCCAGAAAGTGATGGGACCAGATGCCATGATCTTAGTTTTCTGAATGTTGAGCTTTAAGTCAACTTTTTCACTCTCCACTTTCATCTACGTTAGGTCTTCCTTTAAAGGTAAGGCTACTTTGCCAGGAATGTCTTGGCTGATATTATACGTAGCAATCGCCCACATATATAATATTTTTTCACATAGTGCTATTTACTGTTGCCATGTTAAGCTGCATTTTTAGAAATCTACTTTATTTTTTTCATTGGGTATAGCAAACAGGGGTAGAAAGCAGGTAACTTCTGTGTTCACCATTTTTAAAAAATCCTCATTTTATATTGAAGTACAGTTGATTAGGGCATCCCTGGTGGCTCAGCGGTCGGGAATCTACTTGCCAGTGCAGGAGATACGGGTTCAATCCCTGAGTGGGAAAGATCCCCCTGGAGAAGGAAACGACAACCCACTCCAGTGTTCGTGTCTGGGAAATCCCATGGACAGAAGAGCCTAGTGGGCCACAGCCCATGGGGGCGCAGAGTCAGACCCAGCTGAGCGACTGAACAGCGACACAGCCGGTTAACGACGCGGTGTTCGTTTCGGGTGCACAGACGTGCGCACCTGCTCTTTTCCAGATGCTTTTCCCGTTTGGGTTGTTACAGACACTGAGCAGAGTCCCCGTGCTGTGTAGTGCGTCCTAGTCAGTCACCTGTTTTAGCACTTTCACCTTTGCAGGCACACAACCCCAATCAGCACACAGGTCAGCGGGCTGCAAAGCGGGCTCTCCTTTGGGGGAAGAGCCCCGACGTGTGCCATTCGCCGGCTTCCGCGGTGTAAATGCTCCTGCGGTGGCATTTGTCGAGCTCCCTGTCCAGGTCAGCTCAGGCACTCTCGGCTGGTTGTCCCCAGGGAACAAAGGGCACACAAACATTTCTAAAAAAAACCATGACTCTCGGCAGCTCTACCTTAACCATTAAACAAACAAACAAACAAAAAGGCCCAGTGGGAAGGATCCCCTGACGCCCTCTCTCCCTCTCCCCCCGCTCTGCCCAGGTTGTGACTCGGGCTCTGGCAGGGGCTGAACAGCTACCCAGGGAGAGCCATGAGTCCCCACCCAGAGGTAAGCGTGGACATTTAAAGAAAGAGCAGCCTGTCAGCTGTCAAGCTACACTTAATTTGACCCCACCCACCCAGTCCAGTCCGGCCGTGATCCTTGTCTCTCTTTCTCTGAACTTCTCTGAGCTGCCCGACCTCAGGGAGCCTGACACAGTTCAGGACTGGGCAGTCTTCCCACCAGGCTCCCAGCAGAGCTGAGCAGTCCCAGAATTTTAGCCTCAGAGCAGCCTTGGGAACCGGAATAAAATACAGATGAGTGTGAATAAAGTGAGTGAAAGCTGCCAGGTGTGGCCCAGCAGGTAAACATCAGGGGCTGCTGCAGTTTAGCCGGTCACATTTCAGACGACGGCAGCAGGAGCTCAGGGACCCCCCGGCCCAGGTCACAATCGGACACGCACTGTGGCCTGGAGGGAAGGTGAACGGGCAGAAGCTCAACCCGGAGACCGGCACGAGCGGCTCATCGTCCAATATTCAGAAGGCTACAACGGAGGGAAGGAAGCTATTCTGCATCAACCCACGGGGTACAGCCAAGACTCCACGGGGGAAGCTCTGGAAAGATCTTGGCTCAATTTTGGAAAGTGCTTTCTCACAGAGCTGGCCTGATGAATCAGGCTACTCCTGGGTGTAGCCCAGGAGGAGAAGGGGGTGACAGAGGAGGAGATGGTTGAATGGCGTCACTGATACAAGGGACAGGAGTGTGAGCGAGCTCCGAGAGACGGTGAAGGACAGGGAGACCTGGGGGGCTGTAGCCCATGGGGCCGCAAAGAGTCAGACACGACTGAGCGACTCTGGGCGTGGCCCCCCTCCACAGGAGCTGACCAGCGACTAAACGGGCAGCAGCTTGGTGGGAGCACTGTCAGTGGGACGAGGCACTCGGTTCCAGCGTCTTTCAGGTCACTCCCAAGAGAAGTGAGGATGTAGCGGGACACCCAGATCCTGCCCCATCAGCCCACGTGACCCTCACCGCCACTTAACTCGCCAGACGACTGGTACCGCCTTGCCTTGCCTTCCAATATGAAGGGCTCCATCTTTCCACGCACCCGTCTGTTTATCCGTCTTTCCTCTCCGATCCTCGGTACACCTGTCCCTTGCCTGCCTCTTGTAGTCGTGTGCACCTTGTCCCCAGTCCCAGAGCACGTCTCCCCTTCAGTCCAAACGCCGCCCATGTGAACCCCCTGAAGCCCACTGTCTCCCACCCGAGTCTTCCTCTGACACTTGACCACACAACCGTCCGTCCCTTCTCCAGCGGGTCCAGACGTTTTAGTCTGAACACGTGTCTAGCGGTTGATCTAGAACTGCCTCACGTTTACTCCGAATATTTCACAGACACGCAACTCGTCTCCCAGACGAGACTCTGAGCCTCTGCCCTGCCGTGGTGCTGTTTTTCACTTTGCTCTTTTTGTCCTGGCAGAAAAGTTTCCTGAGCAGAACAGTTGGTACCTGGATAATTAATTCTTCTCATTTTATGGGACATACTAATTAATCTAACTCAGCTTCCAGCTCTCCTTACTGCCCCTGCCCCTCATCCTTTTCGTTGTCACCAATTTCCTTCTCTTTCCTATTTCCTGCCTCCTAAGGTCAAGAAATTACTGAGACATATAAAAGATAGACTTTCTCATGGGGAAGTGCAGGAAGAGGCCAGGGATCACTCCCGGAGACAGCAGACTGTGCGAGGCCCCTAAGTTCACTCTCAACCACGCCGTCTCCCTCGCAGCATTTGTCGCCGCCTGTGGTTAGGTGCTTGTGTAGGTGCGTGTGGCGCTGTGGACCTGTCGGGCTGTTTCGCCCACTGGATTGTAAGCGCTCTGAGGGCAGGGAGTCTCGTGGCCGCTGTGCCCCCACGGTGTCGAAGCTCATATCGAGCCTCGTGCATAGAGATGCTTCACGGTCTTGCTGAAGGAAGCAAAGGACGGGTGGAGCGTCCAGATGCGGCGCTTTCCCAGGTCTTTGCGTTCTCTTTCCCCCAACTGAAGAAACACTCTTCACGCTTTCAGACGACGCAAGATGTACAGAGAGCAGCTGAACCTCACGTCCCCGGAACCTCCAGTGCAGCTCGGCCAGGAGGCCAGCTGGGTCCAGTTCCACCTGGGGATCAACCGCCACGGCCTGTACCCCCGGTCCAGCCCCGTCGTCAACAAGCTCCTCCAGGACATGAGGGACTTTCCCACCATCAGCGCTGGTGAGCGTCACAGACCAGCAGGGAGACTTTCTCCCCGAGAGGCTGGGAAACCATCTCAGGCTGGGCTCCAGGGTGAAATATTAGAGGGCTGATTCTGACACGCAACAGAGTAAAAAGAAGGAAAACACAAACATTTGACCTTTTAAGCTTTGAAAGCGCTCTTACAACCATGATCTCATCAGGGAGGCACAGGAGGTGTCTGCACCTAGAAAGGTGATGTCACTGTTGATCCTGCTCGCCTTTCCTGTCTGGGGGTGGTACCTCCTGCCTAATCAGCAGTGGCATTAGATTAGGAATAAAGTGAACAATAAGTATAGCACGCTTGAATCATCCTGAAACCATCCCCACACACACCCCTAGGTGGGCAGAAAAATCGTCTTCCACGAAATCGGTCCCTGGTGCTAAAAGGTCGCGGACCGCTGAGTGTAGACAATATCATTGCCGTTTCACAGATGGGACAGTAAGACTCAGAAGAAACCTGAGGCAGCCTGGCTGAGGACCCAGTGGTGGCCTGCTGCCTCAGGTCACAAGCAGTGCGCCAGTCTAAGGGACACGCTGAGGGATTTGCAGACTCCAAACTGTTAAGGGCATCCGTTTCCCAAACAGGCGTGGCTGGAATGTCCGTTGAAGGGCCAGGGAGCGTGAGGTCAGGATGGAGCAGGGCGGGAGACTGCGGCCCCAAAGGGGCTCAGGGAGACTCCTTATGGAACAGTCAAGGGCCCCAGGCCGCCTCCCGCCCTCCCTCCTCTGATGTCTGCACTAGAGCTGATGTCTTCACAGGCCTTCTTGTCCTTTGCAGATTACAGTCAGGACGAGAAGGCCCTGCTTGGAGCCTGCGACTGCTCCCAGAGTAAGTAGCCCGGCCCCGCCCCTGGCCTTGGCCCCGCCCCGCCTCATCTCAGGTTCCACCCTGGCTGTGGCCCCGCCCCTGGCTGTGGCCCCGCCCCTGGGATTGGCCCCGCCCC
>SJYR01001214.1:307985-327497 GCA_006410655.1 Kobus ellipsiprymnus
CCAGTGATGCCTTCAAACCCAACACAATCCATCAGCCTGGGGGATTGCAAAACACAAGGCCTTTTGATGTAACGAGGAGTGCTTGGTAAAGAAAGGAGCCCTGCAGGCTGCCTGTGGCTCACTCTCCTGACCTGAGAGGGGAGAATGCGCCCCCTGCCACTTCCCCATGTAGTGCCTCCTGGCTGCGATGTGAAAAGGCGAAAGCACATTCCTGAACTTCCCAGCCCCCCTGCCTGCCCGTCATTCCTAGCTGAGGTGTGGTCTGGGGACTGGCAGCCCAGTCCCCCAGACCCCTCCCTGGAACTTTCCAGACACGCAGAATCCCAGCCTCAGCCTGGCCCCGCTGACTCAGAGGTGCATCTGAACAGGATCAGGGGTGACCAGGTGCACACAAGCGTGAGGAGCTCTGAGCCGAGCATGGGGTCATGCTGGGGGTTGCCCGGAAGGGCTGATGGGATAGAGTCCTTCCCCACGCCCCCAGCCCCTGGGATGCACGCTTGCCCTGGACACTGAGACCCCCACCCTCGACTGGGTGCAGTCAGGACAGCCCGTCCATTTCTTCATTTCCTTTTTTTTTTTTTGGCTGTGCCTGGGAACTGGTGGGATCTTAGTTCCCCGACCAGGGACCCAACTGTGCCCCCGAAGCGGAAGCGCAGAGCCCTAACCACTGTGCCACTGCGGAGTTCTCAGCAGGTCCCATTCTAGTGGCAGCCGTGTCTTTCAGGCGGTCATCCCTCGGACCTCAACAGGCCTCCATCTCTTTCAGGATTCTGGACTTCCGGCGGGTGCCGCCGACCGTGGGCAGGCTGGTCAACGTCACCAAGGAGATCCTGGAGGTGACCAGGAATGAGATCCTGCAGAGCGTTTTCTTCGTCTCTCCAGGTGGGCTTCTGGCGAGAGCGATTCCCTGGGTCTGAGAGGATGGGCCACCATACGGTCTGACCGCCAGCAGGAGGTCCCTTGTTCCCGGGTGCTGCCTGCCGCCTGCAGACCACACGCCTGACGGTCACACGCGGTGACCTGTGGGCCGAGGCGGCTGGGTACCAGGTGCCCCTGCCCAGCCCATGTGGGCCCTGAACTCTGATGCCGGCAACCCCGGAGGCAGATGCCACCCGTCCAGGCAGGAAGGAAAGAGAGACTGCAAGTGTCAGTCAGTCAGTCGTGTCCAGCTGTTTGTGACTGCACGGACTGTAGCCCGCAGGCTCCTCTGTCCGTGGGATTCTCCAGGCAAGAACACTGGGGTGGGTTGCCATGCCCTCCTCCAGGGGATCTTCCTGATGGAACCCAGGTCTCCCGCGTTGCACGTAGACTCTACCAACTGAGCCACCAGGGAAGGCCCCTGCTAGCGTGGGCACAATGCAGCAGGCTGGGCGCACAAGTCTCGACTCCAAGACAGTTGAGAGGTGGTTCCCAGGACGCGAGATTCCGTAGTGTCCTCCGCAGGTGGCAGAGGCCGCGTCTTCTCCCGCCTTTTCCCAACACGAGTTCAGGGATCCCCTGGGGCAGGAGGGCCGGGGCCCGCTCCTCCTCTGACCACCCGCTCCTTCTCTGCCCTCCAGCCAACAACGTGTGCTTCTTCGCCAAGTGTCCGTACATGTGCAAGACGGAGTACGCTGTGTGCGGCAGCCCGCACCTGCTGGAGGGCTCCCTGTCCGCCTTCCTGCCGTCCCTCAACCTGGCCCCGCGGCTGTCCGTGCCCAGCCCCTGGATCCGCTCCTACTCACTGGCAGGGAGAGAGGAGTGAGTTGGTCCTGGGAAAGCGGCTCACCCGGCCTCGGGAGGCCTGCCGCTGTCTCTGCTCCTCTGCCTCACCCCACATGCATGCTGGGCGTTGCTGCCATCCCTTTAGTTCACGGGTTGTTATAAAAAGGCCCCTGTGTACCCCACGCTGGATGCTGGGGGAGACAGAAAGGACAGCCCGGGTTCTTCTTTCGAGAAGCCCCTTGGTCCAGCATGCGGGCAGACAGCAGCCAGGCTGTGAGAAGGCAGAGATGCCCGCGGGGGACCCGGGCTCCCCGGGGCGGTCGTTCCCAGGGCCTGGCGGCACAGGGCAGGTGCTTAGTGAAGGAGCCAACTGGATGAATGGGTTCATCCCTCCAGACTCGCAGCCGTGGTGGAAAGAGGAGCGAACAGGCAGGACTTCTGGGGGCCGTGGCAGATCCTCAGGGACTCGTGAAGGCTGAGGGGGAGCCCCCAGATGAAAGGGACCTGGGGGCCTTCTGGTGCACAGGGTGGCAGAGGGTGGCTGGGGAGGGGCTGCAGATGGCTCGGGGCTGCTGGGGGTCGCTGCAGAGGAAGCCGGGCCGGCACGCGGTCAGTGTGGCACCCCCTGGGCGGGTCACTGTGAGGAGTCTGGATCCAGCCTCCTCGCAGCGAGGCTGCCGCTGCCGGGGGCCCTTGCCCGGGTCCTCCTGGGGTCCCCACGGGCCCCAGCCTGGGCAGGAGCGGGGAGCCAGGGGCGCAGGAGAGGTGAGGGCGAGCTCCTCCACCCCGGCTTTTCCTCCCCAGGTGGGAGGTCAACCCCCTCTACTGCGACGCGGTGAAGCAGGCGTACCCGCACGACAGCAGCAGCCGCCTGCTCAACATCATCGACATGGCCATCTTCGACTTCCTGATCGGTGGGTGCCGGGGACCCCCTGTGACGCTCCCACGGGAGTGAACGGCTGTCCTGTCTGGAGGGGCAGGCCCACGGCCCCGGGGCCCGCGCGGGGATGGAAGCGTGCAGCGCGGGAGGAGCCAGGGAAGGGCCGTCACCACCGTGGAGGCCCCCGGGGGATGGGCAGGCCAGGGAGAAGGGCAGGGGTGCAGGCCGCCGCCGTGGGGGCCGGTGAGCTTCTGGAAAGGCGGGAGCCAGGCCCAGCGTGGGCGCCGTGCAAGGAGGCCCAGCCTTCCAGGCAGGTGCTGGGGCGGAGGGACGGCCAGGAGAGGCTGGGCGGCGCAGAACCCCGCCCCTGGAGAGCTGCCGCCCCGCCCCAGGGAGCTGGAGGCCTGTCCGCAGCCCCGGCCCCGCCCCCGCCTCGCCCCCCAGGGAACATGGACCGGCACCACTACGAGATGTTCACCAGGTTCGGGGAGGACGGCTTCCTGATCCACCTGGACAACGCCCGCGGGTGAGCGCGCCGCCGCCCTCCTGGCCCCGTGGCCTTGGCCCCTTTCTCCCTGGCAGCCGCCGGGCCTCTGCTGCTGCGGCGGCCTTTCCCGAGTGGAGAGCGGGGCTGCTCTCGTTTCCGCGCCCACGCTGCTCACCGTGGCGCCGTCTGTGACGGGCTCCGGAGCCGCGCTCTGGTCGTGACTCCAGGGCTCCGGGGCCCAGGCTTGGCTCAGCAGCCGCGGCGCCTGGCCTCAGGTGCTCCCCAGCACGTGCATCTCCCCAGACCGGGCTGGGCCCCGCGCCCTGCGCGCTGCCAGGCGGACGCTTACCCGCTGCGCCAGCAGGGAGGCCCTGCCTCGCTCGTCTTTGCTGAGGCAGCGGCCTGCGGCCTCTCCCCATCTCCCTCCGCATTCACTGCTGGACGCAGAGCGCCCGCCTCCCGTCAGCCTCCACCCTCGGGCTGGGGATACAGGGACGAGTGGGCGCTACTTTCGCCCTCTCTGGAGGCTTGTGAGGGGGCGGGGAAGGGGGAGGGGAGCCCCCCCCCATCGCCCTCTGTCCATCTCCCCCGCAGGTTCGGCCGGCACTCCCACGACGAGGTCTCTATTCTGGCGCCGCTCTTCCAGTGCTGCCGGTGAGCGTCCCCTTCGCTCTAGGACGTGGGCGGGCGGACGACAGGAAGCCGGGCATCTCCTGTCCCTTAACCGCAGAACTGCCCCCGCAGAGGGGGACTTAGGGCCTGGGCTTTGAGACCTCTCAGCCACCTGCCTGCATCCTTAAGCCACGCAGATAAGCATGCGCTCACTCGCAGTCTGGTGGCCTCTACTGTGTCCCAGCTCAGGCAGCTCGTAAACACCAATGTCCTGTCACCGTCTAAGCAGAATCCTGACTCAAGTCCTATCAGCTCTTGTCAGAGAGGAAGCCCCCAGGCCTCCGCCTGGCCAGCACCTCTCCACAGCATCTCTGAGCGCCTCCAGCCTGGCTGGCGCACCTGCTGGGCAGCCGTGTCCGAGGCAGAACAGAAACGTGTGGCTCACGGGGAGCAAACGTCTCCGTTCCCTCCTGGGAAGTCTGAGCCTGAACTTTCTTCCTCCACTTCCTGGGATGGCTTCCACGTACCCCTCTCCCTGCCACACCCCTCCTGAGCAGGAAAGGCAGGGGTTGTGTGTGATTGAGGCTAGACACTTAAGCTGCTCACACCTGAGTCCAAGTCACAGCCCCGCGTAAAAGACATGAGAATCCTAAAGGCTGGCCCAACCCCGCTTCAGAATCTGATGCAGAGAAATCAGACCCCCAGAGCTAAGCAGAAGCCAGGTGGGGCCAGCAGTGCCACCCGCGTGGTCTCACCCACCGGGGGCTTCTCACACTGGCTTCACATCTCCTGGGAAAGCTCTCACTCAGCACTTGCTTGGAGTCCCCGAGAAGCACCGGATGCCTGGGGTGCCACAGTGGAGAGTCCGCACGGCTCCGCAGACCACCGGGCAAGGACCACAGGGCGCTAGCCGCCACCCCATCCAGTCCCTTCTTACCTGGTGTCATTCGAGAGCGCCCGAGAAGGCGCTGGGCGAGGAGATGGCTCTGCAGCCTGAGGCCCCCGGAACAGGCAGTGGGGGGAGAGAAGTCAGTCGGGAAGCTTCTCCCTCTACCTTCACTAACTGGGGTTCGGCTCTGCCTCCAGGATAAAAAGGAAGACGCTCCGGCACCTGCAGCTGCTGGCCCAGGCCGACTACAGGCTCAGCGACGTGATGCGCGAGTCGCTGCTGGAGGACCAGCTCAGCCCCGTGCTCACGGAGCCCCACCTCCGCGCCCTGGACCGCAGGCTGCAGACCATCCTGAGGACTGTGCAGGGCTGCATCGAGGCCCACGGGGAGCAGAGTGTGGTGGCCGACGGCCCCGTGGGACAGCGGGCCCCAGACTCGAGCCGGGCTAACGCGACAAGCTAGGGGCTGGAGGAGGCACACCCTGGAACGGGGACCAGAGCCGGGGTGAACTCTGGGTGTGGACCACCGCTTCCCCGGGGCCCCCATACAGGCTGGGGCCTGGGTCAGGAGCTCACGAGGCAGGCAGGGTGAGGGGGTGATTCTGAAAGAGCGGAAGTGCGACCCAGCGAGCCCCCCTCCTCGGAGCACTGGCCTGGGCCCCCTCCCCCGGAAGCTCTGCTCCATCGAGGCCACAGACACCTGCTGAGCCCGCTGGGAACCTGGACACGGGTCTGGCCTGGAGGCCTGGCTCCCGGGAGAGCACTGACTGTCACAAATAAAATGCCAGGACATCGATGGACTGCTAGGTGTCCATTACGGCCACGAGGATGATTCCTGATCCACACAGAAACCGCCGGCGTCTCAGAAGCAAAGAGAGAAACTACACGTGGGTACTCTCCAACTGGTTTAAAGTGCCCTTCACACCACCCACGTTCCAGTCGCTGTGGCCCAGCCTCAACACAGCCGTCCCCTCTGATTTCTCAGATGTGTTATCATAAGAGGTAAACAGAGGGATCTGCTCAGGGTATCCGAGAAGGATGTTTCCATCTCAGAGAGTAAACGTCAGCTCAGCTGGCATCAAGGAAGTCAGGACTGGCATCGGTAGCTATAAAAGGCAAAGTGAGGGGGGCCTGCAGCGGGCGACACAAGGACGGGCCAGCAGGGGCGCGAGCCTGGACGGGAGCAGGGCAGCTGGGGCCCGTCCGGCCCGCCAACCAGTGCTGGCTCCCACGAGGCCCGGCAGTGCCCGCGCCGGGCCCCGAGCGCTGTGGGCTGCCCGGAGCAGTCTGCCGCTCTAGGTACCCTCCCCTCCGCCGCCCGCTCAGACAGGGCTCCATCCTCCTCACTCCCTAAGCTTCCAGGCGTTCTGGGGGCTTCCTGTCTTGCCAGCCTTGTCTCTGAAGAGCACTGACTGTCACAAATAAAATGCCAGGACATCGATGGACTGCTAGGTGTCCATTACGGCCACGAGGATGATTCCTGATCCACACAGAAACCGCCGGCGTCTCAGAAGCAAAGAGAGAAACTACACGTGGGTACTCTCCAACTGGTTTAAAGTGCCCTTCACACCACCCACGTTCCAGTCGCTGTGGCCCAGCCTCAACACAGCCGTCCCCTCTGATTTCTCAGATGTGTTATCATAAGAGGTAAACAGAGGGATCTGCTCAGGGTATCCGAGAAGGATGTTTCCATCTCAGAGAGTAAACGTCAGCTCAGCTGGCATCAAGGAAGTCAGGACTGGCATCGGTAGCTATAAAAGGCAAAGTGAGGGGGGCCTGCAGCGGGCGACACAAGGACGGGCCAGCAGGGGCGCGAGCCTGGACGGGAGCAGGGCAGCTGGGGCCCGTCCGGCCCGCCAACCAGTGCTGGCTCCCACGAGGCCCGGCAGTGCCCGCGCCGGGCCCCGAGCGCTGTGGGCTGCCCGGAGCAGTCTGCCGCTCTAGGTACCCTCCCCTCCGCCGCCCGCTCAGACAGGGCTCCATCCTCCTCACTCCCTAAGCTTCCAGGCGTTCTGGGGGCTTCCTGTCTTGCCAGCCTTGTCTCTGTTGACCCGCTCACGTCTGAATAGGACGTGCCGTGTTTCTCACTCCACAGCCCGTGACCACACACGGGACAGGAGTGCACTCGAATCAATCGGTCAGCAGGTGACAAGGCCGCTGCCGTCAGATCAGCTCTTCTAGTGAAGGCCAGGGGCTCAGCTGCTCGTGACGAGGGGTGGGAGACGCGGAGGCAGGTCCCAGGTCAACACCTCTCTGGGCTTCATCCAGGACCTCGGCCGTGCACCCAGAGACGGGACACGCTCCAGACAGGCTTCCTGCCCCCCGGGGCCCCCACTGCCACACCCCAGGGTGCAGACACCACACGAGCTCCCGCTGCGTGCCGCCTCCGACCCGCCCCACAGACAGAATCCCCACCTCATCCGGCCTGCTAAGAACTGAGGGGCTCGGAGAGGTTAACGAAAATCACACAGCCTAGGGGGTCACAGCTACGCCAAAGTGCTCTTTCCACTGAACACAAAAACGCACCCAGCTTGTGAAGCTGTTGTTTGTTGACTTTACAACAAAAATCAGTCTTCAGTATAGAGGGACCTTAACCCCAGAGGCCTGCGTCACTGAGGATCTCCCTGCCCCTGGGGCTCCCCACCTCACGAACTGTTTCTCCTGCTTCGAGCCAACGTCTCCTTTTGGAGTGGGGGGAGCCAGGTAACGACGCACGGAGGGACGGCAGGGACACACGCAGGCAGGGGCGCCCAGGGACAGAACCAGCGGTCTCAAGGCCCAAACGGCAGGGCCCCAAGCAGGTTAGGCCCCGCTCCACGTGACGCCAGCCTCTCGTGTTCAGGTGGCCTGAGATAATACAAGATGCTGGTCCACTTCACAGGCTGAGGGTAACAGCTGAGCGTGACCAGCGTGTCCAGTATCTAGGTACCTCCTGACTCACCTGTCCTAAACACACCATTCTTTCAATAACACCAAAATTAAGACTCCACCATTTGTCAGAAATACCATAAAACAGAAGACCCCAGTCGTGGAACTATCGGGTTCTTCCAACACATCCATGACTGAAAACTCTTGTCTTTGTTAGAAACTTATGTGGTCTCCTGTCCTTACTACTGATGGCAAAGTGCAAAAATGAAAGGAACAGACAGATTGTGAGCTGGTGGGGAGAGGTCTGGAGGAGCTCAGCCTCCCCCAAACCTGGAGGGCATCCAGGCTTGAAGACTAAGAAGTGTAGCTGCTTCTCTTATTGGTGGTTTAGACAGAGGACGAGACGGTTAGATGGCATCACCAACTCCACGGGTGTGAGTTTGAGCAAACTCTGGGAGATGGTGAAGGACGGGGAGCCTGGCGTGCTGCGGCCCATGGGGTCGCAAAGTCAGACACGACCGAGCGGCCGAACCACCAGCACCAAACAGTGGGAGACGCAGCCGCCAGAGGCAGTGAGTGGGGGCAGCTCTTTGCTCCCGTTAGAGACACAGGGCTGCAGGCTCCCCGGAGCCTCTCAGTACACGTTTGCCCACCAACCTACCTGGGATCCTTGTGGTCTGTGCTGGGTGTGCAAAGGCACCTCAGCTACTGCTGTTGCGTGATGAATGCTGAACTCGTGGCCAACAGCACTGCCACTCACGCCTCAGAGAAGCCAGTTACACTCAAGAACACTAGCCAGAAGCTGAGAACTCCTCTGGGGGCCATTTTAAACAGCGAAATCACCAACAGAACAGCTCAAAAATGCCAACAAAAAAAGGCATTACACAGACCAACAGAAAGGGCGCTGGGTCACAGACCTAATTCTGAAAGGGGGCTGGGCGCGCGGCGGGCAGGAGCGCACCTCCTCCGCCCCGCCCCAGCCTGGGCGTGGCCGGGACAGGGCCGCAAGGGCCGACCTGGAGGTGCAGACAAGCCCCAGCGAGCAGGCAGGTTTGCAACGGGCACAAGCGCAGCTTCCGAGAAGAGCGAGGGTCAGCTGTGATGACTCAGGTGAACAGAGGCGGTGACAAGCGCCCCACCTAGTGGTGGCTGGGGAAACCACAGCGCCGCTCACCTGCGCTGGCAGAGCTTTCACGAGAGGAGCTGGGGTTCGGTCTCAGGCTGTGTCAGGAGGAAGCCACAGCTCTGCACCGAGGGCCACAGGCTCTGAACCACGACTGTGAACTGTGAAGAGTCCGCACTTCACAAACTTGTCCTCCAACAGCAACGCTGGCTTCTCTGTAAAATTCCAGAGGGTAAGAAGGGAGAGATTTCAGCTTCTCCTCTCCAGTCTTCCCTGGTGCTCGCTATTACGACAGCTACTTGGGGGTCACATTAAACGGTGATCTAGACGCTGCGTCTCAATGCTGTTTCAGCCCATCTAGAAATACACTTGCGAGGGCCTAACAAAAATACAGAACGGGTTCGGCTGTCAATCTGTGGTTGGAGAGAAGGCAATGTTAAGCAAACTAACATCATATAACTTCAATTTTATGACATCAATACACTCACATCATTAAAAAGGGATTTCATATGAGCCAGTGTTTGAGAGGGACAATTAAACTACAACCAGTATAGTCAACCCAGGAAAGTGCTCCTCACTTGTCTTCTGTTCAATATTCCAGCTCCCGTGGGCTGCGGGAGGAGGTGACGGCACCGGGACGCAGCGCCCGTGCGAGGCAGCAGCTCCCCGTTCCCACAGGGCACGGAGAGAAGCAGCCTACCATCCTCGGACTCAGCTGAGCCCCCCCGCCCCAGAAACCTGAGGAGTAAACATCAGAAGTGACTTTGTATGTGTGCAAAACACACACCCCCCTAAATATATGAGCGCACTCATTAAATTTAAACCAAGGAGCACGCTGACCTAGGAGTATTTTCCATTCAGTCTGGGAAAGTTTCAAGGCCAGAGAACCAGTCTACCCTTAACAAAAAGATATTCTTTGACTTAATCTTTTCCTTCCATCATTCAGTAAACAGACCCGGTACATCTCAATTACCCTGAAAGTAAGGATTTTAGATTCAATGACAAACTCAACTGGAAAACACTGAAAACAAACATATTCTTTCGATGATCCCCTCATCCCCTAATTCACAATTTTCATCCTTGCACACCGGATTTGGGTTCAGAGTTTCTGGGGGAGTGGGGATGGAGAAGAGAAGCAAAGGAGAAAGGGAAGAAAGACTGATTCGTTAAAGAATTAAATTATTTAGTCTTTTTATTACTTGACCTACTGTTGAGACAATCTATAACAAAAAGAAGAGAGCATATTAGCACACACAGTATACTCGGACTCATAACCAGGAAACAATGCAAAACTGTCCTTGGGCGGTCCACACTGTCTGGAGCAGGAGAGCTCATAAACTCCCTTACCAAGCCCAGAAATGACGACTGCTAAAGCTCAGGATGTCCACTGAGACAAGTGAGGCCACTGCGATCCCTCATGTACACCCAGACTGCACAAAGATAAAGCTTAAAATGTGATCACTTTTAAATTCAGACTTCAATTTTCTTAGATTAAAAACTACAAAAAGGGGTACACAGCAAAGCCAAATGACTTAAGAGCAAAATTCATTTAGGAAGCACTGTGGCTATCTAAACATACATGAATGTGATCATATACATACAGGGAACTGCAAACGCATGACATTCTAAAGTACAGTTTGGGCGTTTAAACAAAGATCAAATTAAGCTTTAAGCTAACCAACAATTTTTAATATTTTAAATATAAAAAGGCAGCTAAACACAACATACAGATCAAAAATCCTCATTTAGTATAATTTTGAAAAATAAAAAATTTGTAATAAGGTGGCTTTCTATTCCACACTAAAATGTAAATAAAATGTTTCCCAGATTTATACTCCAAACTAGTAACAACCTACAAACTGTTCAAATCTGTGAAAAACATGTACCATGACCAATTTAATGACCCAGGAAAGGGTAAGAAGGGATTAATAACTGGAGCCAGTTGCATACAGATGGAGAAGGAAACACTTGCAGTCACTCCCAAATATACCCCCACGTTATGTTACACAGATCACAAGGCAAAAGCCACATTACGGAGCTGTAAGATGCTGTTTAAAGACAACAGATGAACAATGGGGCTATCACTGGTGCACAGGGAATAGTTTAACAACACAAGGTTGATAAGGCTGGAAAATACTGAAATACAGTTAAGACTCAAAACAAGTCTACACAGAAAAGTCTCCCAGGGAATAAATCAGTGGAGAGGGAAGCAGAACTTCTCAGCAGGATGGCCTCTCTGATGGACGTGCAACACAGACACGTCCTACCGCACCCCCAAGCCCCATAAAGTCGAGTGGATTTAAAGCGGGGCGAGGGGTGGCGGCGGTGCTGAAGCCGTCCGCCCCAGTCCCCTGCCCAGTGAGCTCGGGGCGGGGTCCCGACGCTGAGCTGTCTGCCCGTCGCCCCTTCAGCAACCCCTCTCCCATTTCACATCGACGTGGAGTGTGTCTTTCCTGGAGCCAGGGCCTGCAGAGCATGAGGGGTTCCCATGCTGGAGTCACCCGAAGGGTGCACACCACCCAGAAGCTCTGAGTTAGCAACCAAGAACACAGACCTCGAGTTCCCATCACCAATTCAGCATCTGCTGCTGAGTGTTTGGCACTAGCTGGAAAGAGGAGAGTCTAATGGGAATCTGTGAGCTGAGGCATCTGTCGTTAAATCAGAACTGGTCTTTGTGGCTCGTGACTTGGGGTGAAATGCAGAAAGCAGGAATAGACAGCCACAGCTCAGCACAGTGCGGAGCTGAAGAGGCAACTTAGCCACCAGGGAGAAACAGAACCAGGCCCTCGGCCGACAGAGACAGATCCTTATTAAGAAAGAAAAAGAACCGGTCACGTCACAGCAACGAGGGGCATTTCCACCCTCCGGCCGCTTTAACTGCAGGCAGGTGTCCTACTGCATGAGAGCTCCTCTAGGCCTGTCCCCTACTCCTCAGAGCTTCACGGGAAAGCATCTATTCCACAGAGACAGACGGCACACACGGCCACAGTCTAAAGAACGCTTACGGGAGCAGGAGGCATGCGCCACCTCAAGGGAAGCTCGCACCGCTGCCTCAGCCCCCACGTGCCCGGTGAGCGGGGTCAGCCCCCGGCAGACAGCGAGCAGGCTGGGGGCGGGGGCGGCCGTGGCTGGGGGGTGAACACCAACGCTGCACAGAGAGGCGGGGACAGCCAAGTCTCCAGAGAACCCTTCTATTTATTTAACTGTGTGAGCACTCAGTAATGCTCCAAAATAAAAACGGTGCCACAGAAGCAACTTGAACAGAAGCCAGGGACACGAAGCTGTTGTACTGCTGGATGTTGCGCTTGAGGATGTCGGAGCACGGGCCGAGGACGCGCTCGAACCGCGGCCGGTCCAGCTTGACGCACTTCAGCGGGCCGCGGGCCACCACGGTGGCTGCACGGGGCCGGTTCATCAGCAGAGCGATCTCGCCTGGAGGGGAGAGGGGGCTGAGAGTGGGCGCACTCCCGGAACGCCTTCCGAGAGGCACCCTGAGAGCAGAGAGAGACCCGCCCAGGCCACACGACATCCGCACTTTAGAAAAACCACCAAACGACAGCCGTGAGACAGTCATGTAATTATCAACTGAGTCAAGGTGAAACTCTCTGAGAACCAAACAACTCAAGTGAGCACTGAAACGCAGGAGAGGGGAAACAAGAGCAGGAAGGACTGTGGCGCGTGCTGAGCAGGGACGTCACCCCGCGGGACCCACTTACCGAAGTAGTCCGAAGGCCCCAGCCTTCCCACCTCCACAAACTCCTCGTTCTCTGAGCGCCGCTGCAGCACCGCGGCTGAGCCCTGCGATGGGACCACCAAAGAGCGAGACACGTTAATAGGGCCACGCCCAGGGGACACGCTCAGCCCTGTGCAACTTCAGGGCTCTGCAAAGAGAAACGGAATTCAGCAGCTGCTTCAGATCTTCTGCGTTCATGTGATGGAGAGGACTGGAGAGTCAGCACAGGCGTGACCTCCATCCCCAAAGTTCCCGCTGGGGCGCTTCGCATCAAGCCAAGGGACCGCCAGGGTTTGGACTGAGGCGAGAGACTGCGAGAGGAGGGCCAGACCCAGGCGCACCGGCTCTTCACGGACACACCTGCCTGCTGCCTCACGGCGACAAGAGTTCTGTCTGCGACAGAATTGCCGGGGCTCAGAAGAGCCTGGACACCTTCCTGCCTGGCCCTGCTCACTAAGACGTCCTCAACCCCTGGCTGGAGAGATACCGGCAGCTTCTCCTGACCACCTCACAGCACACCAGCTGTGTGGATCTCCATGTCCACGGTAATGAGCATATAAAACAGAATTTAAAGACCTGAGCTGGGCCCTTTATTGCCAAACATCCCCAAAGCATGATTTTAACAAAAATGTACATCACCTCACAGTCTGCACGTTGAATGGCAGAGTTCTGTTTGGCCTGTATAAGCAGGATTAATTTAAGTAGATCAGAATCTGGCTAATACCTCCCACAATTCTGACTTAAACTCAAAATGTGGTGGCCTGGCAGAAAAACAAACATCAGCATTTCAAAGGGAAAGATAACCTTTAACTAAAACCGTCAGGTGACCCTAGAACAGAAGCTGTGACCGGGAACCAGCGCCCCCTTCTCCCTCCGGGGCTGCCCCGTCTTTACCTCTAAAATAATGAAGAACTCATCACCCGGCTCCCCCTGTACCACAATCTTCTGCCCGTCTTCAAACTGGACTGGTTCCAACGCATCGGCTACCGTGAGACGCTCCCACTTGTCCAGAGATTCTAAAAAGCATATATCAAGAGTTTCTCTATGTTATTCGGTATTGCTAAAAATTCCAAAACGAAAAATATAAAAAGTCAACTGAAACACCCCAGTGTGGCTCAGATTCAACTTGGCACCTGTCTTCACCCAGCCCTCTCTCAGCAACACCCTGTCGCGTGCAGGTGGCCCACACACCCTCCTGAATTCAGGGGCCCAGGAGCCAAGCTAATCTACACCAACTCATCCAGGGGGCAAGGAATGAAAAGAATGTGATCATTAAGTATTGCCAAAGACTGCCATCAATGCAACTCAAACCTGCAATTATAGGACCCAAAGAGACTCTGTTCCAGAAATGCAGAGAAATAACTCAGATTTATTTACAAAACCAACAAGAATAACTAAAAAATAACCTATGTTCCCAAAGGCCAAACTAACACTCAAGACACTAAAAGTAATCCTCTCTGAGAAAGGAAAGGGCACAAAGTCAAGTCACTGTAAAAAGCAATGACTCGTGCGACCGTATGAGATCCACCACTCCCTCCGTGAAGAGCAGCTTGTAGCAGCGTCTCCAAGTCCATGCACCAAACCCCACAGCAGCGCTTCCAATTACGCTGCTCTGCGGTTCCTCAAACTTCTGGCATTTTTTCAGAGAAAGCCAGCAAGCGACACCAACCTTTCCACAGAAGAAACACGTTCTTGGTGACACTCACTTCCCTGAACTGAAAAACTCACTGACGAGCAGTGGAGACCCAGTCCCAGGGTAACTGGCCACCCACCGCCTGGAGGACAGGTCCAGCCTTCCTATCCTTCCAGGGAGAATCCGTAGCACTTACTTCTAACTAAGAGGTCAGCCATCCACTAGCAAATTAAACAAGGTGAAATTACTTCTTAGCCAAACTTCAGTTTCACATTCCCGTGTTTTTTGTGACTGTGAAAATATACTGATAACTCAAGCCATTTTTATGAAACAGAATCTACTTCCTTAAGCATTACTAACACTTCAGTGTAGCAATTCTCCATGCAACTTTCCAACTTACCTAAAATAGACACTTTACTAAGAAACTCCTCATACATCTTCCGCTTTCTCAGCGTGCTTCCCTGTAAATGCAAAAAAGAAAGTCACCTCTCTAAATGTACAAGTCGCGTAACTCTGTGGGGTAAGAAATGTTGTTCCAGGTGAACTGACAGCAGCCGCTCAGAGCTTGCTGTTTTCTCCCGCTGGAGGAAGTAAGGTCTGCGCTGAATAAAAGGCTCTCGGTAACGTGCTCCTAAAAGGAACACCAAGTATATGGCCAAAGAATCAAATACTGAAACGTCAAAAAGGCAAATGATCAGTTCTGCAAAAAAAAAAAACCCCAAGTAAAGCTGAGTATACTTCCAGCTTAGGGTCCTTCTCCACAACCCCCACCCTCCACAGAAAGGACTCAAGCTGCTGTCACAGAAACGTCAGAGCAGCGTCCATCAAGCCGTCCGTCTGCGTGAAGACTGGCTAAAGGGAGACGCGCTGACCGACGGAGACAGTCCCAAACATCAGCTGACCACTGCACACACCCTGTGTCTGTCTCCCGTATCATTTCAGCCAAAGCTCTGTTCTAAAAGATCTCTGTCGCAAACGGTGTAACGGGTAACGCTACGGTCAAGCATTCAGTCGCTGCAAGTATGCCCATCTTCCCGCGGTGGTACTGTCGAACGCGAGCCACACAGCCCGGACGGTGCTGCACGGTCAGAGTGGCTGCGCCCACGCGCACGGGCCTCACCATGAGGATCCTTCTGTAGCTGTCCCGGTCAATGCCCCACAGCTTCACGTTCGTCTTGGCCTTGACGGTGGCCGCTCGAGGGGTCCCGTAAATCAGAGCAAGCTCCCCGAAGCTCCCTCCTTCCCCAACACTGGTTGCCCATTCATTGTTGACATAGACCTAAAATACAAAAGCGCTGGTTATGTCTACATACACAAATATATATGGATTAAAAACCCGCACACTCTTTTCAAAGGTCAGAATCCTGAACTCTGTTGTAGAAAATAAGATGTTACCTTTCCGGACCACAACAGGGCAAAACACCTGACTTGTGACAAGTCAGACATGTCCAGAGTGTCTATGACACAGCTGGTCTAATTATCTGGGGAGAAAAAGGCCCTCAGCACGGATGGTGAGCACAGAGCAGTGAGCTAGGCACTGGCAGTGCTCGTTACACGTTTACGAGGCAAGAGGAGGAGGGGGCAGAAGAGGCCAGACGGTCAGACAGCATCACCAGTGCGACGGACATGACCATAAGCAACCTCCAGGACAGAGGAGGAGAGGAGCGGCCGGCGCGCAGAGCCCCCGGGCCATGGAGGCGGACGCAGCGCAGCCACTGAGCAGGTGCACGGAGAGCCCTGTGCCAGGCACCGTGCTGGTCGGCATGTCACTTGCTGGGCCACTGAGTTTTCTGACACTCTCACGGGAGGGACAAGAGGCACAGGACAGAGGCTGTACCAAGTCTCCCAGCCGGTGACCTGCCGAGACCCCCAACCTCATCCCGCAGAGCAGGCACACGTGCCTGAACCCTAACCCAGCCTAAGTTCCAAACGGCACACTCAGCCAAGAGACTGCCTTTAGAAAGCTTATGTGTCAGAAAAAATGGCCTTTCTCGGTGTCAGGGAAACATCTGGCAAAAGCAATCTAACATACGAGGATGCAACAGTCCTCAGACCCTCTCAGAAGCAGGAAGTAACCAGCTGACTTTTAAGAGTCTCAACATATTTTTGCTATTATTAAATCTTACGTCCATCTCTCCTTGGTCAATCACGTAGAAGTTATCCCCTTCGTCACCTGAAAGTGAGGAGAGTAAAAAAGTCAGAAGCAAGTTATAAATTAAACAAGAACAAATCAAACCAAAAGGTCCTGCAATATATTTTACAAGTCATAAAACTGACCAGGTCATCAGTCGTCTCATGGTGAAGACGCCTCTGAAAAATAACTTAAGCAAGCCACTTACGTATAGAAACGTTAACCGCTATGTCATCTAAAACAGCAAACAAGATACAGTAGTAACAACGTACCACCCTGTCACTAAAAAGGAAAATACACGGCGTATGAAACCCCACGAGGACACTGAGACTAAGTAAGAAAGGAAAAAGGAGGCACACCCACAGCTGAGCTCCACGCCGGCGTGCGCGCAAAGCGAGAGCCCGCAGGAGGGACAGAGCCGTCCAGAGACGGGCTCCAGAGACGGTCTCCAGGAGGAGCGTCTGAGCGTGGCTCACTCCCTGCTTCATCTTCCTCTGGCCGGTTAATGGCCCATGTAAAGGATCCGTAAGACACACGTGGCTCTGGACTCCATCACCAGCAGACGTGCAGGCGTCTCCTGTGACGCCCACTGTGAGCCACGCTATGCTGACATCAGGGAACCATTAGTCCCTGAGGCAAAGTGTGCCTTTTACCTTTAGCTGAGAAGGTTTTAAGTGAAGAAATAAGAAAATCCAACAGTACACCAAAAGGAAGATGGCAGGCTCAAAGAGGGGAAAGCCCCAGCTTCTCGCCAGCGCTCGCCAGAAGCCGCCGCTTACCCTGCTGAATGACCGTCTCTCCAGCAATGAAGGAGGCCGGGAACATGGCGTCGAAGATGTCGCTGCGGAGAGAGAGGCCCGCGTCACGGCCATCGCCGCGGAGCTCGCAGGCCTCGGCCCGCCAGCTGCCCGAGCGCTGCCAGACTCCCAGCCTGGAGTGCACCAGGGCAGTGACGACGAAGGCCCTTCAACTGGCAACAATGAGGCAGCTAGTTCGGGATCCCAGAAAAAAACATCACCTACCTTCTCTCGTTATCATCAAGATGTGAAAACAGTACGTTCTTTTCAATGGCTTTAGCTAAAGCAGCCATTGTCTTATAATCTTTCGGTATAACCTAGGAAAGAGCAGAAAGTCCAATGACCACTCCATACGTTCCATAAACTGAAACAACTTCATGATTGCAACCGACATTTCAATTCGATGTCAAGCTACCTTAGGTATTTAGACAAGGCTGCTTTGAGTTCAGTTCACTTCAGTCGCTCAAATCGTGTCCAGCTCTTTGCAACCCCATGAATCGCAGCACGCCAGGCCTCCCTGTCCATCACCATCTCCCAGAGTTCACTCAGACTCACGTCCATCGAGTCAGTGATGCCATCCAGCCATCTCATCCTCAGTCGTCCCCTTCTCCTCCTGCCCCCAATCCCTCCCAGCATCAGAGTCTTTTCCAATGAGTCAACTCTTCGCATGAGGTGGCCAAAGTTCTGGAGTTTCAGCTTCAGCATCATTCCTTCCAAAGAAATCCCAGGATTGATCTCCTTCAGAATGGACTGGTTGGATTTCCTCGCAGTCCAAGGGACTCTCAAGAGTCTTCTCCAACACCACAGTTCAAAAGCATCAGTTCTTCGGCGCTCAGCCTTCTTCACAGTCCAACTCTCACATCCATACATGACCACAGGAAAAACCATAGCCTTCACTAGACGGACCTTAGTGGGCAAAGTAATGTCTCTGCTTTTGAATATGCTATCTAGGTTGGTCATAACTTTTCTTCCAAGGAGTGTCTTTTAATTTCATGGCTGCAGTCACCATCTGCAGTGATTTTGGAGCCCAAAAAAATAAAGTCTGACACTGTTTCCACTGTTTCCCCATCTATTTCCCATGAAGTGATGGGACCAAATGCCATGATCTTTGTTTTCTGAATGTTGAGCTTTAAGCCAACTTTTTCACGCTCCTCTTTCACTTTCATCAAGAGGCTTTTTAGCTCCTCTTCACTTTCTGCCATAAGGGTGGTGTCATCTGCATATCTGAGGTTATTGATACTTCTCCCGGTAATCTTGATTCCAGCTTGTGTTTCTTCCAGTCCAGCATTTCTCATGATGTACTCTGCTTAGAAAGTGCTAGTAACTCTTATAATTCTTCTTTGTGCCAGAGATAGGCTAAGAGATGAGCAGAATTCAATGCTGTCCTCGGTGGTTCTGGGGTGATGTATTTGGTCAACTATTTCTGAATAAACTGAAGAATACCTGCACTACTGTCTTGAATTGGCATCCAGTCTTGAGATCAAGAGGATGATGCGTGCTTGTGAAAATGGGTATCCCAGGGGCTACTCCTGTCCTGTTCCTTGCTTCTATGTTTGGAGGCTCTAAAATCTTGAGTACTAATTTTAAATTAAACCATGAACAGGCAAAGAAAATAATAGTACATTCAAATACCAGGAGATATTTCTTATTCATCTTTTCAAGGAGTCAGCAATATTTTTCAGTTTTCAGAGTGACATTGTTCTACACAGATCTTGAAAGTTTTCATCTAATGATTTTAAAATTATGATTTTCCACCATTTGCTCTTTTTGTTTTGGGGTATTAAACAAGGTAAAAATTCTCAGCGACTCCATTAACTCTTCCAACTCATGTTACTTCTCTGACTCTCTAGGTCGCTACTGACTTACTTCTTTCTCTTACTTCCCTGTCTCAAAGTTTTTGTCCCTCAAAGTTTTTGTAATTTTTAACCAATTATCAATGGAGGAAAAAGCAAGGGCCTATTTATAGATTAAATTATACACAAGCAGTAGAAAAAAATTGTCATTATTATGTCACAGTCCCCTGTGAGCATCCTGTAAGATAGTGGTATATAGACATTTTATATCCCCACATTGTAGTTAGTGGGAAGACTACAGGTAGTTCATCCGGCTCTTAATTTTCATGGAAGGAGATGTACAACTGAGTTTGGATATGCACTGATTTCTGGTCATTGCCTAACATGCTGGTGTTTTGTTCAGAGATTTGACAAGAAAAGGGCTGGAAAGTTAATAACAGAAATCTGGAAAGAGGCTGTAGATGAACTTCTTGAAAGAGGCACAGAACATGATAACTATGTCCTACATAAATCTGCACTAAAGTACATCCACTGCAGAGATGGATCTTGATAGCTGGTAGATAAAAACTCTTCCAGTAGATATTAGTCAGTCTCTTTTGCCAGCCTTGCTCCCAGGCCCAAGTAAAGTTGAACATAGTAGCAGGGATGGAGGCTGTGAATTGATTCAAATTTATAACGTTTCTCTTAAGGCTGATCTCTTAATGGGCACATTCCCAGGGGACTAGGGAACCAACTAGTGGTGTGTTGATTACATTAGACTCCTTAGATCATAGAGTCAATAATGTTCATTTCTGTAGGAATAGAGAACTATTCTGGGTGACATTTTTTTCCCCTGCTCTACCACTTATTTTATTTTCTTGGGC
>SJYR01001214.1:327503-338079 GCA_006410655.1 Kobus ellipsiprymnus
TAATGGTCATCTGAGTTAAATTCACCCATTCCAGTCCATTTTAGTTCGCTGATTCCTAGAATGTCGACATTCACTCTTGCCATCTCCTGTTTGACCACTGCCAATTTGCCTTGATTCATGGACCTGACATTCCAGGTTCCTATGCAATATTGCTCTTTACAGCATCGGACCTTGCTTCTATCACCAGTCACATCCACAGCTGGGTATTGTTTTTGCTTTGGCTCCATCCCTTCATTCTTTCTGGAGTTATTTCTCCACTGATCTCCAGTAGCATGTTGGGCACCTAATACCTGGGGAGTTCCTCTTTCAGTATCCTATCATTTGGCCTTTTCCTACTGTTCATGGGGTTCTCAAAGCAAGAATACTGAAGTGGCTTGCCATTCCCTCTCCAGTGGACCACATTCTGTCAGGCCTCGCCACCATGACCCGCCTGTCTTGGGTTGCCCCGCGGGCATGGCTTGGTTTCACTGAGTTAGACAAGGCTGTGGTCCTAGTGTGATTAGATTGACTAGTTTTCTGTGAGTGTGGTTTCAGTGTGTCTGCCCTCTGATGCCCTCTTGCAACACCTACCATCTTACTTGGGTTTCTCTTACCTTGGGCGTGGGGTATCTCTTCACGGCTGCTCCAGCAAAGCACAGCTGCTGCTCCTTACCTCCGACAAGGGGTGTCTCCTCCCGCTGCCCTTCCTGACCTTCAGTGTGGGGTGGCTCCTCCAGGCCCTCCTGCACCCGGGCAGCCCCCGCGCCCCTCGCTGCTCCTCCCGGTCGCTGGCCCTGGCCTTGGGCGTGGGTGACTCCTCAGGGTCAATGGCCCTGGCCTCCGGAGCGAGGTGTCTCCTCTCGGCTGCCGCCCCGACCTTGGACGCAGGGTAGCTCCTCTCAGCCGCTGCCCTTGACCTCGGATGCAGGGTAGCTCCTCTCGGCCGTTCCTGCGCCGTTGCAGCCTGGCACTCTAGGCCGCTGTCCCGACCTCAGACGCGGGGTGTCTCCTCTCGGCCTCCGCCCCGACCTTGGACGCGGGGTGGCTCCTCTCAGCCACCGCCCCTACCTCAGACTCGGGGTAGGCCTCTCGGCTGTTCCTGCACCGTCGCAGCCTGGCACTCTAGGCTGCTGCCACTGACCTCAGACGCGGGGTGTCTCCTCTCGGCCGCCACCCCTGACCTTGGACGCGGGGTAGCTCCCCTCAGCCACCGACCCTGACCTCGGACACGGTAGCTCCGCTCGGCCGTTCCTGCGGCATCGCAGCCTGGCACTCTAGGCCGCTGCCCCTGACCTCGGACGTGGAGTGTCTCCTCTCGGCCGCCGCCCCTGACCTCGGACTCAGGGTAGCTCCTCTCGGCCGTTCCTGCGCCATTGCAGCCTGGCACTCTAGGCCGCTGCCCTGACATCGGACGCGGGGTGTCTCCTCTCGGCCACCACCCCGACCTTGGACACGGGGTGTCTCCTCTCGGCCACCGCCCCGACCTTGGACACGGGGTGTCTCCTCTCGGCCGCCGCCCCAACCTTGGACACGGGGTGTCTCCTCTTGGCCACCGCCCCGACCTTGGACACGGGGTGTCTCCTCTCGGCTGCCACCCCGACCTTGGACACGGGGTGTCTCCTCTCGGCTGCCGCCCCGACCTTGGACGCAGGGTAGCTCCTCTCAGCCGCTGCCCTTGACCTCGGATGCAGGGTAGCTCCTCTCGGCCGTTCCTGCGCCGTTGCAGCCTGGCACTCTAGGCCGCTGTCCCGACCTCAGACGCGGGGTGTCTCCTCTCGGCCTCCGCCCCGACCTTGGACGCGGGGTGGCTCCTCTCAGCCACCGCCCCTACCTCAGACTCGGGGTAGGCCTCTCGGCTGTTCCTGCACCGTCGCAGCCTGGCACTCTAGGCTGCTGCCACTGACCTCAGACGCGGGGTGTCTCCTCTCGGCCGCCACCCCTGACCTTGGACGCGGGGTAGCTCCCCTCAGCCACCGACCCTGACCTCGGACACGGTAGCTCCGCTCGGCCGTTCCTGCGGCATCGCAGCCTGGCACTCTAGGCCGCTGCCCCTGACCTCGGACGTGGAGTGTCTCCTCTCGGCCGCCGCCCCTGACCTCGGACTCAGGGTAGCTCCTCTCGGCCGTTCCTGCGCCATTGCAGCCTGGCACTCTAGGCCGCTGCCCTGACATCGGACGCGGGGTGTCTCCTCTCGGCCACCACCCCGACCTTGGACACGGGGTGTCTCCTCTCGGCCACCGCCCCGACCTTGGACACGGGGTGTCTCCTCTCGGCCGCCGCCCCAACCTTGGACACGGGGTGTCTCCTCTTGGCCACCGCCCCGACCTTGGACACGGGGTGTCTCCTCTCGGCTGCCACCCCGACCTTGGACACGGGGTGTCTCCTCTCGGCTGCCACCCCGACCTTGGACACGGGGTGTCTCCTCTCGGCCGCCGCCCCGACCTCGGACACGGGGTGTCTCCTCTCGGCCGCCGCCCCTGACCTCGGACATGGGGTAGCTCCTCTCGGCCGCCGCCCCGACCTTGGACACGGGGTGTCTCCTCTCGGCCACCACCCCTGACCTCGGACGTGGGGTAGCTCCTCTCGGCCGCCGCCCCTGAGACCTCGGACACGGGGTGTCTCCTCTCGGCCACCGCCCCGACCTCGGACACAGGGTGTCTCCTCTCAGCCGCCGCCCCGACCTCGGACACGGGGTGTCTCCTCTCGGCCACCGCCCCTGACCTCGGACACGGGGTGTCTCCTCTCGGCCGCCGCCCCTGACCTCGGACGCGGGGTGTCTCCTCTCGGCCGCCGCCCGACCTCGGACGCAGGGTGTCTCCTCTCGGCCGCCGCCCCTGACCTCGGACGCGGGGTAGCTCCTCTCGGCCGTTCCTGCACCGTTGCAGCCTGGCACTCTAGGCTGCTGCCCCTGACCTCAGACGTGGGGTAGCTCCTCTCAGCCGGGCTCAGTGTGCCGGCTCGCCGCAGTCAAGTATTTTCAACACAACACTCTCACACTATCTCTGACCCACAGATACTATTGACTTTGAGTGAACAAATACTAATTAATCTCCTTTGTCTATAACTAGGCCTGCACTGAAAGGCTGGTATTTGGTTCCTAGTGAACAACCAAAGAAACAAACCAAAACCCCCTTACCCAAGGTCGCTACTGAGGCACAACTAAGTGTTCTGTGATAACTGCTCATCTCCCAAAGTAGGACAATGTGCTGCTAGTCTCACAGCCTCCTGCTGGCCCAGTTATCCCCCCTTCAGGCCAATCGCGAAGCTGGAAATGGCAGACTGGCTCTCAGAAAGAGCCAATGGACACGAACGACGCTTAAAGAGCAAAAGGGTAAAGCCCCACATGAATGAGAGGACGTCAAAAAACTGACACCACAATTCAAGACAAAAAGTACTGCCAGTCTTTCACTGCAGAACACCACCACGGAAAAGAAAATCCCCCAAACTCAAGTACTCACTGTTTTACAATCACTATAGATACTTCCTCCGAGGGCCTGTTATCTCAGAAACGTGCTCCCCGGACCCGGAACCCAGGAACAGCGCAGGATGGAGTACGGCCCACCCCGTCTGTGTTTACTACTGGGAACAGAGCACGTTCATCAGAGGAGACACTCCCGAGCGCAGGTACCTTCCGAACATAGGACGCGGCATCCTCCTCGGTGTAGACCTCGGCGCTGATGGCCCCGCGCCGCCGCCGGCCCTTCACCACGGGGTTAGGGGGCGGCGGGGAGACCTCGTCCTCCCGGGAGTCCGCGCGGCTGCCCGCTTTCTGCAGGTCCTGGGTCTGCTTCGCCTCCTCCTGAAAAATCACAAGTTCACAGAGTGAGACCCCGCACCGGCGCTCCTTACTGGCGCTCTCCTGTTCCAACGCCGGTCCTTCTCGGTCACTGCAAGTCTCTCCTTATCTACGTGAAAGTTAAGGGGCAAAGGCCAATTGTGAATGAGAGAAAATGGAGAGCCAACTTGAAGAGAAAACTCTGAAAGGTTACACTGCTCCTCAGTGGCGACAGGCGCGATACTGACAGACAGCCACTGGCACAAGGGCACGCGGCCACAGACGAGCTGTGCACGCGCGGCGGCAAAGCCAGTGATCCGCGACGCACTCAGCGGCGATGAACCGCCAAACCAACCCCAGGGGATGAGCGTGCGATCCCTGCCTCGCCCACGCAGGCCACCTAGGGGTAGCACTCAGGCACAGCAAAGTGACACAGGCAAGTCTAGACCACCAGGTTACTCCTTTAACTCAACCCGAAGTCCGTGGACCTGCCACGCCACGCCTACAGAGGGCAACGGGAACACGGGAAACAGTACCAGCGGGTGCTGAGCCTGCGGTCTTCGTGTTCAACAAATACTGGAGTGTGATGGGAACCGGGGCTCCAACTACGGCCTGACAAGGCCACAGCTGCCCTGGCAGGGCTGGAAGCTTCCTTACAAAGGGCAGGGCTTCCCTCGGTCCACCTGCTTTTAACAGCTGATTAAACCAATCCAAATGAAGCCAAGATCAACTGTTTAACAATCTTATTTTTCAGATCTAGGGCCTTAAAAAGAAATCCCCCTCAGGTCTGCAGTAGAGAATGAGCTATGACTGACGCCAAACCCGAATGAAACAAGCTGAGAACGGCGAGCTATCACCTCCTCATTCGTGACTCACTCTCCATTCTTTTCCTAAATCAGCCTAAAGTCTAAATGACAGCATTTAGTAATCATTCCTGAAAAATTCTGATAAAAGAGAATTTAAGGAGGTGGCGGCTTTTTCTCCTGCCTGGTACTCAGCTCTGCATCCGGCATCAAGACGAACCCAAGAGCACACCAGCGCGGCAAGCACCATCAAGAACCAGCGCCCCTGAGGCAAGAGCAGGGCTCACTCCCATCAGGAGGCTGTGCCTGGTGGCTTTTATTTTTCTGGAGGGAGGAACCAGCTTTATTTTTCTCATCTAGACTTTTCAATTAGAAACACAATAACAAAGGCCTATAATGAAACTAACAGGAGTGTATTTGCATATTTAGTCACAAACGCACTTACCTGTCGATCAGATGATGGAGTGTGTCTGCTGCTAGGCCTCTATTTTAAGCGTGCGCATATGTGAAATTACAGACACACACAGTCATTCACTGTACCAAAGCTTTTAGCAGCAAAATACCGGAAACCACCAAAATGGCCATCAATGTGGCGACTAAGTAACGCCCATAATTAACGTATGTCCATACAATGGGATGCCATGCGCACACTGGACACGAGTGTGAACGCCCGTATATGATGGAGCTCGGGCGGCACTCCAGGGAGACAACGGCGCAGGAAATAGACTTTTCCTTGTCATGCTGATCCACGGGCAAATATGTAACCAAATTGTTTTTTAAAAAATTTTCAGAGAAAACTCACTTCATTGTCATTCTGGTAATTACAGTAACAGGTAAGGTTTTTCTCATTCCATATTAACAGAGAACTTTAAAACTCAAGTCTCCCCAAAGTTTAAAGTTCAAGAGCATAAATGAAAATACAGATTCTACCCCCCAAGATCTGTCATTGATATTTCACAAAAAATTCATGAAAAATCTCACAGGTAACCCTTCGTTTGGAAGTACCGTCTATCTAAGGGAATTTTTATCGTCTTAGACGATTCTGAAGTGCCAAGAGCACTGCGGTCGTAACAATGCTTCCTGGGTTTCCAGCTTCAGCAGCGCTCGATGCGTCCGATCCTGAGGACGCAGAGCCAGGGCTGAGGTCACGCGTTTCTCCCGAGCAGCGTGGCACGTTCCCTCGCCCTTTTCCGCGCTGCTATCATTCTTCAGGGTCCTCACTCCTCAAAAGGGCCCTCCCAGTGCACCTACCGTCAGGACATCCCAGCACACTAAGCCCTGACTCTGCGCCCGCAGCTCACTCAACGTGTTTCCACCACCCTCCCTGCCCTGACATCCATTCCTCCCAGAGGGTGAAGCCAGCATCCCAGCCCCCTGGCGCGGGGTTTGGTCCGTGGCCTGTCCTGCCGCGCCCCACCCTCCCGTGGGGCTGCACTCTGGCCCCTGGAGCCTCTGACCGCTCTGCCTCGAAAACAGCATGCCTTGCACACGGCCGCTCCTTCCACTGAGAACAAGAGGGACGCAGCCAAGACAACACGGGCCGAGCAGAGGGCGCTGCACATGGCCAAGTGTCAGGACAGCTGGAGCAAACCGCTGCGACGCGGCGGGCACGAGAGGCTGCCACACAAGCTGGTCCCCGTGCGGCCACAGCCAAGTCCCTGACCCCTCTCTCAGCTTTCCTGCTTCCTCCCTAAAATGGTGACAGCCACCAGCCTCACACGTTTGAAATAATGAGCATAACAAAGGGTCAAGGGCTCACACAGAGCCTGGCACACAGGCGGCACTCCATGGTCAGAGCCATCACAAAGCCTCTCGTCCGCTAGTTGGCAAGGTTCACGTGAACACACACGGAGAGAGGACTCGGACCACAAACAACCGCCTGAAGGGAACTGCAGACGCTTCAATGGACCAGCTGACAGGCTTCTGGGGCGTTTCTTACTGAGCAGTTGCGGGAACCAGAAACATGAGCCCTGGTTAGCAGGGCAAAGAGGAGACAAGAGTGAGCCTGTACTCTCAGACATGCACCTCAACACCTAATGTACAAAAAATGACCTGTTCCACAGCTGAAACCCGAGTTTCTCCAACATCCGGGTATCTTTAGTCAACCCTGGCTAAAGGAATAGATGCGAGTGAACAAAAACCCACGAATTACACAACAGTGGTAAGCTGCGCCTCCTGCTCGGGGCAGAGAGGCTGACACTTCACGTCTAAAAACCCCACGTGCTCAGCGAAGCCTTTCAGGGTCCTCTCCTGCCTTCCCTGCGGTCAGTGCTCCAGCAGGGCCATCAGAGCGCAGCCCTGAGCCCGCACGCACTCCACACTCCCTATAAAAAGACACACACCTCACGCCTCACCCACCTCGTCCGCTCAGCGGGTGGCTGCTACTGGTGTGCAGAGAGAAGAGGGATCACCTTACGGTGACCGGTGACCGACTTCAGAACCAGACCTCCAGGAACGCACTTCACTTCCAAACAGGGAGGGAAGGCCCACAGCAGCCTGGCGCCACAGCGCTCCACTACCAGAAACCGCTTAAGTAAGAGAAAAACCAGACTTTCTCCCACAATTCCAAAACGCCAAGGCTGCATTCACTGGGACTGGCTGGGTTTCCCTGCTGTTTTTAATTATTCTAATCACGGTCCTAGACACCAATTTCAACAGCTTTCCAAGAACACGGGGAAAAGGGTCCAATCACTGAGCCACCCAAACGTTTTTTGAACACTAGTAAAACAGATTCTTTTACTAATTACGCTGATTGAGAAGTTGTCCAAACCAGTGGGATACAGTATAAAAGTTTCTGCAATACAACTAGATAATTAACACTCGTACACCTAAGAAAATGCCTCCCAAGTGGTACACTTCATTATGAACCACGTCATAACTTCAATGTGCGTTAAGAAAATCTGTAACTTTACCCTGCTGAAATTTCAGGAGCAAATCAAACACACTACTCAAAACGTTTAACAATCCAGACTTTCTCATTCATCATTTTTTGGAGGGGACTGAACTAAAGCACTTACTTTGATAAAAAATGACCACTTTGCTTAGAAAAGCACATACCCCATGCTTAGGTCCCACTGACACACAATAAGACTAAACAATGAGTAAAAACTGAATCTCTTTTTTCTCAAGAGGAAACAAGTCCTGACCAGAACTGTAAATAAAGTAGAATTCTGACAGCCATCAATCTTGCTCTCTCGCTCCAGTCGACTTCTGTTGGGACATATCCTACAATAAGACACACTTGGACAACTCAGAGTTTCTAAGATACTGGTCACAAGCCAGACTTGTATGCTCCAGTACAGTGATTTCAAACGTAGGATAAAGCCTATAAGTTTACTTGTTTTGCTGAAGAAAACAGCATCGAATGCTTCCAAGTACTGCAGAAGTCCTCAATTCACGCCGCTGATGTACTATTTTTATTTTTTAATTTTTACTGCAGTATAATCGATTTACAATCTTGCGATAGTTTCTGCTGACCAGTGCTGTACTACTTCCAATCAACTGAACCAACTCAGTTATTTTATTAGGTCTTTTTTATGTATTAATTAAAGCAGTTACAAGGAACTATGGCTGGAAAACCTGCTAGCCAAGTAAACTGAGCATCAGAGTAGATTTGATAAATTCTACTGGTCACAAAGCTACAAGTTACTGCAAATGCGTTACCTGCATTTCTTCCCTGAAATTCTATTTTAAATGATGATGATTATAAATAATCAGAATAGTCAGAATTCCTTTTCTTCCCAAAGACAGGGCTCGGCGACACACCCCGGCCTTGCATTTACCAACCGTGAGGGTCAGCTCGCGCCCCCATCTGAGCTTACCTTCTCCAGCTTCTCGAAGTACTCCCGGAGGAAGGCCATGGGCCTCTCGGGCCGCGCGGTGCACAGCTGCACGATGGAGTCCTTGAGCAGCGCCTGGATGTTGTGCTTCTGGACATAGAGCTCGCACTCCCGGAGGCTGCGCTCCTCCTCGCTGGCGGTGGTGCCGGAGGCCATGGCTCACTGCAGACAAGACACAGGAGCTCGGGAGAACTGCTCACACACAGCGGACGCCAAGCTGGCCCTCGCCTCAACACTCACCAGGCAACTGATCCACACAGCTTTCATTCTCACTAGGTGGATTTTTTAAATTTTAAAACAGGGAGGTGAGGGCTAGGGAGTGGAGAATGAACAGAAGGCACCTTCTGGCAGGGCAGTGCTGCACAGGGCCCAGGCCCCGAGAGGCACGGACTCGGCCGGGGTGCGAGGAGTCTCTCAGGCCCCCAAGGGAATTTCATTCAGTTCTCTTCCGCAAAGGAATCCTGGACTTGGGACGCGTGTAAAGGGTAAACAGGACAGAGAACTACAAGGCACGGCAGTCAGCGCTTGGTGAAAGCAAGGAAGCACCAAGAGGAAGGTCCGACGCCCCTTCACGTAACCCGGATCCCAGGGGGCAGGCCGATCTCACCCAGCAAACCCCGAGCACGGGCTCTGAACCAACACGGTTTAAAACACGAAAGAAACCCGGATGCGTAACAAAAGCAATTTTTAATCCCAGACTCTTTGTACCGGATTCCAGCCTTAAATAACACAATTATCCACTAGTAAAAGGGAAAATCTTATACGTTATTAATAGGAAAAAAAACACCATATAAACAGCTTAACAAGTAAATTATAAAAGATTTGAATAGGGAAGTGTTAAAACATCAAGTTTTTAACTCACATGAAGACTAAATAGATAAACTACACTTACTGAATTTTAGAGAGTTTAAACGATTCGATGTGAAGTAAACTGAACAGATGCGGTAATGGGCAGCTAACCTGAGCCTGGAATTCAAAGCTCCCTGACTTAACTAAAGAGTCACAACTGCTCTCCCTCCTAATTATCATGTAATTAAGATCAGAAGATAAAGGTGAGGTCCTGTCCACTCTGCAAGAGAATTCAGTACTAACCCACGTTTTCCAAATACAAGGGACACAAAACCAATGAGATCAAACTAAATTTCAAAAGACAAAGAAACAGCACAGTGAAGAGGGACAGTACTATGCTGTTACTCATTTTGTTTTGACAGCCTTCACGGTAAAGGTCAGTAACAGTAGACTAATTAACAGACCAGGAGAAAGTCTGTAGACACCTGACAGGCACATAAATTAAGAGAGGCCACAGAAAAAGATTCCTGCTGCTCCTTCAGAAATGAGCTCACACACACACAAAGATTACTTTTAGATTTACACCCGCCTCTTCTGCAGGTCAGACAACCGTATCAACTGAAAATACACTTCAGGATTTTCTGCATTAGAAAATAGATCGTACAGAAAGACACCAACATCGGTCACTGAGATCTGTGTTTCAAAACATTGTGGGAACATCAATACATGTTTTCAACTGACCAGAGAAACCATTCAAAGGTCAGGTTTGTGGTAGAAATGACTGGGTCCAAGAGGTGAAACTGGTTTTTTGCTTGCAACAATTTAATTTAAAAGACCAAAAAGAGGACATGGGAATTTGGCGGCATTATTATTAGAAATGCCCCGGGATTGATGCGTTCATTGTGTGAACCCCGGAAAATCCCTATTTCATGGTCTTGATTTCTTAATGGACTATATAGAGTCACTCTGCACTTGTACTCAGTTCTAACAGCCTACAATTTAGCTTTCCCTCGACCCCCGTCACTCAACTGCTGAAAAACGGACACCGCATTGTCTCTCCTAAGAAAACACTGGGATTCGTTCGTCTGGAAATTCAGTTGTGACGTTAACACAACGCTGTGTCCAAGAGATTAGATGCAAGGCAGACTGTCAGACCCTTTGGAAAATCGCTGATTCAGGCCGCGGCCAGGAGCCCTTCCTGGGGGTCATCCTCGGGGACCACGGAGACGGCTACTCCCGCGGGCTCCCCCCGGCGCGGACGCGCGCGCCCCGAGCTGGGGGCTCCCGGGGCCCCGGAGCGCAGGGGACGTGCCCCTCGCGGCTCTCGGCCCGGGCCGCGGGAGGGAGCGCCGCGGGGAGACCCCGGGGGCCGCGGGGCGGGGAGGCCGGCG
>SJYR01001214.1:346464-368925 GCA_006410655.1 Kobus ellipsiprymnus
ACTTTGGCCACCTCATGCGAAGAGTTGACTCATTGGAAAAGACTCTGATGCTGGGAGGGATTGGGGGCAGGAGGAGAAGGGGATGACAGAGGATGAGATGGCTGGATGGCACCACCGACTCGATGGACGTGAGTCTGAGTGAACTCTGGGAGATGGTGATGGACAGGGAGGCCTGGCGTGCTGCGATTCATGGGGTCGCAAAGCGTCGGACACGACTGAGCGACTGAACTGAACTCATCGGGTGGATAGTGCTACGTCATTCTCCTTTTCATTTGCAGTTCCCTAGTAGCCTATGAGATTCGGCATCTCTTGGCATGTTTATCTGCCGTCTGTGTATCCTTGATGAGGTGACCGTTAAGATCTTTTGTCCATTTTTTAATTGGATTGTTTTGTTTTCCTGTTGGTAAGAGTTCTTTGTATATTTTGAATAAAGTTCATATAATTTTCACATGTCACATTCTATTGACTTCTTTCAACAATTTCAAAGTGTAAAATCATCTGTAGCTTGTGAGCTGTACAAGAACATGTCAGGGAGCAGAGTCAACCCATAGGTCATAGTTTGTCTGAGAAGTTTGGGTTTTCTTCTTAGAACCACTCGGGAATCAGCCCACAGTCACATGCAGCGAACAGATGTGGTCTAATGCATGCTTTATCAGGCTGCCTCTGCTAAAGTGAGGGCAGGAGGAAGGTGTGTGAGCGAGCCTGGAGCAAAGACACTTATTTAGAGTTTGTTGCAGTGATCCAGGTGAAGGGTGGGGCTGGCTTAAACTAAGTTTTGATGCAGCTGAGAAGAGTGGAGCTCTAAAATCCACTGTGGATGGTAACGGCAGCCATGAAATTAAAAGATGTTTGCTTCTTGGAAGAAAAGCTATGACAAACCTAGACAGCATATTAAAAAGCAGAGACATCACTTTGCTGACAAAGGTTGGCCTAGTCAAAGCTGTGGCTTCTCCAGTAGTGTGTACAGACCTGAGCTGGACCGCAGAGACGGCTGAGCACCAAGGAACTGATGCTTTCAAACTGTGGTGCTGGAGGAGACTCTCAAGAGTCCCTGGGACTGCAGAGAGAATCAACCAGTCCATCCGAAAGGAGATTAGTCCTGAATATCCATTGGAAGGGCTGATGCTGAAGCTGAAACTCCAACCCTTTGGCCACCTGATGTGAAGAGCTGACTCACTGGAAAAGACCCTGATGCTGGGAAAGATTGAGAGGAGGAGGAGACGGGGATGACAGAGGATGAGCTGGTTGGATGGCATCACCGACTTGATGAACATGAGTTTGAGCAAACTCTGGGAGCTGGCGAAAGACAGGCGAGCTTGATGTACTACAGTCCACGGGGTCGCAAAGAGTCGGACGTGACTTAGTGACTGAACGACAACAAAGAGCTGAGTGTATTCCAGAAACGTCTAAGAAATAGGAGAGACAGAGCTCAGGCCTGACCTGGAGGATCAGAGGAGGGGAGACTCAGAGATGATCCCGAGATGTCTGCCTCAGCCCTTCCCTGAGTCAGAGGATTCGGGAGGAGCAGTGCGGGTGGGTGGGATGAGGGGCCGTGACTCATCCACGAGGGGCTGTCAGCTGTCTGCTGGTTGAAAGCTCAAGAGACAGCTAAAGGCTTTGAAATCATCAACTCATTAATTATAAAGCCATGGGCAGGAATGAAATCCCTCCTGGCTGTGGGCGTTGAGAGAGAAGCAAAGGGGAAGCAGGAGGATGGCGTGAGGAAGACCAAGAGAATAAGAGAAGAGAAGAAGGGGACCAGGAGGGATGTGAGGGAGCAGCCAGCAACCTGGGAGAGGGTGGAGGCCGCAGGAGCCGCGCGGAGCACGTGTCCAGAGATGGAAGCAGAGGCTGCCGAATAGGAGCGAGAAACAGAGTCAGGGCAGCTCACAGCGCAGGCGGGGTCCTGGGAACCACCACCAAGAGGGGAGGGGCGCTCACAGTGCCCCCACATGGACCCTGCATGACCAGCCAGCAATAGATTGCTGTCGTTGTTCAGTTGCTAAGTCAGGTGCAACTCTTTGTGACCCCACGGACTGCAGCACGCCAGGCCTCCCTGTCCATCACCAACTCCCGGAGTTCACCCAAACTCATGTCCATTGAGTGGGTGATGCCATCCAGCCATTCCACTCTGTCCTGCCCCCTTCTCCTCTGCCTTCAATCTTTCCCAGCATCAGGGTCTTGTCCAGTGAGTCAGCTCTTGGTATCACATGGCCAAAGTATTGGAGCTTCAGCTTCAGCATCAGTCCTTCCAGTGAATATTCAGGACTGATTTCCTTTAGGATGGACTGGTTGGATCTCCTTGCAGTCCATGGGACTAGAGATTAGAAATGAAACAATCATGAGGTTATCGTGCTGATTAAAGTCACGTGAAACTTGTCTCCCTGGAAAGCACAGGGAAAAGACACAGAATACGGAGGCTACGTTGTTTCTCTTAACTGCTTTTTTCCAAGAAGCAAATCCCAGCCACTCCCGCACTGTGGTTTTGGGTGTTGCCCCAAGTGGCACATTCTTGCTCAAACCTGGTTCTCAGCTCTTCCCAGAAGTCCCGTGAGTTACGCGATATATGTTCAATAAATTCATTTTCTACTCATGTCATCAAGGAATTGTTCCTTTACTTACTAATAGAACTCTGACTGATACAAGTCCCTGATCTTGTCCTGGAAAATAACAATATTAAACTCTCCAGGCTCTTATTGGATAAGTTAAGAAATGATTTGTTCATTAACATGCCATCTTCATGTCAACCGAGAAATGAAGCTGGGACCTCCCCGGCAGTCCAGTGGTTAAGACTCCATGCTCCCAGCGCTGGGCTGTACTTTCGATCCCTCATGAGGAGACTAAGATCCAGAAATTAAAATAAATAAAAATAAAAAGTAATAAGTGAATTTTAAAATAAAAAGCTTAATAAGAAAATTTTAATAAAATACCTATTAAAATAAAATTAATAAATAAAAAAATTTTAAATAAAAATTTTAAAACTTTATTTTTTAAAAAAATGAAGCCTGATCTCTCAATGGGGGGAGCCCCCAAAATCCTGGACCATCTTTAATCTGCCCCATCGAGAAATAGGGAGCTGGTGAAGGGCTTCTTTTTTCTTTTTTTGGACTATGGGATTTCTTAAAAACATTTTTAATGTGGAAGAATGCAAAAAAGGGCACTAGAAATCATCCCCAAGTCCACTACGGGGGCTACGTTGTTTCTCTTAACTGCTTTTTTCCAAGAAGCAACGACGCCATAACATCGTGAAGAATTCCCTTTCGATACCTTTGAAGCGCCGCCTTCCCAGATTCTTCATACATATCCTCACTTTTCCGCAGAAGGACTTTAAATAGTAAAGAGACATTGTTAAATTTGCATGTCGAAACATTACTTCGGCCTCAGCCCGGGGAACAGTCTGGCAGGCAGACAAGCCGGGCAGCTATCGCTGTGATGGCCCAACAGCCGCAAGGGCTCCGCTGCAGAAGGGGGTGGCGTTAGCTGTTCCAGGAGCCTCTCCACACTTGGGTTTTTGGACAATTCACGGCTTCCCAGGTGGCTCAGTGATAAAGAATCCACCTAGAATGCAGGAGAAGCAGGTTCGATCCCTGGGAAGATCCCCTGGAGGAGAAAACGGCAACCCCCTGCAGTATTTTCACCTGGAGAGTCCCACGGACAGAGGAGCCTGGTGGGCTACGGTCCGGGGGCCACAGAGAGTCAGACATGACAGAGCGACTAAACAGCAGTGGAATACTTAACTTTTAACAATACTATATAAAAGGCTTTGCAGATGCAACTAGCACAAGGCCAGTCCAGAAACAGGCTGGAGAAAGAGGCCCTTGAATGTACTTCTCACTCACACCACAAATCTACCCCAGATAGCCTGCAATTCCGTTCTGTCTTATCTCCCC
Source organism: Kobus ellipsiprymnus (assembly GCA_006410655.1). NCBI lineage: Eukaryota > Metazoa > Chordata > Mammalia > Artiodactyla > Bovidae > Kobus > Kobus ellipsiprymnus. Next base: position 350,355 of record SJYR01001214.1, read on the forward strand.
ATCAGACCTGTTTGTAAATGTGGCCTCTGTCCAGAACAGCACGGCAGAGGGAAAAACGAGCTCTCCGAGCTTCCCTGAGGAGGGCCCAGGGCGGCTCCTCGTGCGTTTCGCTGGTCCAAGCACAGCCTGGCTCAGGGAATTTGGAAACGGAGCCAAGAAGACTTAGGCCAGCCTGCGGGCCCCTGTGATCTGGTCTCTGTCGGCCCCAGATCTTAGCCCTTCCGATTCGTGCCCACATATCTTCGGGCCACTTGGAAGCCTTGCTGTTGCTCAAACAATACAGACCCATGCCCACATCAGGACTGGCTGTCCCGTCCGCTGACCCCCTGCAGCCTCCGGGCTCCAGCCCCACCCCTGCAGGTCACCTGACTGTCTTATTCCAAACGCAGCCTTCCTTCTCCTGTGCTAGCCCCATCCATCCAGTCCTATTTATTCCATATTCATCGCTGTATGACGCGTGTATTTTGCTATTTTGTCTGATCTCTCTGTAGGTCTCTCTCTCTTACTGTTTGTCTCTGTCTGTCTCTCCTCCACCCCCCCCCCCCCCACAGAGAGAGAGAGATGAAAGCTTCACGAGGGCAAGGTTTTTGCTTTGACCCCTGTTGTGCCTCTGATACTTAGAACAGCATCTGGTACATAACAGTGCCAAAAATATCTTTGAAAGAGTCCGTAACAGATGAATGAATACTAGAGAGGGAATTAGCACAGGAGAAAGACATAAAATGTTCACTAAATTATAGCTATATACCTTTCACTACACAGCAGTGTCTGTCTAAATAAATACTCCTTAATTCATTTGATTGGCCTTCATTTGAAAACTCCAGACTGTAAAAGTGAACTTGCAGATACAACGTATTTACCAGACTTCGGGAGGACAGATAGTTTTCAGTTCAGTCACTTTGCAACCCCATGGACTGCAGCACGCCAGGCCTCCTTGTCCATCACCAGCTCCCGGAGTTTACCCAAACTCATGTCCATCGAGTTGATGATGCCATCCAACCATCTCATCCTCTGTCGTCCCCTTCTCGTCCTGCCCTCAATCTTTCCCAGCATCAGGGTCTTTTCAAATGAGTCAGCTCTTTGCATCAGGTGGCCAAAGTATTGGAGTTTCAACTTCATCATCAGTCCTTCCAATGAACACCCAGGACTGATCTCCTTTAGGATAGACTGGTTGGATCTCCTTGTAGTTCAAGGGACTCTCAAGACACTTCTCCAAACCACAGTTCAAAAACATCAATTCTTCCATGCTTAGCTTTCTTTACAGTCCAACTCTCACATCCATACATGACCACTGGATAAACCATAGCTTTGACTAGATGGATCTTTGTCAACAAAGGCATGTCCCTGCTTTTTAATATGCTATCTTTGGAAGGAATGATGCTGAAGCTGAAACTCCAGTACTTTGGCCACCTCATGCGAAGAGTTGATTCATTGGAAAAGACTTTGATGCTGGGAGGGATTGGGGGCAGGAGGAGTAGGGGACGACCCAGGATGAGATGGCTGGATGGCATCACGGACACGATGGACGTGAGTCTGAGCGAACTCCGGGAGATGGTGATGGAGAGGGAGGCCTGGCGTGCTGCGATTCATGGGGTCGCAAAGAGTCGGACACGACTGAGCGACTGAACTGAACTGATCTAGGCTGGTCACAGCTTTTCTTCCAAGGAGCGAGCGTCTTTTACTTTCATGGCTGCAGGCACCATCTACAATGGTTTTGGACCCCAAGTAGTCTTAGTTACCTGTTTGTTTTTTTTTTTTTTAATTTTTAAAAACAGAACAATTTTGGGGGCCACACTGCAGAGCTGGCTTGTGGGATCTTACCCGGGATTGAACCTGTGCCCCTGCAGGGGGAGTGCAGAGTCCTACCCTCTGGACTGCCAGGGCAGTGCCCCAGATTTCTGACTCAAGCTTAATTCTGGAATAAGGGCCACCCTGTATCGTCACTTTCCTCAGTGAGCATACTTTATTCTTTGAACGTGAAGAGGGAAGGCGAGTACTTATTTATAAGAAGAAGAAAAAGAGATAAAGGAAGAGGAGAAAAGAGGGGAAGGGGAAAGGGAGGAGGAAGAGAGAGGAAGACAAAGAAGAAGGGTCTCCTTGAAATCAGGAGCCCATGTCTCCCGACAGCATAGCCCGTGATCTCCTTGCCGTCCCAGGGACTCTGAGAGCCCGGTGAGTTTCACAGGACAGTCCCCTGGAAAGGCCTAAAGCTCTCAAGACTCCACAGTCACACAGACATTTCTAAACCTCATGGGGTCTTCTCTGCCTGGTCCCAACATCAGCTGTGAAATGGATTGCAGAGGCAGCTGCTTGCTGCCACGTTGACCCATCCTCGGTTCACTGAAGCACAGGACGTGTCGGACTTGATCAATGAGCTTCAGGAATATTTCTTGAGAATCAATGGAACCAACATAATTTTTGTATCTGAAGTTCTTCAGATTTTGCAAGTATAGGAAGCTTTCCTCCCTTACTCCCCACAGCCTCTCATCTCCAAGAGCTGTGGACCCAAAGTGAGGTCTCTGCTTCTGTGGCTCAGCCGTCACCATTTTACAAACACGGAGAGGGGACTAGGGCACTTCGGTTCAGTTCAGTCGCTCAGTGTGTCCAACTCTTTGCAATCCCATGAATCACAGCACACCAGGCCTCCCTGTCCATCACCAACTCCTGGAGTTCACTCAGACTCACGTCCATCGAGTCCGTGATGCCATCCAGCCATCTCTTCCTCTGTCGTCCCCTTCTCCTCCTGCCCCCAATCCCTCCCAGCATCAGAGTNGGCCTCCCTGTCCATCACCAACTCCTGGAGTTCACTCAGACTCACGTCCATCGAGTCCGTGATGCCATCCAGCCATCTCTTCCTCTGTCGTCCCCTTCTCCTCCTGCCCCCAATCCCTCCCAGCATCAGAGTCTTTTCCAATGAGTCAACTCTTCACATGAGGTGGCCAAAGTATTGGAGTTTCAGCCTCAGCATCAGTCCTTTCAATGAACACTCAGGACTGGTCTCCCTTAGGATGGACTGGTTGGATCTCCTTGCAATTCAAGAGTCTTCTCCAATACCACAGTTCAAAAGCATCAATTCTTCACTTAGAAGGTCCTATTTCCAGAGTAAAAGATCAAAGAGGTCAAAGGAACAAGTGGTCACTGAACGAGAAATATTTTTAGAAGGCTTAACTCACAGAAGTAACAGATGTCTTCTTCCTACTCTGCCCTCCCTCTCCACAAAGTAGACCGACTGCTGTCTTAATGAACGTCATCCAAGGATAATGTGGTCACGCCGAGGTCTACGACGATATCCTTGTACAGACAGCAGAAGCTGGTCTGAGAGGTCAAGGGGCACCCAACTTTTTGTGGAATGGAAGTCAGGCACGGTCCCCCACGCTCCTTCTCCGCTGGACTTTCCTGTGACTCCAGACAAATAGAACCCCATGCAGAAGCAACGGCTGTTCTCCATGATGAGTTGGCCGGTGAAACAATCTGACTGGCAGAGAGGCAGCCCACCATCTACCCTTGAATCGAGCAAGCAAATCATAAAAGTGCAGGCTGTTCTTTGAGGCCTTGGAGAAACAGATTCACCCATGACGTCTTCATGTATTCCAGGAATTTCTTACAAACTAGGCCACTAATTTGTTCCTGTTTTGCTGTATCACGATGGAGAACACTGTCCTTTTATTTTATTGAAGTATAGTCCATGGGGCCAAAAAGAGTCAGACACGACCGAGCGACTAACAGCTTCACTTTCATAGCTGATTTACAACGTGGGGTTGGTTTCTGCTTATATCAGAGTGAGTCGGTTATAATACATGCATATTCCCTTTCACATTCTCTTCCGTTATGGCTAGTCACCGGACACTGAGTACACGTCCTGTTTCATGCGGCAGGACCTTGCTGCTCACCCGTCTTACATAAAATAGCTTGCATCTGCTCCTGCTAAACTCCAGTCTGTCCCTCCGGCTTCCCCTCTCCCCCTGGTTCCACGAGTCTATTCTGTGTTAGAGGACGCTATTCTGACGATCAGCCTTTTCTTGCTAGGTTGCATGCTGAGTCCCTTAGTCATGTTCAACTGTTTTGCGACCCTATGAATGCCCATCAGGCTCCTCTGTCCATGGAATTTCCCAGGCAAGAATACTGGAGTGGGTTGCCATTTCCTCCTCCAGGGGATCTTCCTGACCCAGGGATCTGACCTGTGTTTCCTGTGTCCCCTGCATTACAGGCAGATTCTTTACTGCTGAGCTACAAGGGAAGCAATGAGTTTTCAAAACTGATCCAAGCTGAGCATCCATAATCTGATAAAGGACGACCGTGGAAAACCCATAGCTGCTGCTGCTACGTCACTTCAGTCGTGTCCGACTCTGTGCAACCCCAGAGACGGCAGCCCACCAGGCTCCACCGTCCCTGGGATTCTCCAGGCAAGAACACTGGAGTGGGTTGCCATTTCCTTCTCCAGTGCGTGAAAGTGAAAAGTGAAAGTGAAGTTGCTCAGTCGAGTCCGACTCTTAGCGACCCCATGGACTGCAGCCTACCAGGCTCCTCCATCCATGGGATTTTCCAGGCAAGAGTACTGGAGTGGGGGGCCATTGCCTTCTCCCATAGCAGGCACATATTAAGTGCTCAATAAATATCAACCACTGTTGTCTGTGCGAGTAAATTTTCAGTCGTATGCAATCAAAACTGTTAGCGCCCTTCCTTAGCGCTTCATCTGGTGACTGGTCACTCACCTTTCAAAATTCAGCTCAAGAAACTCATTGAAGGCACTGTCCCTCTGACAGCCTGTGTCTCCCCACTGGAGCACGTGACTGTCCCCACACGGCCAGGACCTATGTCTCTGTCTGTCCCTAGCTCCCTCTACTCAGTGAGAGACTCCTTAAAATAGAGCTTCGCTCCCATTTCGTACCTTGGCCCCCACTTCTGATCTTGGGTCACATACAGACTGAAAGTGAGGGGATGGACAAAAGATTCTCCATGCCAATGGAAATCAACAGAAATAAATCCAATTCGGCTTTTATAACTTTTAGAAGACATTTTAAATGTTTTACTTATTTAAACAAACAGGAAAACTCAGGGGGTTTGACTTTTTAATTAATTTTTACTGAGTGTAGTTGGTTTACAGTGCTGGGTTAGCTCTGCGGCACAGCAACGTGACCCGGCTGTGTGCATGTATCTCCCCTTTTCTGGATTTCTTCCCATTTACGTCACCACAGAGCACTGAGCAGGGTTTCCTGTGCAGGTTTTCATTAGTTGCCTATTTTATACATAGTAATGAATATACAGAGGCCTCCCCCTTGCACAGCGGTGAAGAACCTGCCCGCCAGTGCAGGAGATGAAGAAGACGTGGGCTCATTCCCTGAGTTGGGAAGGCTCCCTGGAGAAGGAAACGGAGCTCACTCCAGCGGTCTTGCCTGGAGAATCCTCATGGACAGAGGAGCCTGGCAGGCTGCAGACCTTGGGGTCGCGAAGAGTCGGACACGACTGAGGGGCTAAGCACAGCAGACATATGTCCCTTCCAGTCTCCCAGTTCAGCCCACCCCTTGCTCGCCCCGGGGTTTCGATGTTGAAAGCTGGGGCTCTTTGGTTTTCATCTGAGGAGCTGTTGGAGAGGACTCAATGGCGATCTTCCGGAGAGGAAGCGCCGGACACCCTGCTGGCTGACTCTTCGTCACACGACCGGAGGTGCCCGTCTGCCAGCCGCCAGCCTTCTCACTATGCCTGACATCAGGAAGCTGCAGGGACCGGGCAGCCCCTTGGGCACCGCTGCCCGAGGCAGGCAGCCCTTGGCCCTCCTGTGCACAGGCACGGGCGCACACACGCGCACACACACACGCGGCACGGCCAGCACAGGATATAACCTTCTGTCAGCATCCTCTTCATTCATTAGCAAGCACACCTCATCTTTTTAAAAACAGTCACCAAAATGACAGCTGACTCCCTGCCTTTCCAAAAACTCAGCCCCAGGAAACAGCAGTTGATCCAACTTAATGCTCTACATTTGGCCGTTTTTCAGGCTTGCCGTTTTTCAGCTGAACTGAAGATCCTGAATGATAGATAGCTATGTCTCATATAAAAAGAATACTATATGATCCATGTAACAGATTCTATTTTAATACTGAGGTTTATTATGAAATCAATGATACATTATTACATTGCAGGAATGAGAGGCCAACTGTGTACTGAATTGACTTAGACATATTAATAGATACCTTCATGTATTAATATGAAAAAAAGAATACTATAAAAATGTAGGGCTTCCCAAGTGGCTCAATGATAAAGAATCTGCTTGTTATTGCAGGAATCACAGGAAACACAGGTTTGATCCCTGGGTCAGGAAGATCCCCTGGAGGAATAAATGGCAATCCACTCCAGTATTCTTGCCAGGATAATCCCATGGACAGAGGAGACGGTGGGCTACCTGTCCATGGGGTTGCAAAGAGTCAGATGTAACTTAGCAACATAGTTACTTAGCACAGTAACTTAGCATAGATGTAACTAAACAACGTAATACCAATTAAATTAGGAAAATATCTTTGTTTAAGAAAGACAGGAAACTGAGACAGATGATGAGTTCATGGAAAACTTAACTTTATAAAATTAATAATTTTTTTATTTTTAAATGACTGATCTTATAAGTAGGTCATTGAGCAAATATTTCATGACCTACTATGTGGTCAAGCATCATTCCAGATGCTGGGAGAAGACGATGCTCTCACAGACCTTACCTTCTGGATGGACGAGACAGACAGCAAATAGGTAAACAGATAAACAAAGAAGATAATTTCAGGTTTCGATAACTGCTTTGAAGGAAATACACAGGCTAATGTGATAAGAGTCCCTTCGGGGAGAAGGCACTAGAGGTCCGTAGGAAATTACAGACCTGGGTCAAGAAGCCTTAAGATCTGTACTATGTTCAGGGGTTGGGGGAACAGGAGAGGAGGAGGAGCAGCCCAGGACACGACAGTCCACGCGTCGGAGGGCACAGAGCAGTGACGCCTGGTCTTCAGTCCAGTCCAGGCGTTCAGTCGTGTCCGACTCTTTGCGACCCCGTGAATCGCAGCACGCCAGGCCTCCCTGTCCATCACCAACTCCCAGAGTTCACCCAAACTCACGTCCATCAAGTCTGTGATGCCATCCAGCCATCTCATCCTGGGTCGTCCCCTCCTCCTCCTGCCCCCAATCCCTCCCAGCATCAGGGTCTTTTCCAATGAGTCAACTCTTCACATGAGGTGGCCAAAGTATTGGAGCTTCAGCCTCAGCATCAGTCCTTCCAATGAACAAGTTCTTGGTGTGCGTCAAATCTGTTTTTAAAAAGCACCTCTCCCACCTCTGCCTGGGAGTTGCTGAAGCAGGATTCTTTCAAGAGCTCAGGAGAAAGTGATCCCGTCAGGAATGCCACTGGGTGGGCATGTGGATTTGCCCTGAATGTCAGAACCAGGCAGGGCATTCCAGAGAGCGAGGTCAGACCGCGGTCACCTGCAGATAGAGGCTGACTTAAAGCACCAAGTGTGGGGAGAGAGCAAAGGAGAGAAGAACTGCCAGCCTAGGAAACTGCCACTGTCCGTAGTTTAAGATGCATTTTGTTGACTCGATGTCTTCAGTAACCTCCGCAGCCAAACTTCCACAGGAAATTGGAGTCCCACCAAAGGATGCTTCCAACCTCAGAGGAATCATGAAACATCCAAATCACGCCCACTCCGGGTATGCAGCCGTGAAAACTCACAGTTGTGTTTTTGGAGAACACACCAGCTTTTTACTCCCTGCACATATTTGCAAGCAATAAGGAAAACAGGTGACCTGTGGGTAATTAATAGCCACCAAAATAAGCCCGGGCACTTAGTCTCAGCTGATGAGCGTCGGGCAGTTCCTGTTTCCATTTATAACGGAGGCTCTCACTCGTCAGCAATGTGTGACTTAGAGCTGCCACAGCCAGCTAAACACACAAGCCAGCTTCCCTTCCGACAGTGTAACTGAAATTAAAGGCATAGTCCAGACATCAAACCAGGACATTGCATTCTGGTTCTCCGGCCCCTGGCCTGTTTTCCATCCCAGGTTACCTGGTCTCATGGCTTCAGCTACTTCCTCTCCACCGTTGATCCGGTTCTCGCTCTCTCTCTCCCTCCCTCCCCCAACCCTATCTCTCTCTTTCTGTCTTTCTCTCTCAATCCCATAAATCTACTCCGTGCCCGGGACACAGGTATCAGTTGCCGCTGATGTCACCCGCATCTTTGGTTCAAAGGAACCGAAGGCTCTGGTTCCCAGTGCAATTTCCCCTCCTGTATCAGCTGTGATTGGTACCACATTTCATCCTAACATAGAAACCTGCAGAGCGGAGATCCTAGGCTGAGCCCAAGCTGGGTTCGCACAGCCAGGCTTATCTGAAGATCCTGTCCCAGCATATCCAGAGGACCAGCGGTGCATCAGGAGTTAGCCAGAGAATAAAGACCAGAATGAAACGAACAGGCCAGAGACGGCAGCCCAGGATCTGCTCACATACTGATCCCTCGACGCGGCCCCATGGATTCACCTCTGAGCCTGTGTGTTGAAGCTGAACGAATTTCTATTATGACACAAAGTTTTGTAGCCCAGAGCATGGCCCAGAAGAGACATGAAGACCTTGAGAAGAAGAGACATGAGAATACAGGAGACTGCATTCCCAAGGAAGGATGAAGATGAACTGAAAAGGGGCCTTTTACAGAAATATCAAATGGAATGCCAAGAACATCTGCAAAGCAAGAACAAACACACAGCTGAAATTTTCACAAATCGGAAGCATCCGAGGTTGACAGAGACGGAAAGGAAGAAGCCGCTAAGACGCACCAGCAGAGCTAGAATGCGGCAGCCTCTGGCTGTGGAAAATCAGCTCCAGAGGAATTAGCCTGAGGCCCCCAGGGGAGCCAGGAACAGCCCTCCGAGCCCCCAGCCCCCTGCCCACTCTTCGGGAGCACGTTCACAGGCAGATTCACAGCGCTGCTCTGTCCTGTCCTCCCAACACCAGAATTCCCTGCTGAACGTCCCTGCAGACCAGCCGGGTGAAGGGATGCGATCAGTGAGGCCAGCCTCTTCCCGCCCACAGGGCCTTACAGCAGCGGCTTATCTAAGCGCCGAGCATTTGGCAGGCGGGGGACTGGGTTTTATCAGGAGATCTTGGCCACACGTTTCTGCAGCCAGCAGATCTGATCAGTGAGGGGAATGGAAACCCATGGAAACTCCCACTTGGTGAGTTACCATCATCCCGTGGTCGTGCCGACTAAGGTCCATCTAGTCCAGGCTATGGTTTTCCCAGTGGTCATGTATGGATGTGGGAGTTGGACTGTGAAGAAGGCTGAGCGCTGAAGAATTGATGCGTTTGAACTGTGGTGCTGGAGAAGACTCTTGAGAGTCCCTTGGACTGCAAGGAGATCCAACCAGTCCATTCTAAAGGAGATCAGCCCTGGGATTTCTTTGGAAGGAATGATGCTGAAGCTGAAGCTCCAGTCCTTTGGCCACATCATGAGAAGAGCTGACTCATTGGAAAAGACTCTGATGCTGGGAGGGATTGGGGGCAGGAGAAGGGGACGACCGAGAACGAGATGGCTGGATGGCATCACGGACTCGATGGACGTGAGTCTGAGTGAACTCTGGGAGTTGGTGATGGACAGGGAGGCCTGGCGTGCTGCGGCTCATGGGGTCGCAAAGAGTCGGACACGACTGAGCGACTGCACTGAACTGAACTGAACGTGGTCGTGCCAAAGCAGCCTGGGGGCCCAGACCATGTGACACCGAGAAAGTAGAAGAATTATTCCCTGTTTGGGGTCAGCAGGATCTCTCACTCTGGGGTGGATCCAGACGCATCCACTCAAGCCGCAGCCTCGTCCAGCGCTGGTTGCCAGAGGCTAATGACGTCTGCACGCTAAGTCACTCCAGTCGCGTCCGGCTCTTTGTGACCCCACGGACTCCTCTGTAGCCCCTCCTCCTCCACTGTAGCCCGCCAGGCTCCTCTGTCCATGGGATTCTCCAGGCAAGAATACTGGAGTGGGTAGCCATGCCCTCCCTCCTCCAGGGGATCTTCCCAACCCAGGGATTGGACCCAGGTCTCCGACATTGCAGGCTTATTCTTTACCATCTGAGCCACTGGGAAGCCCTCTCCAATGGGTACACCAGACACTTCAGTGGGATGCAGTGTCTCAGCTTTAGACTTGAGGACCTGTGCAATAGGGAGTACACTGCTCTCTGCTCCTACCACCCGGCCTCTTCACATTTCATAAGCACTTCCGTTCCTTCTTCCCAGAAGGCTTTTCCCCATGTGGCTGCAGAAAACCATCCCCTCCCCTCCTTCAGGCCTTTTGCAAATGGAACCTTCCAGGAGGGCCTCCCTGTTTTCACTCCATGAAACCCACCTCCCCTGACTCTTCCAAATGCCCTGGTCATTGCTTAATTTTTCTTCTGAGCACTCATTACATCTAAGTTACTCTCCACTTTATTATTTTTTTTTTCCTTTATGGTCTCTCTGCCTATGTGGGCATGTGCTTTTTTTTATTATTTTTAAATTTAATTTTTATTTTATATTGGAGTATACTTGATTTGGGCTTCCCTAGTGGCTCAGAGGTTAAAGCGTCTGCCTACAATGCGGGAGACCTGGGTTCAATCCCTGGGTCGGGAAGGTCCCCTGGAGAAGGAAATGGCAAGCCACTCCAGTACTCTTGCCTGGAGAATCCCATGGGCGGAGGAGCCTGGGGGGCTACGTCCATGGGGTCGCAAAGAGTCGGAGACGACTGAGCGACTTCACTTCACTTGAATGCTTGATTCACAATGTTGCATTCACTTCAGGCGTGCAGTAAAGGGCTTCAGTTCCACAAGCACCTGCATCTAGTCTTTCCCACGCTCTGTTCCCATGCTGGTTATCACAGAATATTGAGCGGCGTTTCCTGCTCAGTACAGCAGATCTTTGAAAGGGAAAGTGGCTCAGTCGTGTCTGACTCTTTGTGACCCCATGGACTATACAGTCCGTGGAATTCTCCAGGCCAGAATACTGGAGTGGGTCCCTTCTCCAGGGGATCTTCCCAACCCAGGGATCGAAACCAGGCCTCCCGCATTGCAGGCAGATTCTTTACCATCGGAGCTCCTGGGGAGGCCTGCAGTGGTCTTTGCCGGTCGTCTGTGTTCCATGTAGCAGTGTGCATCTGTCAGCCTCAGTCTCCTGTCTCATCCCTCCCCGCTCCCTTTCTGCTTTGGTAACCATAAGCTTGTTTCCTATGTCTGTGAGTCAGTTTCCACTTTGTGAATAAGATCACTGTATCACTTTTAAGATTCCACACCTAAGTCATGTCCCACGATAGCCGTCCTTCTCTGCCTGTCTTGCCATCCACGGTGCCGAAAATGGCATTGTTCCATCCTTTTTATGGCTGAGTAGTATTCCACTGTATATATGTGCCACATCTTTGTCAGTTCATCTGTTGATGGACATTTAGGTTGCTTCCATGTCTTGGAGAAGGAAATGGCAACCCACTCCAGTATTCTTGCCTGGAGAATCCCATGGACAGAGGAGCCTGGTGGGCTACAGTCCATGGGGTTGCAGAGTCGGACACGAGTGAGTGACTTCACTTACTTACTTGCCATGTCTTGGCTCTTATAAATAGTTCTGCAATGAACATTGGGGTACACGTATCTTTTCAAAGTATAGTTTTCTCCAAATATATGCCCAGGAGTGAGATTGCTGGGTCATATGGTAGTCTTCTTTTTAGTTTTTTAGGGAACTTCCATACCGTTTCCATAGTGGCTGTACCAATTTACGTTCCCACCGACAGTGCAGGAGGGTTCCTTTTCCCTGCACCCTCTCCACCACTTATGGTTTATGGACTTTTTAATGATGATCATTCTGACCAGTGTGAGGTAATACTTCTTTGTAGTTCCAATTAGCATTTCTCTAATATGAATGGTTAGCAACGTGCAGTGTCTTTTCACATTCCTGTTGGCCACCTGTAAGTCTCTCTTGGAGAAATGTCTATTTAGATCTTCGGTCAGGGATTTTCAAACACTTTGCCCTGTGGGGTGTCCCCAGGGCTGGAACTGTGGCAGGCACGTGATACAAATTTGTCAAGTGAGTGACTAGGCAAACCCCTCCCAACAGAGAGAGTAGGGAGTGAAGCCCACGTTTTCAATGCATACCCCGTGAGGAGGTTTGGGGAGAACCTCGGGGCCTCTTGCTCCAAAGCTTTAGAATCAAGTCTCCAGATCTCACTCACGGCTGTCTTTCCTTCAAAATCCAGCCCCCAGCCTGGAATGGAAGACTTCAGGCCACTAGATGGCGCCGTTCACCAGGCATTGTTGGACGCTGTCATCCTGGAGTCCTGGGACTTCTGAAGTCACCTTCTTGGAGAGGATGAATTCCAAGGAACGTCCCACCCCCTAGGCCATCTCTCTAGACCAGCCAGAAACCCGGAGTCCCACCGCATCACTTATCAACTAGCCACCCCACCACGGAGCGCAGATTACCCTTTGATGGGAGCAAAAGATGTTTTTAGTGCAATCGACCCCGGGTACCCCCAGGAATTGGTTCCAGGAAACGTCCCCATATCAAAGCTGAATTCCTTAGGGACTTCACTGGTGGCCCAGTGGGTAAGACTCCGCACTTCCCCTGCTGAGGGCACAGATTCTATCCCTGGTTGGGGAACTAAGATCCCACATTCTGTGCAAGGCAGGAAAAAAAAATCAAATCTCTTACATAAAACAGCATGGTATTTGCACACAACACCTAGGCACACCTCCCACACACTTTAAACCATCTCTGCATCACTTGTAATACCTAATATGATGTAGTGTTAGCGTCAGACACGCTCAGTCACGTCTGACTCTTGGCAACCCGGTGGACCTAGCCCACTCGGCTCCTCCGTCCACGGGATTTTCCAGGTGAGAACACTGGAGGGGGTTGCCATTTCCTTCTCCAGGGGATCTTCCTGACCCAGGGATCGGACCTGCATCTCCTGTGCCGCAGGCAGATTCTTTACCGTCTGCGTCCCCCGGGAAGCTTGATAAGGTGTAAGGGCTATGTAGATGTTTACTGGCAAGGTAGAGTCCAAGTTTGCCTTTTAGAACTGGAATTCACTTATTTATTTTGAGATTTTCGATCAAAGTATGGTTGAATTCATGAATGCGGAATCCACAGATACGGAGGGCCCGCTGTCCTTCGAGTGATAACCCAGGGAAGGTAAGTAAAGCTGTGAGCCTTTTAGAAAAGCGGCAGAACCCCGCGCCTCCCCTTTGAACCTGACCTCTGGCCTTCGGGGCACAGGCCTGCCTTTCTCTTTCTACCCTGCCTCCTTAGAGAATGGCTGAGGGGTCTGGATTCCAACTCTGGTTCTGGCCTCAAGTCATGACCGCGCGAGAGGCATGGTGAAACGGAGCGAACAAGTCTGACCAAGTGAACGTCTCCATCACAACCTGCCCCCGGACCCCGAGAGGCTGACCCAGCATGTCTCCACCTGGTTTACACAGCTGCACGATGCAGGTAAACCCCTGGACAGGAGGGATGCCGTGGCATTTACTGAGATGCTTCTAGCCAAGGTTTCTATAAAGCATTGTTTCCATTTGCAGATGCCACCTGTATCTGTGCGCTAACACTGAAGTCGGGGTGGCTGACTGATGAACCCAAGTCTGTGATCTGGCTGGTCTTCAGAGGCCCCAGTGAACAGAAACTCCGTGACTGAAGCCCCCTGCATTGTCTTGAATGGTAGACCATTAGCTCAAGGCTTGTCTGTAAACAGAGGCATAGAAAGCTACCGACTTCATGAATGTCAGTTGATCAACACTGTTTATGGAGAACCTGTGATGTGTTTTGGTGTTTTAGGAAGATGGTTCTGGAAGCCAAAATATGGCAGATTAGGGAGGGAGGTGAAAACAAAGGTACCCCTTCTTCAGTGACGTATCATTGTTTCTTTCCCTCGAGAGGAAATACACACATCAAGGATTATTAGACAGGTTGTTAGATTTTTGCTCCTAGTTGTCCCTTTATGTAACCAATAAAAGCGGAAATAATGGTTCCATTTGGGGAACAAAGGTACATCCTAGGGTCTGTTCACTCACTGCAGCCACACTCTCGTACACAGATGGGGCCCATGTTGAGTAACACAAAAGTCCAGTTTTGCCCTGACTGGGGACTTCCTGATGGCCAAGCCCAGGGGACCATCTCCTTTCCCAGAAGTCACCCTATATTCCAGCGTGTCCTCCCCTATTGAGAACTGTGGGACTGACTTCCTGAGCTCCTTCCACACTGTGAGCCATCACCCTGCCCTTTCCTCGCCCCCCAAGGCTTACCTGCTCTCAGGGCTCCTCCTCTCCTCTTTAACCACAGACTACCGCATACATTTATCCATCGTGGGTCTATTCTTTCCCAGCTCTCATTCAGTGTCGAAACACTTCAACCAGAAGAGAAAAGGGAGATCGTCTCCCGTGACATGATTTTATAAAAATAGAACGGATTTTATAAAAAGCAGCAGCCAGGAGTGGTACTTACTCACCTAGTAATCACTCTAATTATAGACAGTTGGGTGTCACGGCCAACCATGTTGGGTGTCCGGCCGGTTGCATCAGACAGGATGTCTCATTTCCAGCTTCCTCTGTTAATGCCCTGCACACGCCCTGGTCAGCATCTTTCAATTACAACCTGATTGTTACACAAATAGGAAGTCCCATTTGCTGAATTGTGGCCTGCAATTTTATCTTACCAAGGATGTTAGATTTTCAGACCCTGGCTTGGTCCTCCCAATCTTCTGCTGAGGTATGTTTCCCTAGAGAGAAAGGATATTTTGTCCGGGAAAAGATGGACCGTAGGAGTTCTAATTGGAGAAAAAGAGAAAAGGTCAGACTCCTGTTCCCATTTCAGTAAACTCTGTGCTCTCTCCCTCCCTCTCCTCCAATATTCCTTTGCTTCTGTTACTTGGCCTTGAAAATGCTGTTCCAAGAACATGCAAGGATTAACATGCGTAAGCGAGGACTTCCCCGGGGTCTCGTGGTTAAGACGCGACCTGTCAACGCAAAGGTTGCAGGTTCCGTCCCTGGTCAGGGAGCTGAGACCCCACACACCTCGCAGCCGAAAAGCCAAAACATAAAACAGAAACAACACTGTAACAAATTCAGTAAAGACTTCCAAAGTGTCCACATCAAAAAACAACTCTTTAAGAAAAAAGATGCCCTAAGTCAAGATCTAAATCAGGAGTTTCCACTCACACAGAAACTACACAGGAACTAGAACTTGGAAAAAAAAACAGCCTGACGGTAAATGAATTCAGCACCTCTGAATTTATTTATAACCTTTCCCTTGGCTTTTTATCCAAATGGGTTTCTGGGATTTTTTTTTTTAATTTGAGGGTGGAACCTCTCAAAGTGGCACCTTCTGTCTCTCACAGAAGTCACAAACTGGCTGCACAGACCACATCCAGCCAGCGGATGCGTTTAGTTTGGCTCACAGTGTTTTTCAAAAAGAAGAATTCATTGTCAGCATTTACAATTTTTACATAAAAATATAGGTTTCTATAAAACAAATATTTCTATATACCTTGACGTAAGATACAGATTTCTGTAGTGTCTTGGAAAAAATAAAACCAGATGAGGCCGCCCTGGGACGTTGTGCCCACGTGGTACCTGGCGGGTGGTGACCCGGTAGGAAACAGATTAGGCAGAGCGTCCGCAGGAAAACGTGGAGCCGGGAGGGTGAGCAGCCTTCTTCTGTGTCCGCATCTCTAGATCGGAGCCTTGATTCTGACGAGCATCCAGCCTACCTCCCCAACGTGCCTGAACCTGAGTGCCTCTTGCTAAACGCCTGCCTGGTGGTATTTAGGGGGCGTCTGGTCTCTGAAGGCAGCAGAGTGGCCTCCTGGCCATGCGGTGGCTGGTGGCTTAGTCACTGAGTCGTGTCCTGCTCTTGCAACTCCACGGACTGGAGCCCCCAGGCTCCTCTGCCCATGGGATTCTCCAGGCAAGGATACTGGAGTGGGCTGCCATGGAATTGGCTTTAAATCTTCCCTCTTCTTCCCAACTACCCCCACCTCCCCATCAGCCACTGGGTCCTGAAGCTTAGGCTCTCAAAAGTCCCCTGGACAATGAGACGGCACCTAAAACATAGCTACTGTGAACTGAGACATGCAGGAAGTGAAAAGGACACACGGGATGTTTTTAAAAGATTGCTAGTTTATTTTTGATATTTGTTAATCTATATATTTGGCTGCGCTGGATCTTAGTGGGATTTAGTTCCCCGACCGGGGAACAAACCTGGGCACCCCCTCCTGGGACCTCAGAGTCTTAGCCGCCAGACCACCTGGGAGGTCCCAGAAACATGGGATTTTAAATACTTATGCTAAAAAACATGACAATCTAAACTGACTGATCAATCATTTTACGTGGGTTACTTACTAAAATGATCTTTTTGACATACTGGGTTAAATTTAATAACATTTAAAGGGTTAAATATTATTAAAACTAACTTGCCCATTTTTCTTTACTCTTTTTAACAAGGTGGGGTTTCAAAAAATTTAAATGGCATATGTCTCAAAAATTTTAAATTACATTTGGGGTTCACACCTGTGGCTCTCATTTCTTTCTGTTGGAGAGCGCTGCTTCAAAATAGCCCTTAGTGTGACGAGATGAGGGGCTAATTATATCTACAATGGCAGTCATATTACAATACATAAATGCATGAAATCAACACGTTGTAAACCTTACAATATGTTGTAAACCTTAAATTTAGACAATGTTTTATGTCAAATATATTACAGGAAAAAACATCTCTTGGGTTTGTCCTAACTTTGCCCCCATTCTAGAACCCACTTTCTCACTTCTTTCACTCCTAAAATTTCACCTTAGTCTAGGCTTTTCCCCCTTCTAATCTATTTTGCACACCCTGGCCCAGTTTATCTGCCTAAAACACTGCTTTTATCATGAAACACTCCTGCTCAAAAACTAACACCAGCTCCCATCTCTACTCCATCAAGTCCAAATTCTTGGCAATAATAAGACTTTAAAAACCTCCTGGGCACATTATGTGATTCTCCCAACAACCTCACACCTAGCATGCCATATTTTTTGGTTTCTAAATAGAACAAAAAGGGCTGCAGCATTTGCCTGAGCTGGGAGGTGAGCCGGAAATCAGCTCTGAGGTGAGAGGTTACAAGGATGATTCAGTTAAACCATCCAAGCAGCAGCTGCCTCCCTTACAACAATTTACACAACACCTTGCATTCAACTAAAGAGCAATCAACATCTGGCCACCTATGAGCTGAGCTATTTTTACATCAGCTGAGAGAAAGAATAATAGCAGTGAAAGAAGAAACTGTTATATTTGCATTTCAGAAAAACAAAACTGAAAGTCAGCCAGAAAAGCTTAAGAGAAGAAGCCCACTTCGTTCACTGTTTCAAAAACTATATATATAGCTTTGTCACCTAATAGAAAAATTGAAGTATGCCAGTTTGAATGCTGTGGCAAGACAACAATAGAATACCATTTCATCTCAAAACTGGAAAAGCCTGAATTAAAAATTGATCAGTAATTATATAAAGCTAAAACTAGCAGACCTGCTGATTCATAAGCTGTGTTGGTAAGTCGATGGCAACATGTATTTAGGTTGGGAAGAGAGACCCTTTGTCAGGACTCACCTCCAATTACCTGAGTTTTTACTGTGCTGTCTACAAAACTCCATCCCTTTCATTAAAAACACTATGCTACACACATTTTCTTTCGGGTTTTTTTTATCAGCTACAGTTCAGACAGGTTTTGCCAAATAGTGTCTAGCAAAGTCGTTTGGTGTACGGGTCTTGAAGTCAGGCAACTCCACATTTTACCATTTACTGTGTTATTTCAGACAGAGCTGTGGCAGCAGTTCTCTGCTTCTGTTACAGCCTGTCTAAACTGGGCATAATCATACTTTCTTCACAAACTTTTATAAGAATTCAACGAGATACAGTTCATTGTTAACATAGCTCTGGACCTGCGGTAAGAGTTGTAACGGCGGGACACGGGATGAGACAGCCCCTTATCTGTCCGGCCTCAGCACCCTTGCTAGAAACAGTTTCCAAGCAGCTCGAAGACTCCAGAAGAGGGTGGGGCCTTAGCGTCCAACGCGCGCCCCTAAACTTTCAGTTTAATAGCCGGGGCGTCGGGTGGGGTGAGGCCGGCGCGCCAGCCCGTCTGCTTCGCCGCGACCGCGACGCAGACGCCGTACTGGATTCACCCCGCAGGCCGGGCCCAGCTGCCGGGTCTCTCCCTTCCCGCGCTCCGCCCCGCCGCCCCCGCAATGAAAACACCACCACGTGGCCTGCAGCCGTTGCGTCACTCTCCTCCACCCAATGGCAAGCCGTGCCTCGGAGCTGGGGGCGGGTCGCCAGCGGGGTGGGTTCGCCCACCGCCGTCGCCCGTTGGCTAATCGTGAGCCGCCCTGTGGGCTCTCCACCAATGGAGGCCGGCGGTGGGACCCCGCCCTCTCGGTGGCAGAGTCAGCTGGTCCGGCCGGAGGGCCGGGGCGGGGCCTGGAGGGCCGGGGCGGGGCCTGGCTGGCCCGGGCGGGGCCTGGGTGGGCCCTGGCTGGGGTAGAGAGTCCCGGGTGGGCGGGGAAGGGGCGGG
>SJYR01001214.1:376262-403432 GCA_006410655.1 Kobus ellipsiprymnus
GCCACACGAAGCCGCGCCAGATGAACGTGTACCACTTCAAGAAGGGCACAGAGATCTGCAACTACAGCTACTCCGGCAACATCCTGTCCATCAGGCTGAACCGGCAGGTGGGTGGGGGCTCCAGGGGCGGGCGAGCATCCCTCGGTCGCCAGAACGAGGAGGGGCTTGAGCGCCTCTCGGGACCGTGACCGCAGGCACCTGCTCTGCGGGTGTAAGCCCCAGCCCCGGGCTGAGTCTGCTCCACGCACTCCTCCCGGTGGCCGGACCTCCCCAGCCCTCCCACCTGCTGCACTTTCTTGAACGTTGGCCACGGGCTGGGTGAACGCTGTCCCCCCGGGTCCAGGCTGGGCTCAGAAACCATCTCGTGAGCCCCTGCAGGGGCCTTAAACCAGAGGGACACCTGTCTGCTTTGGGGCCCAGATGGGGGCAGTCCTTGCAGGTTGGCGGCCATGCCTCTCAGAGTAAGTTCTTTCAGAGAAAGTGTGGCCCTTCCAGGTGAGCAAGGCCTTTCCTGAGGGCCGGGAATCGAGTCCAAGGCAGGAGGACGCCTGAAGATGTTTCTGGCGGTGTAGGGGCTTCCCTGGTGGCTCAGACGGTAAAGAATTTGCCTGCAATCCAGGAGACCTGGGTTCAATCCCTGAGTCAGGAAGATCCCCTGGAGGAGGGGATGGCAGCCCACTCCAGTGTTTTCGCCTGGAGAATCCCATGGACAGAGGAGCCTGGGGGCTGTAGCCCGTGGGGTTGCAGAGAGTCGGACACGACTGAACCACCAACACTCCCACTTTCTTTGCTGGACGAAGCCTTAGTGCTATCTCAAATGTGCAATGCACATTCTTTTACAAATTACAAGTTCCTGTTAAATAAGCATGTGGGGTGTTAGTCAAGTTTCCCTTGAATTATTAGATTTTAAATCCTATTAGGGGGACTTCCCTGGTGACCCAGTGATTGAGACTCCGCAGTTCTAACGCCAGGGGCCCGGGTTCAATACCTGGCAGGGGAACAAGGGTCTGACACGCTGCAGGAAACACACCCCCAGAAATAAAAACAAGTAAGTAAATCCAGGAGGGCAGCGCCTGTGCCCGTTCTGCTCACTGTCGTAAGACCTGGCAAGAAAGACAGTGCTCAGTAGGGAGATGCTCAGTGAGTGTCTGTCTCCCAGCTGCCTAGTAGATACATAAACAAACAAACCGGTTCTTTAGATGACTAGGCAGACCTGTCTGTTAGGTGAATATCGTGTCTCTTTGCGACCCCATGGATTGCAGCCCAGCGGGCTCCTCTCTCTGTGAAATTTTCCAGGCAAGAGTGCCGCAGTGGGTTGCCATTTCCTCCTCCAGATCGTCCCCACCCAGGGACTGAACCCACGTCGCCCAGGTTTCCTAAATTGGCAGGTGGATTCTTTCCCACTGAGCCACCGGGGAAGCCCATTAAACACGAAAACAAATAAATCTGTTTTTTTGTATGATGAGGGAGACCTGTCCATTCACTTCCATGGTCCCAGGATGCTGGAGGCCATTGCCCTCACCAAGGACATCGCTTTCCCCTTTGTACCTCAACTATTAAGTGCTTAATTTTTTTTTCTTTTAACACATGAGACAAAGTGCTGTCTTAGGTTTGTGAGAAGGAAGTGATGGTTTCTTTGGGCTGATCCACTGCTCTGACTGACTATCTCCTGAAGGCCAGGGTGGCAGAAAGTGGCCTGAGAAATAGAATATGGGGGTCTTAAGTGAGGAGTAGCAGAAGATAAAAAAGATAAACCCGGGTTCCTGGCAAGGGAGAAAAAGGCAGTTTGGAAGTTGTTTTGTTTTGTTTTGTTTTTTACTTGAAGTCTTTTAAGCACAATTCTTGGCTCTGGGGCTCTCTCTGATATCTACTGGTTGCACATTAAATTTCTTGGCAGAGCACTTTGTCTTGGCATATGCTGATAGCCAGGGTATAAATCTTAAGACTGTTCAGGCAAATGTCCTTGCAAGATCAGAACCCTCAAATGGTATCCATGATGCTCATTTGTATAAGGTCTCACTTGCTCACTCTCCCATATTTTCATCAGCAAATGGGGCCGGTAAACTTTGCTGCCGGCCTCTCCTTAATAGAGCACTCATTAACTTCAGAGCTCCCGTCCCCCACCTCCTAAAGAACACCCCCGTGCCTAGAACTTCGCGCTGTCTTGGCCAAGCCAAGCGGACCTCGGGCCAAGCAGGGCCCTCTCCCTTTAATGTTTCCTCTGCTGAGAGACGATCTGAAACAAGTCTGGAAAGTCTTCAGGGTTTGCTTTTCTTAAAAATGTTCAGATTTGGCAGAAACAGACTTAGAGAACGAACTTATGGTTGCCGGGGGGAGGGTGCGGGGAGGGGATGGCTAGGGAGCTTGGAATGGACCGACAGACGCGGCTCTACTTAAAACGGATAACAAACTGGTCCTGCTCTTGAGCACAGAGGCTTTTGCTCAGTGTCACGTGGCAGCCTGGACGGGAGGGGAGTCTGCGGGACATGCGCGCGCGCGCGCGTGTGTGTGTGTGTGTGTGTGTGTGTGTGTGTGTGGCTGAGTCCCTTTGCTGTCCGCCTGATGCCATCACAACATTGTTTGTTAACCGACTATAAGTGAGTGTTAGCCGCTCAGTCGAGGCTGACTCTGACTCCACGAACTGTAGCCCTCCAGGCTCCTCTGTCCACGGAATTCTCCCGGCAAGAACACTGGAGTGGGTTGTCACTCCCTTCTCCAGGGGATCTTCCTGACCTAGGGATTGAACCTGGTCCATCTGCGTTGCTGGCACATTCTTTGTCACTGAGCCACCAGGGAAGTCCACTGGTTACAAAATTTAAAAAAAAAATTTTTTTTTAAGATTTTTTTAAAAAGGCAAGCATAAGTAAAATTCCTCTTTAATCTGTGTATAGAGAAGAGTTTTTCTAACAAGAGCCAAAATCAATAAGAGACTGATAAATCTGAGAACAACGTTCAGGTTTGGGGCGTCACTTTTGGTTTAGGGGGGCAGCCTCAGCCTGTTCCCTGCCGGGCTGGGGTCCCGCCCCGCCCCCGGAGGGTGGGAAGAAAGGGCGCTGCTCGTCTGTGAAAAAGGGGGCTGCTCGTCTGTTTCACTGGGTCCTCAGGCAGCGCAGCTCCTTTCTGAAAAACGGGGAAAGTCCAAGATTTGTACAGGGAGTTAAGAGGAAAGAAAACCCCCATTTTCCTCTAAATCTGGGTAAAAGGAAGAAAATTGTGTAATTGTGATTTTTCATTCTTCGTGGCTCTTGATCCCCTAACACTAACAGAGGAAGCGTGCTCTGTGGAGTAAAGGCAGTGACCCCGACATACCTGGGCTTGTAAACATCCACACTTCTTTGACCATCTGTTCCAAGCGACCCTTGTGGTCCGGACGGGGAGTGACTGGATGGATGCTGCTGAGAGCAGGCTCTATAAATCATTTCCTAATTACTTAGGATAAAAAGCGCTTTTCTTCTAGAACCAGGGTGACAGGCAGTGAGCTGAGCTGGAGGCCAGCCCCGGGTTCCACAGAGACCGTGCGGTTAATGAGTGAAAGTCACTCGGCCTTGTCTGATTCTCTGTGATGTCCAAGTCTTTGTTGACCCCATGGACTGTAGCCCTCCGGGCTCCTCTGTCCCTGGGATTTCCCAGGCAAGAACACTGGAGAGGGTTGCCATGCCCTCCTCCAGGAGATTTTCCCAACCCAGGGATCGAACCCCAGTCTCCTGCTCTGGCAGGTGGACTCTTTACCATCAGAACCACCAGGGAAGCCCACTGGTTTGCAATGGAGCACAGAGCCCTCTAGTCAAGCCACAGTAAGTGCGGGAAAATGGCAAAGCGCTGGGTAAGTCAGGGGACGTCCGTGTCACAGTGGAACGCTGATATGTGCCATCAAGTTGGAGACCCTGTGAGAATCTGCTTTTTCACCTCTGGGCATCCAGCACTGTGGTCGCAGAGCCTCAGATAAAACTGGGAGAGGTGTTCCAGTCTTATTTTCCTGCTTGGTTCAAGTGGCAGTCTCCTGAGAGGTTCTGAGCGGGGAAAGCCTTACTGGAAGAAGAGAACATCAGGCTTTCTCAGAAGGAGAGCCTGCTGCTTCTCAGAGTAATCCTTCCCAAGCATTGTTCCTGGGATGAAGGGATCGGACTGGGAGCTCACTCCCAGGGTCCGTGCTAAAACCCCCTGAACCAGCATCTCTAGGCTTTGCCCCTGGGACGCTTGGTGCTCATCGGGTCCTAAGAAGCAGTGGTCTGGAGGAAGCCGAGGCTGCAGGAGTCGGGAGCAGGGGCTGCTGGAGGCAGGAGCTCCCCAGCTGGAAGCCCCTTCCCAGGTGGGAGAGAATCCGCCTGCAGTGCAGGAGGCACGAGTTTGATCCCAGGGTCGGGAAGATCCCCTGGAGGAGGGCACGGCAACCCACTCCAGTATTCTGGCCTGGAGAATCCTGTGGACAGAGGAGCCTGGCGGGCGACAGTCCATGGGGTCGCAAAGAGTCAGACACGACTTAGCGACTGAACATGCAAAGTACAAGAAAAAAAGAAAGAAATCTCAATTTCTAAATGAAATTTCCCTAAATCCTTTGCGCTTCTGTCCAATGGATGGTGATGGAAACGTGGGCACATGTCCATAACGTAATCTTCAAACTGATGACCACAATTTCTGCGCATTTAGGCTTAGAATCAAGTTAGGACCCACAGGACAGAGGGGTGAGTTCAGAGAACCAGGTGCTTCTCCATCCCCAGTAACCGATGGTCCGTGTGATTTCAGAGGCTGCTGGTCTGCCTGGAGGAGTCCATTTACATTCACAATATCAAGGACATGAAGCTTCTGAAAACCATCCTGGATATTCCCGCAAACCCAACAGGTGAGCCCCCGCCTGAGACAAGGGCCCTGTGTCTCATGCCCCGGGGCTTCTTGCCAGCTGTGTTCCCACCTCAGTTGAAAGGCCCTTCGTGGAGATATTATGGGCAGGGCTCCCCGAGGCTCATCCGGACAGCGGCCTCTGGACGGTCAGAGCTCCCCTGCAAGGACAAGACCGTGCCTCACCCAGGAACCCCCTGCAGACCCTGTGAGGAGGCGGAAACCAGCAATATAAGATCAGAGGCCAGGAGTCTCCTTTGTCTATTCCCAGCCTCTTGTTGATTTTCTGCGCGAAAACCTGTGAGGTGGAAACTGGGGCTCTGGATCTGATGAATTCATGGGTTCAGGAAGGAGATGGGACCGCGTGGCCAACAGGCTTCAGGCACACAGACTCTGAGTGTCTTTTGATTTGGGGCACTCAGGTACAGGACATTTCGCGTCCCACCATCGCTTCCTGCCCAGCACGCCGAGGCTGTGAATTTCCTTCCTTCTGTCCGTCCGTGTGGTGCCCGCCCCCCCGTGTCAGAGGCAGCCGGCCGCTTCCTCCAAAGAGTCTGCCCCGTGGAGTCCAAGCTAATTTCCTGGCAGCACAGTAGTCTACGCCCTGAGCAGCTGAGGGTGGAAATCTCCATAAAAATCCACCCGCTGCCGAATGTGGGGACACTGTTGGCCTCACAGGCTTTCAGGGAATATTAGGGGAGCGGTCTGCACCCCACGGCAGTGCGGGTAACCGGGTAGGGTGGCTGTGCTCCCCAGTGAGCGCTCTTTCGAAGACAGACCGCAGGTGGGGTCCAAGCACAGAGCACCTGTGAGTCCAGAGATGCCTTCTCTCCTTTCTCGTTTTAAAAACTGGAAAGCATATCCCATTAATCAACCCAGAGGCGGCTGCACTTTATAAACAACTGTTAACTTGCTTGAAGCTTGACGTATAATACTCTGAGTACTGGGGCTTTCCTGGTGGCTCAGCGGTCAAGGATCCTTCTGCCATTGCAGGAGACGGAGGTTCGAGCCCTGAGTCTGGAAGATTCCCTGGAGAAGGGAATGGCAACCCACTCCAGTATTCTTGCCCGGGCAAGCCCATGGACAGAGGAGCCTGGTGGGCTGCAGTCCTCGGGGTCTCAGAGAGCTGGACACGACTTAGCAACTAAACAAGAACGACACCTGTAAATACCAAGTGAAGAAGGACTTAGGGTCACAGGACCCTTCTCATTCCACCTGGTGATGCCAGTGGTTCTCAGATGAGAGCAGGCGTTTCTTCTCCAGCTGCAGAAGGCTCACAGCCAGACCATTCTGGGGGAATTACAGCTGACCGTGCTCTAGGAAAATGGGTGTCAAGCCTAAAGTCCCCAAACCACATAAAAACCCAACTTTATATATATATTACATATATATATATATATAAAACTATATATTTAAAAGGTCAAAAGAAAATATACTCAAATATTGAGCACAGTGAAAAGCCTCTGGGTTGTAGAATTATGTGTGCTTTCTTTTTTCTTCCTTTATAATTTCTAGGGTCTACAAATTTTTTATACTATCCCTTTTATTTTATAAAATAATATCAAAGAAAAGGCACATTTCCCTTCCTAGCAAAGGTTTCTGGGGGTACCTGTGACAGAACAGGAATCCCTAAACCTGTAGCAACATCCAGTTTCTGAGAACTGGACCACACACAACCAAAGGGGCTTGCATTCAGCATTTCCAGGGGCCTTCCTGAAGTCTGTGGGGTCAGCAGGCACGCTCCTGGGCTAAGTTCAAGTGGGCTGGCCGAGGTGCAAGCCAGAGGAGGTGGGTCGGCTTGTGGCCACCGAGGGTTACCTGCCCTCGCCACCATCCTTGGCCCCTCCTTGTCAGAACCCAGTATCCCTTCCCTCTCCATGAGGTGTTACAGAAAGTTCCGTGTTAGCTGAAGAAGTTCAAGCTTCCTTCCTTTCTGGGAAGCTCACATTTTTATAGAAAACTCTGAAGGTCACCTCGCACCTATCAGAATGGCTCTTATCAAAAGACGAGATAACAGGTGTGCAAGGGTGTGGAGAAAAGGGAGCCCTCTTGCACTGTTGGTGGGAGTGTAAATTCGTGCAGCCTCTGTGAAGAAGAGTATGGAGAGTCCTCTAAAAACTAAAACTAGAGCTACCTTATGACTAAGTAATCCCACGTCTGGTTATTTATCCACAGAAAATGGAAACACTAACTCAAAAGGATATCTGCAGGTGTGTGTTCATAGCAGCATTATTTACAACAGCCGAGACGCGGGGACACTCAGCGTCCACTGGCGGGTGAACGGATAAAGAGGTGTGGCGCATAGATATAATGGAATCTAACCAGCCCTGAAAAAGAATGAGGTCTTGCCAGTGTAATGACATGACGGGCCTTGAGGGCATCATGCTAAGTGAACAGTGAGAAGAAGAAGACTAACACCATGAGATCTCACCTATGCGCAGACTTTTCAAACAAACAGGCTCGTAGACAGACTCGTAGACACAGACTCACAGGTGTAGGCTGGTGGCTGCGGGAGGCTCGGGAGAGGAGGATGTGAACTTGGTGAACAGGGTCAAGAGATACTAACTTCCAGTTAAAAAATAAATAAATCGTGGGGGTGTTCCCTTCACTGTGGAAACAACAGTTAAGAATCCTGCACCGCATGTTTGAAAATTGCTAAGAGAGTAGAGCATCAAAGTTCTCATCACAGAAAAAAATGTTTGCGTGTGGTGAAGGATGTTAACTGGCCTTATCATGCTGATGATTTTGTAATATATACAAATATCAGATCATCATGTGGGACTCCTGAAACATGTAATGTTCTATGTCAATTATACCACAGTTAAAAAGGGAAACAGACTCTGAAGGGTCTGTCCAAGTCTTTCTGCTCAGAGGCCTCCCAGCCATCCCCACTGGAGATGGGCCTCGAATATTTTTAGTGGAGGAAATAGGTTAATGAGAACTGGGGTTCTTGGAACAGGAAAGCTAGAAAAAAGGCTGGATCCCCACAGCCCCCTGACTCGCTCATCTCAGGGGTTGGAATCAAGCCTGGAAAGGGCACAGATAGCCCAACCCGTCACACGGTGGGCACAGCAGACCAGGTCTCGAACCCACAGCTGCCACCTCTCTCAGCCAGACGCTCCTAGAACAGCTTCCCAGCAGCTTCGCTGAGGGGTAATTCACACGCCGCATCATTCACCCACTTAAAGCGTTCAGTTCTCTGCCTTCACACGCAGAGGGCTGTAGCCATCGCTGCAGTCAGCCCTGGAGCATTTCCATCAGTCCCCTCCAGAGCCCGCTAACTCGTGGCCGTCACCCCCTGCGTCCTGTCCTGGGCGCCCCTGACCATCTTTCTGCCTCCGTAGACTTATCTATTTCCGGCCACTCCATGTAAGTGGAATTCGGTGCAGTCGTTCAGCATCTGGTCTTTGCGAACAGGCCTCCCGCGCTCGGCACAGTATCTTCCGGGCTCGTCCACGCTGTGTGTGATCAGGGCTCCGTTTCTCGTCACCGACGACACTATTTTTTTGTAAGAAGATATCGGGTTCCATCTGTCCGTTCATCAGTTGATAGACATTGGGACTGCTTCCCCATTTTGGCTGTGATGAATCACGTTGCTGCGAACATCCGTGTGTAGGTTTCTATGAGGCTGTACATTTTAATTTCTCTTGAGCGGAAGCTGGGGGTTATATAATCATCCTATGTTAACCTCTTGAGGAACTGCCAAGCTGTTTTCCAAAGCCCCACCCTGTGCGACGTTATGTTCCCAGCAGCGTGTCCAAGGGCTCCAATTGCCTGTCTTTCTGATTAGAGGCGTCCTAGTGGGTGTGAAGTGGTGTCGCGTCGTGCTGTTGATTAACACTGCTGTTTTTCTTTTTTAACCCATGTGCTCAGAACCCTTCAGCAGTTGCCGGCTGCATTTGTAAGATCGTAACTCTTTGCTCTGGTTCATCGTTCAGGCCCCCGTTCAACCATAGCGTCTTCCCTGCTAATGGCCCCTCTGGGAGGGCATCCACCAAACAGGCCACCGATCTCACTGTCTGCCCTCCCCATTTCCTTGAGCCCAGAACACCTTCTGCCTGCTTAGGCTAGCTGTTATGGAAATTGCATTTTGATTGCAAATTCCCCACATAACATGGAGCACTGGGGTTCTCAGAGCAAAACTGGGGAGGTGTGGGTGGTCTCTTCTAAGGCTGGGGGGCCCTGTCCACGCAGGCAGGCTGCAGGGGGCCTCGGGAGAGGGCGCGGGCCTCAGTCTGTCCCTCCCGCAGCCGCGGGGCAGGTGAAGAGGACCAGCGCTGGTTGAGTCCCCAGCAAAGCCGGAGCCGGGCAGGACCTTGGTTCCTGTTCTCGATGTTTGCTTTCTTTTTTTATTTTAAAACCTCTGCTCTTCTGCCCAGATTAGGGTCAGGTCCATTTTAGCCTAATCTAAAGTTTCTCTTATGCTTTTATAAGAAACCCACTTAACAGGCTCACTTGTAACAAAGAATCAGCCGGCTTTTTTATTTAAAAAGATGTCTCTCTTGTCTGATCTCCAGGTTCCTGTTCTGGTGACGCTTTTGGTTCTGGGGATTCTCTGAATTCACTTCTGTCACAAACACCTGTGTTCATCGAAACCAGCGTTGTTGTGAAAATCCTTTGCTTAAACGCTCTTGGGGCCCTCCCCCGCTTGCCGCGCTCCAATCCCCTTGTAAACAAAAATGGCTCAGGTTCGATTCAGTGGTTAGACTGTGTCTTCACGCTCCCAAATATCGCTGAAGCGTCTTAAATCCAGAAGGCCCTCTTTCTTCCTCTTTGTCCGATGGCTGACGCACCGTGTTCACTGCCCTCCAGGGAGTTTCCCCTGGTCGGGGGCATTCCCCTCAGCAAGGCAGGACCTTTGCGCAGAAATAATTTGTAAACAGGCCTACCCCTCCACCGCGCGGGCTCCCCCCTTCCCCGCAGAAGGGCCAGCGCAGCCTGCCCCTTTGCTGTGGGTATTGCTGCCGCCCAGTCGCTGAGTCAAGTCCACTCTTTGTGACCCCACGGACGGTCGCCCGCCGCCCCCCAGGCTCCTGTCCACGGGCCCCTCCAGGGAAGAACGCTGGAGCGGTTGCCATCTCCTCCTCCCGGGGCTCCTCCCCACCCGGGACTGGACCCGGGCCTCCTGCTCGGCAGGCGGCTTCTGCACCGCTGAGCCGCGTGGGAAATCCCTTCCCGGTGGGAACCTTTATTTCAGTTGGGAGCTCACGGCCCAGAGGCTGAGCTGGAAGCGAGGCCGACGTCACGTCAGGGCCCTGGGCACAGTTCAGAGGCGAGCAGGGAAAGCATTCTGCCTTCCGACCCCTGGGCTGCGCGTGGACACGGTCTCCCCGGGAGCTCAGTTCGAGGTGGCGCTGCGGCCCTGCCGCGTGCGGAGGCGCCCCCTCGCCAGCAGGTGGCGCTGCGGCCCTGCCCGTGCGGAGGCGCCCCCTCGCCAGCAGGTGGCGCTGCGGCCCTGTCCCTGCTCGCCCGGCCCCGCCGCCCGGGAACCAGCGGTTCGGGGGCGCTCTCCCGGCCCGGCCCTCCGCCCGGCCCCCGCGGACCCGGCCGCACAGGGGCTGCTCCCCCGCCCGGCCCCGCGGACCCGGCCGCTCACTGGGCTTCCTCCGCCAGGTCTGTGCGCGCTCTCCATCAACCATTCCAACTCCTACGTGGCCTATCCCGGGAGCCTGACCACGGGCGAGATTGTGCTCTACGACGGACACTCCCTGGTGAGTCCGCGCGGCCGCGTGGTCAGCTCCGGGTGCGGGGCGGAGGGCCGCAGCCCTGGGTGTGCACGAGCTCTGCGCCCCTCGCCATGCATCCACGTCGCCACGAGGCAGGCAGATGGGGGTGACGCGGGTCCTGCGGGCCGCGGTGCAGCCTGCGCCGCCTGCGCTGCCCCTGCCCGCCGAGCTCCCCAGAGCAGGGCCCCAGAGGTGCATCAGCCCCACGGCTGGTCACCGTCTCCCCGAGGGCAGGAGAAGGGACAGAAACGCAGCGGCCTTGAGGCAGAACCTAAACCCAGACAGCCCAGCGGAGCGACGGAGAGCCCAGAGAAGGGGGGCGGGCGTCTCGGAAGGAGGGGGGAGGGGCGGGAGGCGGCCGGCGCCCCCGCGCCCGGCCATCGACCCCGCCGTCCCTCTCCCCAACAGAAGGCCGTCTGCACCATCGCTGCCCACGAGGGCACGCTGGCTGCCATCGCCTTCAACTCCTCGGGCTCCAGGCTGGCCAGCGCCTCCGAGAAGGTGAGTGCTGCCCGCCGCCGTGTCCTTGGGGGCCCCCCCTCTGCCAGGGGTGCGGAGGGCCCCAGGCGCCAAGGAGCTGCTGGGGGGAACCGTGGCGCCCGTGCTCGGAATTCACTTCAGAGGGAGCTCGCCGGCCCCTGCGTGTGCCCCTCATCTATCATCTCCGCAGACCCAGGGCCTCTGCATGCAGGACGCGAGCAGCTCTGCCCAGAGCCTCGCCGTCTGACCGAGAAGCGGCGTGCGCGTCCTCACAGACAGACTGGGGTTCTGGGAAGCCAGAGCAGACGGATGGAGCAGCCAGCGCCTTGAGCTTGGGTGGGGAGGACAGGGAGACGGAGGGTGTTCAAGTCACCTTCCAAGAGCAGCTTACACGGCACGTGGACAGCCCTCCGTGTTTTCTCTCCGGGGTCAGATGCTCTAGACCAACCCAGCAAGCTCCCCTCCAAAGGGGCAGGTCTGCAGGAAGAAACGCCCACCTGCTCTCTCTTCCAGGGCACTGTCATCCGGGTATTCTCCGTTCCCGACGGGCAGAAGCTCTATGAGTTCCGGAGAGGGATGAAAAGGTCTGTGTTCACCGCGGGTGGCAGCGTGTGCTTAGTCGCTTCAGTCGTGCCCGACTCTACCACCCCAGGCTCCTCTGTCCATGGGATTCTCCAGGCAACAATACTGGAGTGGGTTGCCATGCCCTCCTCCAGGGGATCTTCCCGACCCAGGGATTGAACCCGAGTCTCCTGTGTCTCCTGCACTGGCAGGCGGGTTCTTCACCACTAGTGCCGCCAGGGAAGCCCTAAAAACCAGGGTACATGCCTGAATTTTAAAATATGTCTCATTGCTAAACAATGCTGACTATCACGTGAGCCTTCAGCAAGTCAGTCCTTTTATGATCGCCACACCAAGGGTCACTGATGACAGGTCACCGTGACAAATAGAATAATTATGAAAAAGCTTAAAATATGTTAAGTGTGACCCAAACGCGGCCCAGAGACACAGAGGGAGCACATGCTGTGGGGAAGACCGCCCCAGAGGACAAGCTCCACGCCGGGCCCCACGAGCCCCCAGTTCGTAAAAATCACAGTCTGCAGCCATCACAAAGTGAAGCCCAGTGCAACGAGGTCAGCCTGCGCCGACTCTCGGGACACGTTTAGGTGTCTGTTTTCTTCCGAAGCTGACTTCCAAGCAGGAGGCCAGTCGCCTCGCTCGTTCCCGGGCTCACCCTCCCCGTGGCTGTGTCTGCAGGTACGTGACCATCAGCTCCCTGGCTTTCAGCATGGACTCGCAGTTCCTCTGCGCCTCCAGCAACACGGAGACCGTGCACATCTTCAAGCTGGAACATCTCGCCAACAGGTAGGACCGGAAACGCCCGGGAGACCAGAGCGGGGCCCACCTGCGGGCCAAGGATCGGGCTCCTCCCATCAGGCCAGCGGTGGTGTTAAACCAGAGATAAAGTGCACAGTCAATGGGATGTGCTTCGTGCATGCAGGCTAAGCGACTCCAGTCATGTCCAACTCTGTGTGACCCTGTGGACTGCAGCCTGCCAGGCTCCTCTGTCCATGGGACTCACGGACACAGTACTGGAGTGGGTTGCCATGCCCTCCTCCAGGGCATCTTCCCGACCCAGGGATCGAGCCCACATTAGTGCCACCTGGGCTTGAATCATCCCCAAACCACCCCCTCACCCTTAGTCCGTGGAAGAACTGTCCTCCACAAATCCAGGCCCTGGTGCCCAAAAGGCTGGGGACCGCTGGACGAGAGGAGCGGGGTCCTGGTCTGACCAGCGCCCCCTGACTTCTCTGCTGTCTCCACCAACGTGGTGAGTGTGTCAGCGGCAGACTCAGGGTGATCCCCGGGGCTCGGGGGCTGCCCTCCTGAGCCGCAGCCACGCTCCCCTGAGCAGGAGACCGTAGGCAGGTGAGGAGCTGCGACTGGACTCCCGTGTCCTCGTCTGCAGAGCCTGACGTAACAACGAGCGTGTGTGCCTGTGAAGTCTCTAGCAGGTTCCCTGCAGCATAGCGCTGGGCTCAGAGGGAAACCAACTAAGCGTTTGCCAGTCTCGCTGTCAGTACCACGATGCTCAGGCCAGCCTTGTGCCGGAGCCTTGAGCGGGGACCTGCTTTGCCCCTGCTGCAGTTTTAAAACTGAAGCTCTGTGGCCGCTCTGCCGCCCGGGCCGCCTCCCCCCGCGCCTGCTGCTTTCTGTCTCTGGGCCGCGTTTCGGTCATTTCGGTCGTCCTGGGCATATTTCACAGTTTGGCGTGATTATTCTGTTTGTCATGGTGATCTGTCGACAGTGATTTTTGGTGTGAGGACTGCAAAAGGATTTACGACTCGCTGAGGGCTCAGGTGCAGAGAAGGCAATGGCACCCCACTCCAGTGCTCTTGCATGGAAAATCCCATGGACGGAGGAGCCTGGTGGGCTGCAGTCCATGGGGTTGCTAAGAGTCTGACACGACTGAGCGACTTCACCTTCACTTTTCACTTTCATGCATTGGAGAAGGAAGTGGCAACCCACTCCACTATTCTTGCCTGGAGAATCCCAGGGACAGGGGAGCCTGGTGGGCTGCCGTCTATGGGGTCGCACAGAGTTGGACACAACTGAAGCGACTTAGCAGCAGCAGCAGAGGGCTCAGGTGATGGTCAGCAGCTTTTAGCAATGAGGCATGCTTTAAATGAAGGCACGGACACGGTTTTTAGACGTCATGCCAGTGCACACTTACCAGGCTGAAAGATCGCGTGAGCATCACCGTTACACACGTGGGAGAGACAAAACAGGTGTGTGACACGCCGTGTTGCCGGGACTGGATCTGAGTTGGCAGCCTCCCCAGGGTCTGCCTGAGCACTTCCTCTCCAGCACCGCACGCCTGCCTGGGCCTTCAGGGCCCACGGCTGACCCCGGGCGGGGAGAGCCTGTGCTGGGCTGCAGCCTGGGCGCCTGAGTTGGTGTCAAACACTTCACGGCGCGGAGCAGCACACGCTCGCAGCCCACCGTGCAGCGGTCAGGGCGTCTGAAACAGTGTCTGTGTTTCTCGGGCCGCGTTGGGCTCAGTGGCGGCACAGGGACGCCTCTCTAGCTGCGTCAGGCCTCCCTGCCTCCTCCACCGGGGTGCTGACTCCCGCTGCGTGTCTGTCTCTGCATCCGACCTGTCTTCCCACCAGCCCCCGACCCCGACTCTGAGTCAGACCGGCCTCAGGGCTGAGCCTGGGACTCCCCGAGAAGCCTCCTGCTCACTGCAGCCCCAGAGACCCTATTAGGAGAGAGCACCTGCCGTGCGCCCGCCCCGCGGTGTGGCTGCTTCAGTCCTCCGAGCAGGCGACCCGAAGGCCCCGCCTCCCGGGGAGGAGCACCCCGGCCGTGCTCCTGGTGGCCCCCCGGCTGGGCACCCCCACAGACACTCTCACGTCTTCTCTCCCCACCTCTGTGCTGTGTCTGCCTCTGATGCGGGGCCTGGGTGCAGCCAGGGCCTCTGTAGACCCCAGCCCCTCGGCACAGAGCCCCAGGGACCGCAGGCCTGTCCGCGAAGCCAGGATGCTGGGAGGACACGGGCCTGGGAGAGCTGGGCGCCTACAGACAAGACCCTGCGGCCAGGGGATGTCCAGGTGGTGATGGCGAGAAGCAAACCCCAGGGCCCTGAGCTGGGGCCGCTTCCCCCGTCTGTCCGTGTCCCCACTGTCCGTCCTGCGTACCCCCGGTCCACCCCACGTCCTGCCCACGCCCTCCCCCGTCCGCCCCACGTAGAGTTGACTCATTGGAAAAGACTCTGATGCTGGGAGTGATTGGGGGCAGGAGGAGAAAGGGACGACAGAGGATGAGATGCCTGGATGGCATCACTGACTCGATGGATGTGAGTCTGAGTGAACTCCGGGAACTGGTGATGGACAGGCAGGCCTGGCGTGCTGCGATTCATGGGGTCGCAAAGAGTCAGACACGACTGAGAGACTGAACTGAACTGATAGTCCATGGGGTTGCAAAGAGTCGGACATGACTGAGTGACTTTCACTTGCATAACAGATGTACAACCAACATAATGCTCAATGGTAAAAGTTAAAAGTCTCCCTGATAAACTCAGGAACAAGACAAGGATGCCTCCTGTCACTGCTTCTGTTTAACATAGTATGAAAAGTCCTTGACACAGAAATCAGTTTTTATATATATGTATATATACATTCTCCTCTGCCTTTGGGTACTTTGGTAGAAAAGCCAGAAACACTGTTTTAAAGGGTCCCTTTAAAAGTGTATGAACCTTGGAACTTCTTTCTCTTCTAGTTTGTTTTCTTGGGCTATTTAAAGGCTCTTGACATTTGAGTGACATATATATATGTATATATACATTCTCCTCTGCCTTTGGGTACTTTGGTAGAAAAGCCAGAAACACTGTTTTAAAGGGTCCCTTTAAAAGTGTATGAACCTTGGAACTTCTTTCTCTTCTAGTTTGTTTTCTTGGGCTATTTAAAGGCTCTTGACATTTGAGTGACAACTGCCATGGTGCCAGATAGTAACCTACAGAGCCTATCAGGGTCCAGGAGTCCAGAGGACCTAAGGCCGCTCAAATACCGTGAAGATCACTATTAAGGGCATTTTCTGAAGTGGCTATTGCAATGGCTTTGGCATTAAAAAAAATAATAATAATAAGAGGATAGAAGTTCCAACTCAGCATGTACAGGGAAGCAGTCCTCCTGGAATATCTTGATCATCCAGCAGCAGAGACATCACTTTGCCAACAAAGGTCCATATAGTCAAAGCTATGGTTTTTCTAGTAGTCATGTGTGGGTGTGACAGTTGGACCGTAGAGAAGGCTGAATGCTGAAGAATTGATGCTTTCAAACTGTGATGCTGGAGAAGACTCTCCAGAGTCTCTTGGACAACAAGGAAATCAAACTAGTCAATCCTAAAGGAAATCAACCCTGAATATTTATTGGAAGGACCTGTGCTAAAGCTGAAGCTCCAGTACTTTGGTCAACTGATGCAAAGAGCTGACTCAATGGAAAAGACCTTGATGCTGGGAAAGATTGAGGGTAGGAGGAGAAGGGGTTAACAGATGATCGGGTGGCATCACTGACTCAATGGACATGAGTTTTGAGCAAACTGCAGGAGACAGTGAAGAACACGGAGGTCTGGTGTGCTGCAGTCCATGGGGTCACAAAGAGTCAGATATGACTGGGCAACTAAACAACAAAGCTTGTATTTGGCAAATCTTGCTTTCAAATTCTGACCATAATTAAGGATATAGCATAGTAATGTGCTTCATGTATCTCACAGATTTAGAAAACTGAAGGTCAACAGCATCCATTAAAA
Source organism: Kobus ellipsiprymnus (assembly GCA_006410655.1). Lineage (NCBI taxonomy): Eukaryota > Metazoa > Chordata > Mammalia > Artiodactyla > Bovidae > Kobus > Kobus ellipsiprymnus. The sequence goes on from SJYR01001214.1 coordinate 392,615, forward strand.
CAAAACGTATTCATTTCCCCAAACCTGGGAAGTATGAAACACTAAAATAGAAAATCCATTTGGGTTTAGTCTGAGAAGTCATGTCATTTACCATGAAGAGACTATAAGAGATCTTCTTAATAAGGTAGTGTGATAGGATATTTAAATCGTTTCTCCTCCCATCCCCAGCATCACCAAGTTATGTCTTCCTTGGTTGTTTAAGGTGTTCTGTATTCTCAGAAGATTGAAGACACATTAAAATATAAGTACAAAACAAAGACAGTGAATGGTTTTGGCATCATCAGACCTTATTTTTTGGGCTCCAAAATCACTGCAGATGGTGATTGCAGCCATGAAATTAAAAGATGCTTACTCCTTGGAAGAAAAGTTATGACCAACTTGATAGCATATTAAAAAGCAGAGACATTACTTTGCCAACAAAGGTCCATCTAGTCAAGGCTATGGTTTTTCCAGTGGTCATGTATGGATATGAGAGTTGGACTGTGAAGAAAGCCGAGCACCAAAGAATTGATGCTTTTGAACTGTGGTGTTGGGGAAGAGTCTTGAGAGTCCCTTGGACTGCAAGGAGATCCAACCAGTCCATTCTGAAGGAGATCAGCCCTGGGATTTCTTTGGAAGGAATGATGCTAAAGCTGAAACTCCAGTACTCTGGCCACCTCATACAAAGTGTTGACTCACTGGAAAAGACTCTGATGCTGGGAGGGATTGGGGGCAGGAAGAGAAGGGGACGACAGAGGATGAGATGGCTGGATGGCATCACGGACTCGATGGACGTGAGTCTGAGTGAACTCTGGGTGTTGGTGATGGACAGGGAGGCCTGGCGTGCTGCAGTTCATGGGGTCGCAAAGAGTTGGACACGACTGAGCGACTGAACTGAACTGAACTGAGACAGTGAGAATTATCAAGTAATCTGTATGTTATTTTTCTATCAGAATGAAAATGTTTCTGTAGTGACTACATTTGAAACTCAGTTGTGTGTGTGTGTGTGCATGTAAACTTTAAATTCTGCCATTAAGATGTCAAGTTCTATTTATGACACACTGGCTTTCATCTCTCCATTCTGCATTCACAGCAGGCAGAAGAAAGAAAATATGGTATATTTCTTTTTCAGACTTCTAAGCAACCATGCATAAGATCACTGGATTCTTTTGTATTTCTTGAGACGTTAAATATTTTAGATTTCTTTTGCAGATTACTACCTCATGTAATAAAATACGCTGTTCTGTGGTGGTCTAAATTCTTGTGAGATGATGTCTGAAGTAGTGCCCATTCTATTTTGCTTTCTGATTTTGTTTTTTAAGAGCATTTCAAACTATTTGATGCTACTCTTTTTGAATGTATTGTTTTAGCCTCCTTCCCACTGGCATTAATCACTTCATTTTAGTTAGCTTAAAACAGAGTTCATGGAAATCCAGGTGTATTTATCTCAGGTGGTAATCCTAACATGAAGGGTGCCACTGATTACCTGTGTTGATTGTATCTTTTGAACCACATAGAATACAATAAAACTCTTCATCTATTTTCTCTCCAGCATGAATTAACTGCAGGGGTTCATTAAGTGTCACTGTTTTTATAGGATGTTGAAGCCATTCCAATTTCAGTGGCAGTGATTTTACAACTTGGCATGATTTTGGATACTTTTCATGGAATAAAAATGATTAGTTGGCTGAGATAAAGGCTCAGTGTGCTCACAGAAAGTGTTTAGTTTGGCCAGTCTATTTCATTGTCCATTGTTCATTCTAGAGAAGCTGTCACTCAACATTTTAACAACAAAAAGCTCAGGAAGGCTTACTTTGCTTCCTGTTTTATCTTTTATAAACTGCAAGTTCACAGGAGAACATAAATGAAAGGGTATTAATAAATGACTGTTTAAATCAGTTAAATTTTTATGGTTGTTTCAGAAAAAATTTGTATGGTTTCCAGTTAATCCATTTAAGTTTGCTATCTACAAGAAAATCTAGTTGAAGGAGAATTTAATCCAATACCTTGTATATTTATTTAACTCTCATTTATAAATGCTTATCAGTCAGTTCTATATAAATTTTAATGCAAAAAAAATAACATGTCACACTTCTCTCTTCGAATTTATAGTGTTTTCTTTGGTTTATCTCATTTAAGAAGTACTTGATAAGATTTTGCTCTTGAATTATTAATATAAGATTACAGCACAGAGACTCTTAAATACCATCAAGTTTTCACCGTCTGTTTAGTATAGATGAGGAAGTGGAGAACTAAAGGGTTGAATGATAACTGTCAGGTCACAGAGTTAGTTGGTGGCATGGCTGGGACTAGCCTGGACCTCTCCTGGCTCCTAGATCATTTTCCTGCTAATTCACACTGCTGCATTCTTTCCTTTTTTTCTCTTTCTGTATTAACAAAAACTTAGAGTTCCAACCAGAGAAGGCAATGGCACCCCACTCCAGTACTCTTGCCTGGAAAATCTCACAGACGGAGGAGCCTGGTAGGCTGCAGTCCATGGGGTCGCTAAGAGTCAGACCCAACTGAGCGACTTCACTTTCACTTTTCCCTTTCATGCATTGGAGAAGGAAATGGCAACTCTCCAGTGTTCTTGCCTGGAGAATCCCAGGGACAGGGGAGCCTGGTGGGCTACTGTCTATGGGGTCGCACAGAGTTGGACACTACTGAAGCGACTTAGCAGCAACAGCAGCAGAATTCCAACCTCTAGGATTGTTTGCTTTTCTGTTAGTAACTTCTAGGTAGATATTTAGAACTCTGAACTCCCTTAACTCCTAAAGAGTAAGTTTAGTTACTAATCTAACCTGTTTCGGTTGCTTTAATGTCAAAACCATCGCAGTCAGAATGCTTTTATTTTTCTAACACACTTTGCCTTTCAACTTAGACTATGTTATTGTTCAAGGGATTTTTCACTTAATTGGATAACAATAACTGTTACTGTTATTTCGATAACAGTAACTAGGTCTAGAATCTAATGGTGTAAACATTAACATTTTCACTTTGCCTTTCGTATGTCAACTCAATTGACAAAGATTTGAACAACTCAGTTAATAAGCTTGACTTAATGGTAATATAAGGGGCTTCCCTGGTGGCTCAGATGGTAAAGAATCCGCCTGCAATGCGGGAGACCTAGGTTTGATTCTCATGTTGGGAAGATCCCCTGGAGAAGGGAATGGCTACCCACTCCAGTATTCTGGCCTGGAGAATTCCATGAGCCTGGTGGGCTACAGTCCATGGGGTCACAAAGGGTTGGACACGGCTGAATGACTTTCACTCACTCACTCAGTGGTAATATAAACGCTTCCCTGTGGCTCAGTGGTAAAGAATCAGACTGCAAATGCAGGAGTTCAATCCCTCTGTCAGTAAGATCCCCTAAAAGAAGGAAATGGCAACCCACTCCAGTATTCTTGCCTGGGAAACATCCCATGGACAGAAGAGCCTGGAGGCCTACAGAAGAATTGGACATGACTTAGCAACTTAAAACAACAAATGCCCACTCCACACAACAACTGTAAGATATACTTTTTTTTTCAAGCATACATGGAACATTTGTAAAACTTGATCATGTCTAGGCCATAAAACAAGTTTCAACAAATTTAAAAGGATTGAAATAACATAGATCATGTGTTCTGAATATAATACAGTGAATCTATAAATCAAAACATTATGAAAACACCATATGATAGGAAATTAAGGAACATGCTATGAAATAGTTCATGGATCTAAGACAAAATTATGAACATTTCAAAAGAATTTGAATTGGAAGATTATGAAAATACCAATTGAAATGCAGCATTTAGAGGAAATTTTATAGCTTTTAATGCATATATTAGAAGATAAAAGGAAAAGGGCTGGTGAGCATCCATGCCAAGAATTTAGAAAGAGAACAGCAAAATAAACACAGGTAGAAGAGAAGAAAGGATATAATAAAGGCAAGAACCAAAATCAATGAAATTGAAAACAAGTACACAATTTTGAGGCACAGAATAGACTAAAGATGGTTTTTCTAAAAAGATGTATGAAATTGATAACTTCCTTGGTGGGGCAGGGGGGGGGCATCTGCCCTGGTGGCTTAGAGGTTAAAGCATCTGCCTGCAATGTGGGAAACCTGGGTTCGATCCCTGGGTCGGGAAGATCCCCTGGAGAAGGAGATGGCAACCCACTCCAGTATTTTTGCCTGGAGAATCCCATGGATGGAAGAGCCTGGTAGGCTACAATCCATGGGGTCACAAAGAGTCGGACACAACTGAGTGACTTCACTTTCTTTCACTTTCTTGGTGGGGGGAGGGGGAATGCTAAAGTGAAAAAAAGATAAGGCAAATAGTTGTTAAGGCAAAAAATGAAACATAAAGAGATGGGAAAAAGGTGAAAAATAAAAATAAAGAGAGCAGGGATTGAATACTGAGTGGGAAAGTTTTTGCCAAGTAGGCAACCCGATCAATCATGGATTCAAAGAAGCTTCTCTAGGTTGCAGCTGGAGGAAAAGACCATGAACTCTCCTGGTACAGTATTAGGAATGCAAAGTACCTGGGTGATATCTATTGGCAGTATCTAGGTTTGTCAGTTGGCTGTGCACTCAGCTGGCTAAAGATCATGTGGCATGTTTGTAGGGCGTCCAGGGACCTCTGATTTGCACACCTAGCAACTAAGTCAAGATCATGTCACCCAACTAAGTCTACCCTGTTGGCAGGCTAAGTAGTCAAATAAAGGCTTATTATACCCAATATCAGAGAAGGCAATGGCACCCCACTCCAGTACTCTTGCCTGGAAAACCCCATGGATGGAGGAGCCTGGTAGGCTGCAGTCCATGGGGTCGCTAAGAGTCGGACCTGACTGAGTGACTTCACTTTCACTTTTCACTTTTCACTTTCATGCATTGGAGAAGGAAATGGCAACCCACTCCAGTGTTCTTGCCTGGAGAATCCCAGGGATGGCGGAGCCTGGTGGGCTGCTGTTTATGGGGTCGCACAGAGTTGGACACGACTGAAGCGACTTAGCAGCAGCAGCATACCCAATATCAGGGCTTTCCTGCTGTCTCAGATGGTAAAGAATCTGCCTGCAATTCAGGAGACCTGGGTTCAGTCCCTGGGTCAGGAAGATCTTCTAGAGAAAGGAATGGCAACCCACTCCAATATTCTTGCCTGGAGAATTCCATGGACAGAAGAGCCTGGCGGGCTATATATAGTCCATGGGGTCACAAGAGTCAAGCATGACTGACACTTTCACTTTGACTTTTCATAACCAATATCAGGAGTGAAAAAGAGACATTGTTACAGATGCTGCAGACAGAAAAAGAAAATATTATAAACAGCTTTCTGCTGATACACTTAAATGTTTAGAAAACATAAGGAAGTTTCCAGAAAGTAGAGCTTACTAAAACTGATTCATTAAGGGATATAAAACATGAATAGTTTTATAACTAGTAATGAAATTAAAACAGTAATTTTTTAAAAAATCTTTCCACAGAGAACACTTGAGGCCCAGTCAACTTCACCGGCAAGTTCTACCTAACAGTGAAGCAAAGTGAAGTGAAAGTGGCTCAGTTATATCCGACTCTTTGTGACCATATGGACTATAGAGTCCACGGAATTCTCCAGGCCAGAATACTGGAGTGGGTAGCCTTTCCCTTCTCCAGGGGATCCTCCCAACCCAGGGACTGAACCCAGGTCTCCCGCATTGCAGGTGGATTATTTACCAGCTGATCCACGAGGGAAACCCAAGAATACTGAAATGGGTAGCCTGTCCCTTCTCCAGTGGATCTTCCCAACCCAGGAATCGAACAGGGGTCGCCTACATTGCAGGCAGATTCTTTACCAACTGAGCCACCAGGGAAGCACACCTAACACTGAGAGCAATGAACTCCAGTCCCACATAAACTTACATATAACCCTGATACCAAAGCACGACAAGCACAGTGAAAGAAAGATTATAGGCCAGTTTTACTTTTGAACAGAGATGTAAAAATTGTAAGCAAAATGCTAGCAAATCAAAATCAACAGTACATAAACAAGATAGCACATATTTTGACTATGTTGTATTTGTCTCTTGAATGCAAACTTGCTTTAACATTAGAAAATTAATATAATCTATCATATTTTAAAAGCTTAAATGAAAATCGCCAACTTTTCAGTATAAAGAATAGAAGAATTCTATTTTTTTCACTGAGGAGCTAGACTCACCATTTACTTTTTGTACTCCTATTTGTGTGTTCCCCACCCTGGCATTTTCCCATTTTGATCAGACTAATTTTCAGCCAGAAACATGAGGACCCCTATGGGGCATGCCAATAAGGCACATGAATGATTCTTCTCACCACAGAGAACAGGTCCAGATTAGCATTATCCCCATTTAGTCTTATGATACTTAAAAATCAGTGACTATCGAGGGCTTACTGAATATGGTCCATTAATACGTCTTGTAAGAGAAGGATAAATTGATCCAAAATACGATCTCTGCCTTCTAACCAAGAGAGACAAAATCTTTTTAAAAAATCTTGAACTCTTATAGACTGTAGGTGTTATCCCCCCAATTCAAAGCCAGCCTCAGTGTCAAGTGAAACTTAATTAACCCTTCTTTATTCCAGTGCTTCCCCATTTTAACATACTTTCCCTAAAATCCCTTTCGAATTCTTCAGCCCTGAATTACCCACCAACTTGCTTATTGCCTTCACATGTCCAATTTAGACAAATCAAGATAAGATGCCAAATATTATTTTAATTTTTTAAAAGGTTAAAGATGATTACCTCAGCATCTTTATTCATTGCTGAAGGGAAGACTTTTGCTTTTTATATTAAATTTGGTAAACAACAGAATAGTAGACTCTCAAACTGAAGAAGAATTTTAAAAGCTATTTGTTCCAGCTATCCCTTTGACTGTTCCTAAACTCTCTCCCATTTAGTGTTCTCAAGCCTTTACTTAAACACATCAAGGACTGTTGAACTTGCTTGTACAGAGTAGAACATTAAGAAGTATCCCCTAATGATGATGATGTTGATAAGCGTACTCCAATAAAAAAATGTTTCTTCATTTCTTTCTTTCTTGTCACCTGTAGCAGTTTTGGGGTTGTAGGTAGGTTGGGGAAGGGAATTGCACTTCAAAATGCATCCTCCACTCTAATGTGTCACAGAAATTCAGTGCACTGTCCCCAGAGAGGACACGAGATCTGTATTCAAAATAGAACACTAATAGGCTCACTTCCTAAAGATTGCCAAAGGCCAAAGAACTGACCTTTATTGCCAGGGAGGTAATATTATTTACCTCCCCTTAGTAAGATATGTGCTTCAAATTACTTTTTGTTTTTTCCCAGAAGGACACAGGTTCTTTTAGCTATCCTTTTCTATCCAATTCTCCTTGAAACCACAGACACAGATTTTAAGATAGTCAGCCTGTGTTTGCAATGTAAATTGTGCTGGAGAAAGCTAGAGGCCCTCATGGGAATTAAGCTCCTGAATTTTGCACCAAGAGTTGACATTAACAAATGACCAAAGACTCATATGGTGATTCTGCTTTGGACTAAATGATTTACTACTGCTTTTGTTGATGTCAGTATAATCTAGGAATTGTAAACATGCTATGACGGGGACAGCTGACACCTGACTACCAATTTGTTCAAATTCCCTGTGCTTCTTTCTGTTGGTATGTTAGGTCTGAATTCAGAAAGGTAGCTGCTTCCAGTTAAAAGGAGTATCTTCTCTCTTGCCACTGAGGGTAATAAATTAGGGAGTTTCTCTAAACAATCCACATAAATGCAAGATTAATGAGCACTAAATACAAACAGTATCACAAAACACTGTTAGTACATGTCTCAGGATCCCCTAAACGCTCTGTGTTATCACCTGCCTGTGATGTGCTGAGAAGCCTCTGGCATTCAAATGAAGGATGTAAAAGAAAGAACTAGAGGTAGGAAACAGGAATGGCTAGGATGGCCAGAGAACAAGTCTGATGAATAAATGTCTACTCTGCCCCTGCTGCCACCACTGCTGGGCTGGACAGATTTCCTCATGGTTCTGGCCACATGTTTTGGGAAGACCAGGTGTCCTCTGGATATGAGTTGGCCAAGTAGAATAGAGGAAACAAAGTCTATCAAACCTGACACCTGGAGACTTTGACTTATTAATGGACTCTTCCATTCTCAGGGAAACATAACTTTGGCCCTGACCTAACTGGCTATTTTCATTGTCTTTAATGCTGATATTAAGTATACTACAAAGCTATTGGTGACGTTTTAGCCATAGGTTAGGTGCCAAAGATGTATTTTTTAACAACTGGTCATTTTAACAGGTACCTTTCAGAACCTGGGTGGTATACAATTTCCCTCATGTGTTTGTTCCCTATTAAATTGTCCAAAATGGATTACAAATAAAATCATGAGCTGTGGCCAGATAATTGCTCACATTTCTTGGTCAGTTTGTCACATACCAGGAATTCTCTGAAGTGTTCTACATATTTGAATCTTAACTCTCACAACACATCTATGAAATGCATACTGTTGAGCTAATAGTAAACAATCTGCCTGCCAGTGCAGGAGGTGTAAGAGACACAGGTTTGACCCCTGGGTGGATAAGATCCGCTGGAGGAGGGTATGGTAACCCCCTTCAGTATTCTTGCCTGGAGAATCCCACGGACAGAGGAGCCAGGTGGGCTACAGTCCATGGGGTCGCAAAGAGTCAGGCATGACTGAAGCGAATTAGCACTAGACACGCCCATTATGCAGATAAGAAAACTGAAGCTTAGGTTACATAATTTGCTTGAAGTCACATAGTTGGTCATGATGACTCTTGACTTGACCTCAAGGAATCTGACCACAAAACCCCAGCTCTTAACCACTGTTCTGTGTAAATGAGCAAAGTCTCTAAAATGAAAGAAAATATCTTTTTCTTAAAGTGGAAAAAATGAATTCATTGTTCATAGGCTGTTGATAGATCTATGTTAAGATAACGTATGTAAGACTCTTAGGACGCACCTGGTCCTTAGTGGCTTTGAATAAATTTATCTTTCATGATTATTGTGTCTTTAACATAAATACCAGGTGTGTCACATGTTGGTCACCTTATTCTCATGGGGATTTGGTTCATGGAAGGTGGCATAAAGCCTTTGGTGCGTAAGCACGCTAATTGCAGGCTTTAGAACCAAACCTGGGTGGCACTTTGCAAATGGGATTAAAGCCCTAGCTTGTAGCTGCCAAATACCCAGCAGAGCAAGGATCTCAGTGTTTGGCAGATTTTCTGTTCCAGCATCCTTTCTGAAAGCAGGGTTTTCCCAGTGATGTATTTTATAAACATATCAAATTGCCACTTGTTTCTTATGCTTTTCTGATAAGAGAAACATTTAGAATCTGTGCCCTGCCACCTTTAAACACTAAATATTCAGCTTTTAAAAAACACATCTTACCTCTTCCTTCAGAGCACCAGAGATGATTATGGAGTCAGACATCTTGGCCTCCTTCGGCTCTCTGTGTGCAGAGATCTCTAGGCCCAGGGAGTGCTTTGGCCTTTGGTATTTAGAGGGGTGCTGTACAGTCACTTTCCTTACTAGCCTGGAGAACCTCTGCTCAGTGCTTATCGTGGTCTGAATATTTTGTGCCCACCCCCAAATTTATAGGTTGAAGCCCTAAGCCGAATGTGTTAGTTGTCAGAGATGGAGCCTTGGGGATGGAGGAGAGGAGAACAGAGTTAGATGAGGTCATGGTGACAGCCCCCTCCTGATGGGGTTAGTGTCCTTCTAAGAAGGGGCACTAGAGAGCTCAGTGAGCATGGGGCACTGTAGACGATAATGGTGTCCATGTTCAGGGAAAGAAAACACAGGCACCTCCCTGTGGTCAGTAGGCTTCTTTTGAGATTAGCAAGAGAGTGAAGAGACTAGCATGAGGCTGAGGGTGAGCCTAAAAACATCAAGCACTATCATATTTCATAGAGCAAGAGTTGCTAGACCTACATTTTTGAAATTTTTCCATGAGTTCTTCCAAGTTAAATGATTGATTTTGCCTCAGGATTGTTGGGTTTTGTATAGAAAAATCTAATATGATGACAGATTGAAAGAGAGTAATGGTAATAGTCTACTGTATATTTTAGTTGAAATGCTGTTGACTTATAATGCTGTATTAATTCCTGCTGTACAGAAAAGTGTCTCAGTTATACACATCTACTGTATGGTTTGAAAATGCACTTTGTTGTTTGTGGTCCATTTATGTAGAAGCTAATATGATTGTCTTGGCTCCCTGGCAGAGGATCTGCATTCTCAGCATCACTTCAGCAAAAGTTGTTAAGGTAATAGTGTGAGGGCCTTTTGATCTTTCTGATTAACATGGAGCTTAACTAACCTGATGATGTGACTCTGCCTGAAACTGGGTTTGGGTCTATTAATACGGCATAATAAATTCAAATGGAACTTCCTTGGGCTGTCTAATCCAAGAAACAAAGTTCTCATAAACAACTTTGCTTAAAGAAATAAGTTTAAGTGTATCATTTATTTTGATTTTTTAAATTAATCTTCATGTTGCTTTTCCTGATTAAGAAGTGAAGCCCTAGGGTACTACAACTGTGGGTGATTTAGCAACCCATCCAATAAATGTGTAGATATGTCACAGGCTAGTATCAGACTATATTTTGGTGGCTCCAAAATCACTGCAGATGGTGATTGCAGCCATGAAATTAAAAGACGCTTACTCCTTGGAAAGAAAGTTATGACCAACCTAGATAGCATATTGAAAAGCAGAGACATTACTTTGCCAACAAAGGTCTGTCTTGTCAAGGCTATGGTTTTTCCAGTGGTCAAGTATGGATGCAAGAGTTGGACTGTGAAGAAAGCTGAACACCGAAGAACTGATGCTTTTGAAGTGTGGTG